>JAJKFL010000011.1:12137500-12505000 GCA_021186555.1 Reticulitermes speratus
AGTGTCACATCCCAGAAGATGTCTAAGTCCTCAATTCTGATCCTATATATTGTTCATAAACTAAACAGTAGTGTATTTTTTCTAACATACAAAACTCGAACAAGGTAAAGGCCAAGAGTAATGGAACTACAGTAAAATCCCAATTTTTCGTTCCCATATTTTACGTTTTCCTGGATTTTAGGCACATTTTGTACAGCCCCAGCCACATGCCCCTAAGAACAATGTTATATTTTCCTGGATTTCAAGTTCCCTGACATCACATTCCCCAGAATATACATGCCATTTTCCAACTACGGGATTTCTCCAGGTTTACATTTCATAGTTATATTCTCAGAATTTTTATTTGCATCCAGCAAGGCATAGCTAGCAACATCTCTGTGACATTTCTCCAAACTAAATGATGAAGTAGTGAAGACAGTTCATGTAGAGATGCCAGTAGGGTCAGTGAGAACAGATGTCAAATTTCAATTCATCGACTTAGTCAATTGCACAAGGAGGTACTGATGCGCAACCTTGATCATGAATTGTGTAGAGTTTTGTAGACCAAATTATGTTCTGGACTGAGAATAATTTCACGGAAAAGGGTAAAATATGTATAAGAGGAAGTGGAAATCATTTACAGTAAGTGATAAAATAGATTTTTTGCCAAACTTGATGCACATACTGGAACATGTCTTGACCTGGCATCAGGGTTGCGACTTCATGTGTCCACATTAAATGCAACTGTGAAAAACCATGAAGAAACTGAAAGAATTTACAACAAATTTAGGACTTTCTCCAACCAGCAGAAATCACTGAGATACAACTGGAGAATCTGGATTATGTTCTTGCTACATGATTATCAGCAAAATAGATCAGTAGGTTTTTATCTTTACTTTGTAAGTAGCAACTTCTCCCATCCTCATTTTTTCTCTTTTTGGTTTAAAATGTATGAGGGTGCCTGACGTGGGCAACCAGCTGTCATGGTGTCATCTGTCAGATCACATGGTGACAAAACTGTGAAGTTGTTGTTTTAACTTTACATACATCTACCATGTTATATTTAACTAACACCATGAGGCACAGTACTTCTTGCAAAGCTAACAACTCCTCAAATAGTCAAGGAATTCCCCGCACTTTATGGAACCCTGAGATTCACTGCCATATTCACAAGAACAGGCCACCTGTTCCTATCTTGAGGCAGATCAATCCAGGCCTTGCCACTTCATCCCAATTCTTGAAGATCCATCTTAATATTATCCTCCCATCTATGCCTAGGTCTTCTAAGTGGTCTCTTTCCATCAGGTTTCCCCACCAAAACCCTGTACACAACTCCCCCATACATGCTGCATGCCCCACCCATCTCACTTTTCTTGATTTGATCACTGGAATAATATTTGTTGAGGAACCATGTTGTATTTACATTGTAAAAACGTTCTAAAGTCCATATTTTGTGTTGCTTGCCAATGTCTTTCATTATATGGCAACCCACATTTTTTTAGAGTGCACAATTCTAGTTTCCCAAATTTTACACCATTTTCAGGTGTTCCCCACAAAAAAGTAAAATCGGTGTTTTACTGTATAAACAAACTTCTCTCTCATATTAAGGGAAGAACAGAGGCTGATGGTGTGCATGAATATGATGCTGAGAATGACATTTGGGCCTGGGGGGAGGAAGTAACAGGAGACAGAAGAAAACTGCATAATGAGGAGCTCCATGATTTTTTTCTCCTTACTAAATATTATTAGGATAATCAAGTCCAGGAGGTTGAGACAGATGGGGCATGTGACATACACAGCGAAGAGAAGTTCATACAGGTGTTTGCCCACAGCGAAGAGAAGTTCATACAGGTGTTTGGTGGGAAAACCTGGCGGAAAAAGGCCACTTCAAGATCTTGCCTTAGATACGAGCATAATATTACAGTGGCTTGTAAAGAAACACAAGGGGAGGATCATGTGCCTCAGCACAGGGAGAGGTGGTGGAATCTTGTGAACACAGTAATCAACCTTTACGCTCCATAAAATACAGGAAATTTCTTGACTTGCTGAAAACGTACTGGCATCTCTACAGTGACTCTGCCCCATGGAATTAGTCAGTCAGTCATTCAGTTTCTTCATTAGAGAATAACAACACACATTAATACTTACAAATTGCTGGTAGGAGTGGGGGGACAAATCTCTACTTTCGGTGGTGACCCGTCACCACCTGCCAACAGCTGTAAGGCTTCCATTTCCTTTACTAACTCTTGCTGTTGCTTCTGAAAAGACAAAAGGCACAGGCATCGGCACAGGCATCAACACAGGTATCGGCACAGGTATCAAAGACATCTATTGAGCAAGCACTTCATCCAACTCCATACCATATATAACTAATTACACAACAAATTCTTTCTTTCTCCTTGTAATTCCCAGTCTCAATTTGGAGGACTGGATTCAATCCAGGGTAAGTCCATGTGGGATCCGTGGTAGACAATGTGACACTTCGATCAGTTTCTCTCCAAGTTCCCTGTTTTCCCCTGTCAGTATCATTCTGCCAATATTCCATACTAATTCATCCATCTACCACTGATGCTAGGTAATCTTAGCAACTGAGAGCATTGTTACATAAAAGCACTCTTTTCTAACTCTCTTCTCTTTATTAACCTGCTTCCCTTTCTTATGAAAATATAGTCTTATGAGGGCAGTATACTGTCAGTAAGTTGCATCACTTAAATTTTTTACCAGTTGACTGAGCTGTACAACATATGGCATGGACACTACGCAACAGTGGCCGGGATAGCTCAGTCAGTACAGCAACTCACTACAGACTGGACAGTCCACGGATCAAATCCCGGTGGGGGAGAAAGTTTCCATCCTGGCCAGACTGGCCCTGAGGCCCACCCAGCCTCATGTACAATGGGTACTGGGTCTTTCCAATGGGTAAAGTGGCTGAAGTGTGGTGCTGACCACCCACTCCCTTCTAGTGCCAGATTGTAAAATGTTTGAAGATGTAACTCCACCTCCCCTCTGTGCCTACATAGGCATATCATAGGTTGACCTTTACCTTTACATTAGCCAGTACAGCGTAGTCAGTACAGTGACTAGGTTATGGACTGGATGAACTGGGGTTCAATTTTCAGCAGGGGTCAAAGATTTTCTCTCTCCAAAATGTCCAGATTGGCTCTGGGGTCCACCCAACCTCCTATTCAATGGGTACCAGGGGTCCCTTCCCAAGGGTGAAGTGACCATGGTGTGATATTCTCTACTTGCCTCCATCCAGTGCCAAGGTTAAGAATGAGTGGAGCTGTACTCCTACTCCCTCTATATGCCTTCATGGTATACCTTTTTTACCCCTACATAAGTCAGGGTGTGTGTGTACATACAGAGATAATGATGAAAATATGAACTCAAATTCAGAGCCTGTAAAGGGAACACTGGGCACAGACACAAACACCACAGAACAACTGCTAATCTCAGTGTTCAAAAAAGCTCTATTGTACATGGAAATTAAAACATATGACAAGCTTCCAGTAAGAATTAAAAGTCTGTCTACTAACAGATGAAACTTTCAACTGGTACATATTTTTTATTCTGTTCCTGAATTTATACATCTTATATAATTTAATAACAACTTGTCAATTACAGGCCAAACTGTAAGTAGGTCTCCTGAAAGTCACTTTACTCAGACAGTGCAATGCTTGAGTGTGACAATTTTCAATTGCATTCAGTTTATTTGCAAATGCTGGCAACATCATGGTTACATTAGCTATAGTTTCAATTAGCTGCTGCATCATAGGTGTGTGCACTAACTTGCTTCTCCAAGTAACTCAAACATGGATAGAAAATTAACAAAAGAGCAGAGTTTTTTGTTGCTAACCTGGTGGAAGACAAATAATTAGTCTTCAGGTAAGTAGAAGAGTAAGGCGACACAACTGTGTTTACTGGAGTGATAAAAACCCAAACTGAGTAATACAAAAAGGTTTAATGTTCCGGAAGTGACAGTCTGGGTAGGCATTCAGATAGGATATCTGACTGGGCCGTTGTCATTGAAGGCACTACAACTGCAAACGGTTGCCATGAACTTCTGCAAAGCACAGTGGTGAGGGAAACTGAACAGCACCATGACCTAGAAAGTTTTGTCCTGGCATCTGGATGGAGCTCCACCCCATTTTGGGCAGTGTTGTGCTCTCCTTAATGAGGAATTTCTGATACAGATTGGTTGCTGTGAATCAGTGAATGTCTCCTGACTTTATGTCTTGTGGTTTTCTCCGTGTGGAGTACAATCAAAGACAAAGTGTATAGCAACAAGCTTACTCATGTTCTGCAAATGAAGGAACACATCCATGTGGAATTTAATGGCGTAAATGCAGACTTTGTGCAGCAATTTGCAAATCAGTGCTTAGATGTGGCGTGTGCACTGAAAACAGCTGACAGCAATTTGTACAATTTTTTAAGCTCCTCACTTGCCACTTTCTGTTGGTGGCTGGTTGTAAAGAAAGCAGCGTTTCCTGGAACGTGGGTGTAATCTTGTTAAGGTAACTTGCAGGACAGCACATACTTATAATGGATTTCTCATTTACGTAAATTAAGTGCATCATGGGGCTTACACCTGTTTTATTATGATCTGCTTATTATGTCCACTTGCACAGTGAATTTTTCCACAATGCAGTGAACACACATAATCTACCTCTCTGTTTATCTTTACTCCTGTATTTATCTACCCCTTGATCACTCACCTCCTTATCTTCCTCCTCTTGCTCCTCTTCAGCAGCTGTGAGCTCCTGTGCATTGGCCAAGTTATCGACAGCGATGGCCAAGAACACGTTGAGCAGTGTGTAGTTACCAAAGAGCACCAGAATGATAAAGTAGAGAGAATAAATCATGCCCCCTCCACCTTGTGACCGGATTCCATAGTACATAACTTCATTCCAGTCCTCTCCAGTCAAAATCTAAATAAAGGAAAACACTTCCTATTAATGCTGATCCTGTTGTCATGGAGAATGACTATGTTGGTGATGTTTCCAGAAATATGCTTCCTCAAGATGGTAGTGTGTTCACACTAGAGCTTTCAGGTTTTCTGAGATGTGACACTCTATCATTCGATGGGTGACTCCTATGTTCTGAAGGATGAAGATGGCTTCATCTACATGGTCACGCAGTACAAGAAAAATATTCTTCATGAATTGCTTGACCCTTGAAGATAAAGGCAATATGATCCTTCAGAACATCAGGAATCACTCGCTCAGTAACACAATGTCACATCCCAGAAGACACAAATCCTGAGCAAACACTATGCACACTCAGACTTATCAACCAAACCTCTACACATGGCATATATTCTCATATGTTCAGCGAATTATTTAAGAAAAGTGATGATGCAACCAGAAATATTCAGAGTTGGAAGTGAAAAATTTACTGATAGCAATACAGAAAGTAATTTAACAGAAATTTCTGATTCATCCCTTTATCTGTAAGAACAGCTTAACTTCTGATGTTACAAACTTACTTGGAAGACTGTGAGGAGTGCGATGGGGAATGTATTGAAGTTGGTGGATGGTGTTTCCTCCTCAAAATTGAACTGACCACCAAAGAGCTGCATACCGAGCAAAGCAAAGATGAGAATGAACAGGAAGAGCAGGAACAGGAGGGAGATGATGGAACGCATTGAATTCAGCAACGATATCACCAGATTGCGCAGTGACGCCCAGTACCTGCAAATCATTTTACACACATGCCAGTTAAAGCTTAATCACACACACATAACATAAGAGACACATAAATTACAGCTGGTAATCTCTAAAAGGTTTTGACGATGGTATGTAACATTGAGAACTAATTGGTTTCTGGACCTTGTCCATCGTCTGGAAATCTAAAATAACGACGTTTCGGAAGCTGGATCTGCTTCCATCCTCAGGAAGCAGATCAAGCTTCCGAAACGTCATTTTATATTTCCGGACGATGGACAAGGTCCAGAAACCAATTAGTTCTCAGCTGGTAATCTGTTAAGCAAATCATTCAAAATAATTAAACAATATAAACAGCATTAATTACTTGCTTTTTAAATACCATATTTACTCTCATATTTTCAACATGTTATGTAATTTTTCCTCCCCTTAGAATTGTTACACATCATACCAAATAAATGAATTATTATTATTATTATTATTAGTAGTAGTAGTAGTAGTAGTAGTAGTACTAGTAGTAGTAGTAGTAGTAGTAGTAGTAGTAGTATTAGTATTAGTATTAGCAGCAGCATTAGTAGTACTAGTAGTAGTAGTTGTTGTTGTGGTGGTGATAGTATTATTATCATTATTATTATTATTATTAGTAGTAGTAGTAGTAGCAGCAGCAGCAGTAATGGTGGTGGTGGTAGTTGTTGCTGTTGTTATAAAAATGTGAACAATATTATAATTCAGGCCATAAAGCAGCTTAAAGTCAACATTCTCACTCTTTTCTTTTAACAAAGATCCTGAAGTGTATCTCTAATGAAGTCTCCCAGTGAAAACAGGGGGTGGATGTTTAACATTCACTGAAACAAACCACGTATTCAAATGAAAAATTGATCTCATACTGGGTTGAGACTCATGATCACAACCATATCATATTTCTATGTCATATCATAACATAAAATACCTTTCAGTAAAAAATGTTAAATAACTATGAAACAAGAGAAAGTTTACAAATAAAGACAATGTTAAAATTAAGGCAATTTGCTGTTGTGTTCATTAGTTAACCAGCCTGGTGCAACTGACCACCATTGAAAGCCTACCCTAAAACATGACAGACATAGTACAGTCATACAGTTAACACATCACACTAGTGAATACAAAGTGCAGTAACGTAAGTCATCACCGGCAAAGGGTCTGCCAGATTCTGCACACGAGAATTCCACAAAGATAGAAGGGGAAGGGGGGAGAAAGAAAACCCCACCCTTCTTATAGTAGAATCACCAAAATATAAAACCTAGCTACACGCTGGCAACTGCAGCAACGTCTGTCATGCTCACTTGAATTGTACACATTTTTCTTCAGTTTCACTGTTTGTCATTCCTAATGAATGACAGAAGCCCCAACTGGCATGGCAATTCTGATGCTTCAACAAATAATTCAAAGTCCATGTCATTTGCATGTCATGTGTTATGGGCATTTAATTTTCTTAAGCATACTTTACTGAGTTTCTCTTGATATGCATCTAAAATTTTGGGGGGGTCAATGAGTCTCACAACTTTCCTTCAGGCTCTGCTACCTATGCTAGTGTTGATACAATACTGACCACAGTTCACCAGACAACTATGAAAAGACACAAATCCCACATCATGCAAAGGAACCTAATTATATCAAGTCAGCTCGATGACTCTTGAGTTACAACGTACCCCTCAGAACTAGCTAACTACATGCTGAAGTGTCTTCCTTCAGAAACTGAAGAAAACAGACGGAATTTATAAAAGCCAATCTTAAACCCTATCTTGAGCCCACAAAATGACAGCCTGGATGATTCAATCATTGAACGATACATTTCTAGTACTTGCATTTATAGGCATTTTGCATGAAACAATCAGTTTTATTATATTTATAACACGGCAAAAGAAGTTACCATTCACAAACTGAAAATCTAGAGACATTAACACAGTGAACATAATGGAACTGTTACATTATGTGTGAGATTCCTCCCCAATTTATGTGGAAAGATTGAGGGATGCAAGACATTACTGCAGTATGGACAGCTCATCCTGGAATACAATGTCAGGATTTTCCAAAAATAAGACACACACACACCATCCTGGAATTAACTTCTAAGAAATAAGGGAATTTGGTGCTTTGAGAAGCCTGTGCCTCTGAATACCGTATCTATACTTCTGGGCATTACTTTCTTGAAGAAAATATGGTTAACCATTCACAACACATCTAATTACAGCTCCAGTGTTGTAAATACAGACCATCCAACCACACATGTACAGGTGTTAATAGCATCACTTTTTAACTCCTAAACTTCTAACACACGAAATGTTTAACAAAACATAAATCAGTGTTTAATAATTACCGAAAACTTTATTAATTCCACTAAAACTTGTGTTAAGTCTGACCACTGATGACGGTTCAAATGGACCAGAACATGTCAGAATATTAA
The DNA here is from genome assembly GCA_021186555.1 of Reticulitermes speratus. Lineage (NCBI taxonomy): Eukaryota > Metazoa > Arthropoda > Insecta > Blattodea > Rhinotermitidae > Reticulitermes > Reticulitermes speratus. The sequence continues at coordinate 12,145,586 of JAJKFL010000011.1, forward strand.
TAAAAGGGGGTTCTATAAACACTGGTAAATGTGTGCCAGAAGGACCTTAATTTACAACAATGTTACTGAGGTACACAGCAGATCATACATCAATTTAAGATTTTTACAATGTATTATCATTGACACAGGTTCAACATATTTTGCTTTATTCCTCTTGTAAGCCATGATCAGTGCAATCCTTATGTAATAACAATATTACCGTATATTCTCAAATCTAATCCGCACCCTTTTTAAGTTTTAGAGGGCTAAAAAATCAGATGCGGATTAGATTCGCGTGCGGATTAGATTCGCGGTCGAGAGCTGGATTTTGGAAAAATGATAGAGCTGCTGTACGTGCCGTAAGAACAATACAATACAATAATTTATTATTTTATTATTTATTATTATAATTTATTATTCATCAGACTCGCCAACATCACTCATAACTGAATCGTTATCCATGCTCTCCACCCATTTCCGCCACAGTCGAACGTTGCTTTCATCAACTCCAAAAATTGCAGCGGCTTTGCGGTTTCCTTTCTCCTCTGCGCACCGAATAACTTGACGTTTGAACTTTGCCGTATATGAGAGTCGTTTAGATTTCAGGCGTCCCTCTTCCATAACTACGGTACACGACAAATTGGAACAAGCACCTCCCACATTTCAACAACTAAGGCGTGAGCTGGATTCAGACGAGATTGCGCACGTCTGTTGAGAAAGGCCCTGCCTCACGGTATCGGTATGACTCATCGGCCCCAGGCGTAGCGTCGTATTTTAACGCATTAGTAACATCCAATATTATTCAATCAGTCGCCCCGTGGGCAAGGGGTGGTTGAAGGAAAGGTGCGGATTAGAACCGCGAACTAACTTTTTTCGTTTAAGAAATCGCCAAAAACTGAGTGCGGATTAGATTTGAGAATATACGGTATTTTGCAAGTCAGCCACTTACAAATCCGACTTTTTTAATAAAAAGTAACATTTGTGTCTACAGAAACCAATGATAATGACTTACTTACAAGTTGAAATGTGTATATTAAATGGACATGAAATAGTGAGTGGTAATAAATTATATATTAGAGAACACAATAGAAGTGTATTCAATTACAATATGTGGTACATTTTCTAAAGTGTACCAATAATTATTTCTGATACTCTCTTAAGCCATCTAGTTTGTTATCATATAAAGGTTGGCTCCGACATGGATGAGAATTGTTTAATCCACGATAATAACATAAGAATCACAGATTACAAATTTAAAAAATTTGCGATCAGTAACTGTAATTTTCATGTCGTAGAAATAGAAATAAAAAAAATAAAATTTGTATACATCCGTGTAGATCAGTGGAAATTAACAGCACAGTGATGCAAAGATGAAATTTCAGCACATCAGATGAAGTGTGAAGATTTTCTCTTTCAAATCCTCTGGAGGACACCATTTTGAAAAGACTGAAGAATTTGTAAAGAGAAAGTGTTAATTGGCTAAACACACAGTGGGTGAGGTATCTGAGGAACACTTCTTACAAAGTGTTTTATTCAATCATCTATGGAGCCCAGTGTGAAATTCTACATTTTAGATTTATCACCAAAATCAGGCAAACCAAAAAAAGATAAAATACAGTTACTTCCTTTATGCAAAAATATTCAAGCTATTACTGCCACAGAATATAAAGATATGATGGATTTGCTATAACATACATCACCAATTCATCATGACTATTTTAAAAACCCTTGCCAGAACAACACAAATGTCAAAAAATTTATCCCAATTTCAATCATGATGCAAATCAGTTTCTGATTTTTAAAATTGATATACAACAAATACAATGCAAACACAACTGCTGTAAAATCTCAATACAGCACAAAATTAGTAGTGTATCTTAATTAAAACCATAACAAAAATACAATTTGTCATGTTTTATACACTTTGTTCATCTGGAAGTGGTGTAAGTCACTTTACATATGGAACAAATTTTAACAGTCTTCCAGAAATTTAAGTAACTGAAAAAGTGTATCTACTTAAAGTGTATCTACTTAAGATCACAAAGTTTAAAAACCAGTGCCAGAATTTACCAACACTTATGAATAGAATGAAATTCAAAAGTACACAAGCAAGCCTTTAAAAAAATGTGGCCTGTACCACTTTCAAAACTGACCACCCACCCACATAACGACCAACTGACCGACCGACCAATGACCTGACCAACCAACCATCTGGCAGTAGAACCAGAAGGTTTTATGTCAATACCTAACCTGACACAGAAATGCATTATCTCCTTTCATTTTCATGCAATGTTCGTATTACCCAGATGTTAACGAAGTGAGGCATTGATGAAATACTAGTATTATATTGCATCCCATCATTTTTTTTTTTTATCTTCAAAATTAATTTGTGAAGATTAACATAAGACTAGCGGTAAAAACTGCCTAACTTATACGTGATGACATTATGTTTTGACTTCCCGCATGTTGTACCTCAGTTTTTCCATACGCTGTTTCCAATTTACAAGCACATTGATGAATATGCAAGAAATCAACACCCCCAGAATGTTTAATCCAGGAGCTCAACTTTGTACAGAAACTGTAAGTAATGCCCATATAGATACAGTATTCACTTTAATATTTATACTTAATTATAACATAATCTGCTTTGATGTAGTAATGTCCGGTTGGGAAGGATGTGGCTATCCTTTCATCATTTTCAAGCACTGAGGATTCATCACTATTCACTCACTGCACATAATCACTTTCACTTTGAATTTTCACTCACTGAGATCATAGTCTTCATTCTTCATTGCTCTGCTTCAAGATGATGTGTCACACATCCTAACAAAACTTATCAGTTCCGTTCTTTCCTTATTGTACACCCTGGTAAAAGGCAAAGGCGTTTCTGTCCACACCATAAAGGCATATATATATGGGGAGCAGAGGTAAAGCTCCACTCATTCTTAACCTCAGTACTACATGGAAGTGAGTCTTCAGCTTCACAAACCAACTGTTTTACCCCAAGGGGAAAAGCAGTTGCTACTCACTGATTACAAGGCTGAGTGGGCCCCAGAGCTGGTCTGGACATTTGGTGAAGATAAAAATCTCTCGCCCATGCTGGAAATCAAATCTCATCCAGCCCACAGCCTAGCCACTATACCAACTGAGCTTTCCCTGATGATCTATATGAAAACCACTTCCTACTTGACAAAGACAAGCATTACACCAACAAGCAGATCAGTCAGTTGTCCATAACATCCTGTTACACTTGGTTCAACTGCATATGAAAATTAATTTACCATATTATCCTAAGTTAAAACACAAGCTGCCAACTCCATAAAATAAAACACAATATACATTCCTTTCCCAATATTCAAAATGAAAACTGATGGGGCTTTAATCACTACAGTCTTTTCACCTAATATATCAGACAGCAAACAGTATTTCCAATGCGACATTTACAAACATAACTTCCCTGGCAGCTTCCTGCTTCCTAATATGAACCAAACAGAAGACACCCTAGTATATGAGGGAGGGAAGGTACAGCTCCACCCATTTTTAAGCTCTGCAGTAGGTGGAGGTGAGTGGTCAACTTCACAACCCAGTCACTTTACTCCCAGAAAACGCACCCCCCAGCAATGATTGCATAGGGTTTCAGTGCTTACTAAGAGATAATATGTTTTAGTGTGTTACCACAATGGCAGTACAGTAAAACTTCGTTAATTCGAAGTGCTCAGGACCAAAAATTTGGGGCAAAGCAGTTTTGAATTCCTGCAGGCATGATGGATTCCCATGCCATGGAGACACCTCGCATGGCATCCAAGATGTTCCATTTTCTTACTTCTGTGGGAACATCCCCGTCTATTTCTCGCAACAAGAAGTGCACTAGATGCCTTCGGTATGCTCATTTCATACAATAAATGATGCCCTGGTCCAGTGGTTGCATGCAGCTGGTGGTGTTTGCCGGTAGGTACAAGACGTGCACGTTTCAATATAAGGCCCTTGCTGTTGCGGGCAGCACACTGATCGATTAACAGAAGCATATTCGTTCTGGCACGTCATTTTCCTCTCGAAAGAGACCAGCCACTCTATAAACAATCTTCCAGTCATCTACTCATTTTTGGATGATTTGTATTCACATGGGTTACGCCTCCAACCTTTCAAGAAACGTGGCTTTTCAAACTTTCTAACAATTAATGGACGGAGCTTTTAGCTACCAGCTGCATTGCAACATAACAAGATGTTACACGGTCTTTATACCCCCTTCTCTCCCTGGCACTTCTCTCCCTTTAACGCTAGAGTTCTCTTTGGTTGTGCATTATAGAAAAGTGCCATTTCGTCCAGGTTGAAAATGTCCTTCAGTGCATACTGGGAGATGATTGGTTTCACGTTTTCTCGCCACTTCTCTATCGAATCCAGGTCTGCTGAAGCACCTTCTCCACTCAGTGAGTGACATGTAATGTTTATAACACTGCAGCCATCCGTTGGAGCATTTAAAATTAATGCCGATCTTCATAGCTATTTCATCAGCTGTCCCTTTCACTGTTTGTCCATCCACTGCAAGCCTGTTCTTTCAAGCATGGCAAAACCACTCAAAGTATGAAACTTCCATATTGCCATGTTTTGCGCCATGAATCCTCATGCGTTTCGAAATATCGTGCCCTTGCGAAGCCTGCTATTCAATAGAGTCCCAGTTTTTTAAATATGGTGATACAGTGGAGAGTGGGATTCCAGTAGCCTGGGCTATTTCACTTTTACTTCTTTCATATCTGTCCACTTCTCTAATCACCTCCATTTTTTCCGCTACTGTTTTTCCCATGTTTTTTCTCGTCTGTTCACTCGTACTTTCTACACTGTGTGGAATAAACAATTCAAAATAAAATAATGTGATCAATGTCGCAGCACTTCTCCATGTACAAAACACGCACTTTCTTCACCTTGATTTTCACGGCAGGCAGCAGTAAACGTTATGATTCACGCTTCCATCACTGGGGTTTGCTGCCCGACAAGTAAGACGATCTGAACTGCTGAAGGAATTTCGAGGGGTGTACGAAGTACGTGCTACTGAGTTTTGTTTAAAGAAGCACAAGTTTACGCTAAAATAATTTTGAATAATACAAATTTTAGTCATTGTTGGACAGGAAAACTACTTCGAATTAAAAATTAACTGTATTTCGAATTAACCAGTTTAAATTACATTGAAAGCCCTATACTTTGAGCTGGGGAATGACATTTGCTTTGAATTAACCGATATTGAATTAATGAGTTTTTACTGTATTAATTTAGCGTATTTAATCTCAACTGATGCATAAATTATCATTTCCTTTATTTCACATTTATTTTTAATGGTCCCTTCAGACAGGTAAAATCCCAGTTTCACAGTATTATGGTAGAGTTTTTAGACGTGATTTGAATCCTTAATCGAAATGATAATTTTCTTTTCAATTATGTGAATAAACTTTAATTTCTTAAAATGGGTGTTCTTTCTTGGTAGTTTTAGCTACTGCATATTGTAATACAGAGACAGAAAGCAACCATGTCTCAGGTGAACAATGAATGGTACTTACTTAATTAAAAATCTATGACAATCAAACATGCAGAAGACAAAGTACAAAGCCCTTAAAAGGATAAGGACTTCAGAAAGCATAATCCAAATTTAAAAATGTGTTTTCCTGTGGCACAAGCAAGACGATCTGCCCTTAATGCAAGCTGCTACTGGTTTGTACCAATAACTTCCCCCTTAGAGGAGCAAATGATGGACAGACTCCACCCACTTCCTCCTCCCGGACACTTCAGTATCCACGGAACCTAATCCAGTAATGATAAAGATGGAGGCAACACATCCCTCTGAAATGTCAGAATTAATCTATATAAAACGAACATCAAACTGTGAGGTTTCCTTTTCTGCGAAGCATGTTCAATAAGTACAATTCTGTAGCCTGCAACTTTTGTGTCAATCACGCATTTTATTTTTCAGTAGGAGGTAGCACTTGTAGCATGTTCAACATGCAATAGATGGTGCAAGAGTCAGTCAGTCTGTCAGATTCTATTCATGGGATATGTTGATGTGCAATGGCAACGACACTTAACACTTAGTCCTGCGAAGGACTTAGGGGAGAAATTTTGTTTTTATTGGCAAACAATATTTTCACCATTTAAATTAACATCCAGTTGATACACGTGTATGGTGATTGCATAATGAGAGTGCAGTATGCCAGAAAATGGTGCAGTGTGTTTGAATGAAAATGGTCAAATAGACATTCATGATCATCATATCAGTTGGCCCAGTACACTTAAGGATGGATGTGAACACAGCACAAGAGATGGAAGTGATTTTGCGAAACCAACAAGTCATGATCCCAGATTTATCTGCTGTAGTGAAGTTGTCCAGATGAGTTGTGGATGAATAGTTGTGAATGCAAGAGCCTGATTCCTACCATGGAATTTTTAAACTCTTGCCAATATGGAACAAATGCATCAAAGTGCTGGGGGATGATTATGATACTTCAATGGAATGAATGAGGTACATTTAACATTGTAATGACATCTCATTTAACTTTTCTGACCTAGGTAACCTTACCTATTGAACATCCTTCATATAGGCTCTGGCTATAGTGTCACGACTAAGTGTTTCACTCCATCTTAATTCTATATCAACAGGAGCTAAAGTTTTCAAAAACATACAGAGCTGTCAGATACATTTAAAATTAAAACATTCTTAAAACAGACTATTTGCATACTGAAATTACTTCAAGTCAGCATCACATAACTTATGCAAGATGTGAGATTCCACAGTCCTGATGTTGAACAGACTGGTCTGCTGGGTTGTCACATTTAGTAGCAGAGTTACGATTCCCGACGATTTGATGGAACATACTGCCTTCAACTTCAAGGGAGAAGAGTCCTGCTGACTATTCAGGTCTTCTGGGATGTGATGCTCTATTCCTGGATCAGTGTCACATCCCAGAAGACCCAATACATCAACTACACTCTTCTGGAAACCTCAAATCTAGCACAGAATATTTGTCATGCTGAAACATTCAGCATCACATAATGTAACTGAGCACTAACTTTCAACGAATATTTAAGCTTTGTAATTATATGTGTAACAGGATAAAGAAGCAAGTAACGTAATATAACATGAATAGTAAGAAAGCAATTAACCTCATACAATGAACACCGATGATCATGGCACATATATGAAGCGCTTATCACCACACACAACTCATAATGCTGGTCACCAGACAGAATAAACCAACTGAAAGGATAGAGAGGGTGGGAAAGTCACAACTTACTTTGTGACTTTGAATATCCTGAGCAAGCGTAAAGCACGAAGCACTGACAGGCCGAACGAAGCCTGCTTCACTTCGGTCCAAATCACTTCAAAGATGGAGCCGCAGATCACAACACAGTCAAAACGGTTGAACGACGATTCAAAATAAATACGCGGCCCCAGAGCATACATCTTGATGAACATTTCAAACATGAAAAGGCCAAGGAACACGAACTCTGCTACATCTGCAAGAGAAATTAATATCGTAAAAAAATCTTATTATAATAAGCAATTTGTTTCTTTATTCATGGACACTTTTTCATCTAAAGGTATGATTGACTGAATGATGAATTAACCAGGCCATGAAAGAAGTATACTTGATGAATTTCCCCAAGTTTCAGATTGGAGATGAACATGAAAGTTCTATTAATATTAGCTATAATGCAGATTACAAGGTGACAAGGAAAGTGATTAAAAGTTAACAAAGTAAGATAAAGAAACCAATAATTACATAAATATCTGACATTGAAGGTATCTGGACTACAGGACTTGAGGAATGTTTCAATATTCGTAAATATGGCTGGTAGATTGAGGGACTGGCTGCAAACTGTGTTAGTGGCCACAGCCTTCTCTACAATTTGACGCAACTAATAAATATGAGTGATGGTTGAACTGTTAAAGAAGCAGTATTGCATTGTATTGTATCGTATTTCGTCCTGGATATCATTACAGAATGATATTGGACACGTCCAGAGAGTAGTTACAGTAAACAGTATAAGAATTACAGTAAAAGCAAACAAACATGTAAATCTGATATAACTACATACATGTACAGGACCACACAAGACACTGATTAACATAGTACACAGAAGAAAGCACTGGCAATTACAATACAGTTCCTACAAATTAGGAGTCAACTGTCATAAATTCTTCCACCAAATAAAAATTATTTTCAAGTAGGAAGTTTCTAAGTATCTTCTTGGATTCTATTATGGACTTAACACTTTTCATTTCGCTAGGTAGTTTGTTATAAACAAGCACACCATTGCAAGCAATACTCTTTTCGAATAGTTAGGTGTTGTGGCTTATAATGAATAAATCTGACTTAGTCCTTGTATCATGCAAATGAAACACAGAACTAGTTTTGAATTTACTTATGTATGATGTTGTCTTCATGAATTTTAGAACAGTATTGGAACATTTGTCTCAAACAACTAAGGAAAAGTACGGAAACTGATCACGATGAATACCTCTGGGACCTGATTTGAACCAGGTCCTCTCAGATACAGATCAGGGGTGGTAACAACACAAACAAAATGTTTGGTTTAATAAGAAGATGGAAACTAAAATATAGGTAAACCTACTCGCTCATAACTAACTCAATGGAGCAAAGTCCTTAAGAAGCCAGCAGTTGCTCAGCTAGTCAAGCAACTTCCCAGCTTTTATGGAACATGAAGTTCATTACATGTTCACCAAACTCTGTCAGTTTAAAGCCCTGTGCAATACTGATGCTGACAGAGGTATACATTCTTGCAACATTGTGAAAGACACTTCATAAGGAACTGCTGGCCAGAGGGCTAATGCTACTGTATCAGTTGCTGAGGTCATATAGCAGCAAATAAGATCTAGCAGTATGAACTGTTAGATGTGCAAGGAAGGAGTCATACTACAGATCACCACAAGCCTATGTCGTATGTGAAGTGGACATTCAGAACAAATTCAATAAAATGTTCCTTCAGTCAACATAGGAAACAACAATATTTTATTATTCATACTGGCTACATGTTTTGATACTGTTGATCACCATCAGGTCATAAGCATCTAATATAAAATCAAAATGCTTACTTTAAGATGAATTTTATACTATTCATATCATGCACTGCCATCAATCAAACATAAAACACTCAACCAACAAATGGACTCTTAATATTATTATTTTTTCGGATATTATATAAACATATTGGGCTGGTTTACAGGGATTATATATAATAGCTAAAACAAATAATAATAAGAGTGCATTTGTTGGTTGAGTGTTTTATGTTTACTCATGTATGTTTATGTTTAAGATGATTCTCTCTTTATGGTTCTGGTTTCCTTTTCATTTTACTAAATACTTAAATATTTAAGAAATTATCATAAGTTTATTCACTGGGTCTGATTTATTAAAATTAAATGAATTGTGCTTAATTATTCTGATGGACCCAGCAGACCCCTTGTAGCACTTACCACTTTGCTAGATATCTTCTGTTTCTAGTTCTCTTATGGTACAATTTTTGTATCACTACTGCTGTTACATTTCTTTGTTTTATGCTTTAACTAGCCACTTATCCATGTTAAGATGGGCTAGTATATTCACACCCTGATCCAAGGCATCTGTCATACTTTTCTTGGTTGATGATGATTCATTAACTCATTGCACTAATGGTTACTCAACTATTACTGCATTTTGAACACCTAAGATCCAAAATCTCAGCATCAACCTCTCACAAGCACTCTGTATAAACAATCCCATACCTACATTACTTCTTTTCATACATTCTTACTTCTTTACTTACATAAGAATCTGGTAAGCCACTGTGGCTGTCCATAATGTTCCACTGCAGTGCACATTGTGTTGAAGAAAACAAGCACAATGACAAACCAGTAGAAGCCCTGCGTTTTTACGGTGTGACGGATCCAAAACCTGGAAGTGGTACAATACAAAACTGATAAACGCCAAATTATAATTTTATAAACATAATATATAACCATGTAAGCTATGGTACTGAAACTATGAAATGTGGCTACAGCAGTATTTAAAAATTCCAAATTACAGTAACAAATTCATAACATGGATTTAAATTGTACAAGCTGTTTTTAGCAGTACAGGCACATACTCTGTCATGACATCACACTTAATTTATTTCAAACTCTAATCCTAATACTATGATTAATATTTCAAACTGTAATCCTAATACTATGATTAAAACTAAATACATGCAATTTAGTCAAACAGTCTGCTTCTTCCATTCCAAAATTATTACACTTACTGGTCAAATAATGATTAAAAGAAATGCTTATTTAAGTGAACAGGAGGAAAGATATCTTTCAAGAGTAGAAACTCAGAGAGACATGACCAGGAATATCAAACACCAGCTTATTTTGCATCTCAAACAAGTTACAATCAGTCAAATACAAATTAATTTCAGACATACACATACATAAATACATGTAGTCATTGTGAACATGTTTTGTGCCTTAAGACAGTTGTTGATTGTGATACTGAAGGTTCTCGTATCAGTGAATGTGAGGCTTACGATCTTCTGGGTTGTTCTGACAGAATGTGCTGGCTCTATCTTCAGGGCATGGAGATAGCAGGCTACCCCCACAACACACACATATCAATCAAAGAACGCTGTGTCATACGCCAGCAAAGAGCAGTGTTCACAATCACTGCTATGAGAATGTCAAATATCACAACTTCAAGAACTGTTCAAACCACAGAAACATAAGCCTTTCTTTATACAATATCTGTAGAAATTACAGAAAGTTAAAAGCCTTCTTTATGTTTACAGAATCTATATTTGTTGGCAGGCATCTTCACTTATAATCAGCACTTATAGTCCATTGAGAACATGTTCAAAAACTGTATCAGGACAAACATGTTAAGAAACAAACATACAATTTTCAAACTTACCTCAAGCGCTTCTCTGCTCTCCAAAATCGGAGACAGGCTCCTTTGCCTTTTACTTTCGATTTTAAATAGGAAGCTCGAGAAAGCCCTGTCAAGTAAACAACAAATACCATTAACATTTCAACTAGCCCAGCCAATTTTCTGCTTCCCAAAGTTGGAGATATGCTAATTTGTTTCCTATTTCTGATTTCAGAAAGGAAGCATCAGAAAATCCTGTCAAGTAGTCAACACAATCATATTAACAATCTGAAATACAGAAGGTACTCCACTTTCACACATATGTTGCCAGTTTTAAACAAAAGCTCCAAGCCTGGATTCACAGGTGAATCATTTTCTTATATTTAACAAAAGGCAAACATGTATCACATATAGTAATGAGTACCAAAAGTTTTGGTTGCAACGTTGAATAAACAGAACTTCATGGATCATGATCAAACAAAATTTGGAACATATTTGTACAAGAGTAATTATTAATTACTTAATTAATTAATTGACAATATCCACTGATATGTATTAATGAAGACATCTATTGTTTGTTTCTTAATTAACAATTACATTTTTAAGCACCAGATTATGTATTGTGTGTAAACTTCTGAGACAGTAAACTCTTAAGAACTGTGGGAAGAATTTTAATATTAAATGAACTAATTCCTTCTAATTATTATTGTAACTTCACACAAGAATTGTACTTCTGGAGACAACTGAAGTACTCTGAAGATATTTTAAAGCAATGGTATATTACTATGTACATGTAATTAATGTGCAAACTTCTGTCCCACACATGTATGCTTTTCATTCTTAAGAACCCCTATGTACAAGACACAACCTCATTAAATTAATAACATCTGAAATGTAATTTTTGGTACATTTTGTTATTGTAGGCATGCAACTGTGACTGAGTTCAAGGCCTGATGAATTCTATACCATTTTTATATCTTTGGAACACATACACATATTTCATCACACCAACTATGGAATATATAATATAAAATTTAAAGCCAAGTGACAATTGTAATAATGAAATAAATTACTTTGGCATGCAGTAATAATAGATTACACAAAATAGCCCATGTAATATGCAAGACATCTGCTTAAAAGCATAAATTTTGGACCACCTTCTTGATAACTGGTGCTACAAAACTATTCATCAAAATGTGCTGCACACTTGGCCATCAATCAACCTAATTATACTGGGAATAATGCAGCCAAATAGACTGTGATATATGTTCGCTTATTGGGCTACTTGTGAAAATAATTATACAAATTCAGTAATGTTAAATTAACAGAACCTCAGGTGATACTTTAAAATGCCAATTCATACTTCAGTCCCACACAATTGAGAGTTCACTGTACAGAATATAATTAACATTTTCATAATCAGTACTGAGAAAATTTCACTCTCATATCACGAACCATGCATGTTATATTTACTAAAAGAAAGTGACAATCCAATGGTATTTCCCTACCATGCATTACTGAGCGGTTAGAAAACAGATTCCTGAGCTAACAGAACTAAGACATCTTTGATGAACAATATTCTTGTAGTAAAGTGGTTGTGGTGGTGGTGGTGGTGGTGGTTACCATGATTGTGGTGGTGGTGGTGGTGGTGATGGTGATGGTGATGGTGATGGATATTGTGATAATTGTGCTGGTGATGGTGATGGTGTAGGTGGTGGTAATGGTGATAGTGTGGCTGTGGCGGTGGCCTTAGCAGTGGCTGCAGCGGCAGCGACGGGGGTGGTGGTGGTGGTGGTGGTGGTGGTGGTGGTGGTGATGCAGTAAGGACTGTCCTAAGCTATTTTGTAAAGTACACAGTAGATATTCAGCAACATTTACAAATGTTTGAAACATACATTCCAGAGAGGTAACTGCAATCACAAATAACGACTGTAAAGAATAACAAACACACTTACTATGATAAATTTGATTATTTTTAAAGATGCACAATATTTGTAAATATAATACAATACAGTACAGTAATTCACAAATAAAGAGTTCATAATTTTTAAAATTACACAAGTACATACAAGTAAATTCCTACAAGCTAAGAACCTCCACATTCTATACCATATTTAAAGTACATCTATTAGCAAATGTTAATGTAAAACTGCTCTGCTACTAAAGATGTCTGCCCACAAACGTTACTCCAAGCAACAGGTCACACAAGTCACTACAATAGTAATAGTAACAGTAAAAGTAACAGTAATAATAAAAGGTACTTGGTCAGAGTACTATGTAGTATTCTAATAAAAATATATTTGTATCTAACAAACTACACAAAAAAATAGGACAGTGAAAGAAGCATTTCAAAGGTATTTTTATATACTGTGTTGTACTGAATTTCTAACTGGAAGAGGATTCCAAATTTAACTGACTTCAAATATGAAAGGAAAATGTCATAATCTGCATTAGTAAACTCATACTACACCTAATTATATGTGCATAGCATATTTTCTTTCATTGAGCTGAATTTCAAACAGAAGCAGTTATCTTTGAAGAAAATGCAACTGACAGGGCAAGTATGTTATAGTTACCGACATGCTGCCCTTTGAAATGCTTTTTCTGTAGTCTCAATGCTAGGCAAGCCAAGTAGTGAATTGCTGGCTTCTGACAACTGATAACGGTAAATGGAGCTAAGCTGTACACAACACTGTGCAGGTCCCACGAAATGCTACCTTGAACAGGGAGCTGAGAGTCCTCACCCAGCATCACGCTCCTGCCACTCCCTGGCACTGCAACCATGTTCCAATTCACATTGAATTGTCACCCACAATAAATAGAAAGTATGGAAAGTAGCAACTACTTTCAGCAAAATTCAATGCACAGTTCATAACACGCTGGTCCCTTGGTGTCAGAACATGGATTACCTCATTGAAAGATGTACAAAACACACACACACATACAATACACACTGGGACACAAGGAGCACAATACAGGGGGGGGGGGGGGGGGGGGTCTGTTGGTGAATGACACTGTTCATTTCTCTTTCCAATCAGTGTGTAGTGGCTGCATAAACAAACTGGCGGAAACCATAAGCTCAGATATTTTAATTGCAGTGGGTTCTTATAATACTATATAACACTTAAGATTACACAGTTTTTGGACTTGTGTCCTGTGTCTAGTATTCCAAATAGAACATGGTGTTTCAAAACTGGATCTGTGCCCATCCTCAAGTGAAAAAGTGGGACGCATCTACTGATCTAGGCCTGATAGGAGCTATACTGGATCGCTGGGCCAGTGTCTGAAACAGTGCATTATGGTGGATAAAGTGTAGATAACATGCACTCACATCTTTTATTTTGCAATCACTACAGCCCTGGAAGAACAAAACACAATTATGAATGCAGAACATGCAGTACTTCTCGTTTCACAGATGTGGTTACTTTATAACCACTTTCCTCACTAAAGCCATTTTTAAAAACATGCTGAAAAATTTTAGTTACTTAATGTAATAATATTAAATTCATTACTTACATCACATATGACTTCACATAAACATTACTACTGTATGGTTTTAGCTGTTTCAATTTCAGAAATTCCAAGCCTACATAAATACAAACAGCAATAGACTAAATTAAATGATGTGATATGGAAAATATTTAAAGAGCAGGTACAATTTAGAGATTTGCTGTGTAGTTTTCATATAAATTGATGATGTAACTGCACAACCATACAGTTGCACACTAAAACATAAACGGTTTACTGATAGGAAAAACTTATTTTATCACCTTACCCTTCATATGCAGAGGAAACTACAGGCAACCTCTATGTAAGAGCTAGTATGGAATTCCCCGTAATGTGCAACTTATGTTCCAACATGTATTTATATGGGTCAGCACCCATGGATAAATTGTATGTTTCTTTAATAGCTTCAGCATCAGGTGTATAACTAAAGGATGTTTCTAGTTAGTAGAGTTGTTTCTACAAACAATCGATTATTAAAAATTAATATTGCTTGGAAAAGTGACAGGACTGGGTCCAAAGTCAGTCACACATAGAAGTTTACAAACAGAAATGCACTACATGAATTTTGTGTTTTATAATACAGTATGAAATTTGTGATGCAACCAATTTTGAAATCAACCACAATGCACAAAAAAATCACAAGGCATAGAATGTGATGAGAGAAATAATGCCAGACTTGTTACAGGGCATTATGAAAACCTGGCTGCAGGCTTCCAGCAAGTGACAGCAGCACAAAATACTAAATTTCCTACCTAACATGGCACCAGTAACTTATTGCTGCCACCAGAGTGCACCTCAATCACCATTAGTTGTACCCTACTGATCATGTTTTATAACAGCTAAAAAAGGAGTGTAGGTGTAGTTGATGATTATAATTCATAGTTATAATGGTAATTACATAATGTTTAAATCTACAAGAGGACGGGCTATGACACATTACAGTACAGTGGTCCACACTTCTGCTTAATGTATGGGAGATCCCAAGCATAAATCTTGGTCAGAACGTTAAACATCCAGTCCAATGCTTTGTGATTTTCTTCAGTCCCTCCAGGCAAATGCCACAATAACTTCCTTCTATGTCCCTGACAATTTACAATTCATAATCATCATGCCAAACTCATGGCACTGTGTCAACAGAGCGATAAAAATCAAACAAAAGCAAGGACATACAACTGTTTAAGGATTAAAAATTAAAATACAAACGAAATTATCTCTAGAAGACATTCTGCTGTAATTCCTGGCTATACTTAAACATATTTCATGCGATAAGCACTTTCTGTATGTCAATTTTGGGAAAAAAAGGGCAAATTTTAATTTTTAAAATAACATTTTAAATCCAAAATGTACCCCATTACACAAATATTTGATGCTTACATAAACAAAACTATATGAAGATGTCCCTAATGTTGATTATGTGAATTCTGGTGGTAGAACTACTGTCCCAGTTTGACTATGTCCCACACGCATGCAAACTGTCACCAACTCAGCTGCAACAATAAATACACTGACTTGTCTTGCTGGGGGTTGTTTAGCAGCCACAGGCTCAGCCTAAAGACGAGACATGCTGTGGCAGTACTTGCAGGGTACCAGTTCCATGTAGTGCAATCACAGTACTAAACTACTGTTGTCAACTCACAAGAACAGCTCTCACCTTCACAGTGTTAACTGTGAGTAAGTCAGACTGGTAGATATGTATGACCAATAACTAACGTATTCCAATTAAAAAAAACACACACTGGGTTGAAATGCAACTGTCATGTGTGTGTGTGTGTGTGTGTGTGTGACTTAGTATGATTATTTTCTGTTATGTTCTCTCTGGTAAGAAGTGCATAAATGTACCTTCAGGCTTGTTATAAAACCTAAGAAATGGAAACCTCTCAAAAGGACAGATGAAGTGACAGACACTTATGTTTCTTACAGGACCTATATATTTTCTCCAGATGGGCACAGAGACAAGGCACACAAACCATGAAGCCAAGGTCAAAGTTGTTCTTGTCAATCGACGACAGTAAATCTCTCGCAGGAGAATGTGAGTGCTAACACCACAATTCTATGTCACTTCCACAGAACTATAACCCACACCACCTACTTAATTCTAAGCTTTCCAAGCAATTTTTTCCCACCAATATTCTGCACATGTCCTAGATATCAGCATACTAACACTACTAGGTGATATGTAAAAATTAACTAGTTCTTCATTATACAAAGGAGTTTCAAGGACATTCCAATGCCAAGAGCTTTATTCTAATACTGTTGCATATGTGATTTAGGGACAGCCAGATCACCCAACATATAGTCATCAGTGACATTTAAGTATTCATCCCACCATGGCACAAAGGAATGTATCCTGGCATACAACAAATCACTGTCAAGTCTCTGTAGCCATAAGATGACATCTTGCTTCATGTCGACGTCTTTTGCAAGTCCCTTGCCAGCCAGGTGCTTCTTAAGGAATCCAAAGAGATGGACATCACTGGGCATGAGGCTGGGACTGTAGGGAGGGTGGTGGACAACCTCCCACAGTGCCACCCCATGTAGACACAAGAGCACTTGACTTCCAGTTGTTCAGACACCAGAAGAAGCATTTACCTGGCAAGAGATTTTCAACAGATATTGACATAAAGCAAACTGTCACCTCCAGGCAACAGACATCTGACACTGACTTCTTCTGCACCTCGATACAAGCCTTGGTGCTATGGTGGGACAAATTCTTAAAATGTGAATGATGACAAAGCTGAGGTCTAATGTGTACCATCTGCCACCCATGTGCCATGTCCACATCAAAGTGAGAATAAGGTTCTTGGCATCAGAGTGTTTATTGCCTCATTTTTTGAAACTTCCTTGTACAATACGTTCAATTCATTGTACAATATCCTACATTTCTCACACAACACAACATAAACTGCTCATGTAATATAAGAATTATCGTTGCTACCATAAACAGAACTCTTACACTTTACTGTCCACATCTATAGGACTGTTGGTTCCTCCCTAACGGAAGCCGACTGCATATGGGGCTTGTTAACTAAATATAAGAATAAATGCTCAGACAGATTTACTTAATGGTCATTCGTGGATTCATGTATAACCACCTGGAATAAACAACATATAAAAAGAGTAATATACATCTTTTTTTAGTCTGACCCCTTCTACCTACTCACTGTAGGTGCAGGGTTATTGTTGCACCTGATAACACTCAATGATGCACACACACTTGGTAGGACTCCCCTGGATGAGGGATCGGTCCGTCACAGAGGCCTCTACCTGACAATACACAACACTCTCAACAGGCAGACCGCATGCCCCCTGCAGGATTTAAGCCCACAATCCCAGCAAGCGAACAGCCACAGACCTAATCCTTAGGCCTCACAGCAACCAGGATCAGTGAGTCATTAACTACTGAATTAATTTTAATATTAAACCCCTCCCCCCAGCCATTAGACATTGGTCTCATTGCACAAGATTTTACAGCACACATTTTGTATGTCGTTCTTCACTTCCCATGCATGTTACAAGATCAGCACATCTTAATTACTCTTTGCTCAACCCTTTATGATACCCATCATGCATCCTTTGGGGTGCCCATTACCTAGTCTGAAAAGCAATGTGATATGGGAAGTTACAAGAAATCAAAAAATAGAACAAAGAGACAAAGTGTATGGTTAAGGTTCTTCTCATTGTGGTCCTCTGGGTTATGACACGATGTAGTCTGGCAAGTGGTACTAACATTTTGGATGAACATACCGCTTCCACACTTGGACAATGTCCAGGAAGGTAGAAATGGCCCTTGGAGCCATTGAACAGAAAATACTTAGAATAATATATGGGCTAATACAGGAAAATGCACCATGGAGCATCCACTATAACATAACATTTAATGGTTTGTGTAACAACATAGATGTGGCAACACACACTAAACTCAGAGGACTGGAATGGGCTGGACACAACTGCAGTATGGATGGATAAAGAACACCAAGGAAAATCTTAAAAAGAAAAATATTGGTAGCCAACCAGGACAGAAGCCAAAGGACAGGTGGATAGACGTGCTAACCAGAGATGCCAGAAAACTGTTAGGGGATGAAGGGTGGAAAAATTGGCATTAGACATGAAAATAGGGGGTAGAAAAACTGAGGATTCTAGGGTGGTAGCGGTTGCAGTGGCGGTGATGGTGTTGGTAGTAGAGTATATTGCTTCCATCTTCAGGATACAAGATGTAGGCAATATGTTGCTCTGAAACAGTCATACTACCTACCAAACTACATGGTATCATAACCTGTAAAGACCACAATAAATATCTCCAGTGCCATGAACCCCTCAAATTTTATATAAGATTATGCTCGCGACTTCAGGCTTCTACTGCGATGTTGATGACATATGCGCTCTTCTGGGATATTAAGCAGCGTCGAGTGGTAATCCTTTACGGACGTTTCAGGACAACGTATTGGTCCCATCTTCAAGGGTCAAGAAGTCCAAGAAGACTTCTTGACCCTTGAAGATGGGACTGATACGTTGTCCTGAAACGTCAGCAAAGGATCACCATTCAATGCTGCGTAATATCCCAGAAGAACACAGCTCTCAAGGTTATGCTCCTTTATCAAATTTACATCATGTTTGTTGCCTGCATCTGGCTAATGTCATGAGCAGTCTTTTTGGATGTGATGCTGTGTTCCTGACTGAATTGTTCCAGACTATCCAAGACTGCTTCACCCTGATGGAGGAGGTATTATGATCTTTCAAAACACCAAGAATTGCTCGCCAAACAACACAGCATCACATTCCAAGAGACTTGGATCATCAGCAACACCAATGTGAGAATTTCAAACCTCGCATAACAAATCTCAGTTTTAAGAACAGAGATTGACATTCAACCTTCACAGCATGAGGCACTGTGCTGTAACAGTTCTACGTCCACAACAACATCACTCACTCTAACACATTAATACAGTCTCCTATCCCTACTGACATGTAGAACACCAGCAAGGTACTGGTTTACCCCAGCCACCACTGCCACAGCTGTATGTTACATAAATGGCTAACATGTCAGACTACTGACAGGCTTACCAACCAATCAACTGGCTACATCGCATTTCTACTCATCATACTGTATAACTAGCAACCTGTTGCAATAAACAAAGTTTGCATCCATACCTTTCAGTTTTTTCTTAGGCACTGAAACAAAAGGGTTTTTGAGATAAAGTCTGTATTTGAAATTATGACAAATTCAAGGCTGTAATGTAACACAAAAACAGTGTACAGAAATGAAATATAATGAAAACTGTGAAAAGATGCAATGATACCTCAATCCAAACTCTAAAATCTGATGAACCTGCAAAATTAAATGTATAATTTATGATCTTTGGCATTCCTTACTTCAAACCAAGGAACACCATATTTCCTTTTATTTCTAGCCAATACTACATTAGACCTGTATCATAGGACATTAACAGTATTAAAACGAGCTATTTAACGATGTGACATGCTTATTTTATAAATGCAAGTAAGACAATAAACTGTATACTCACTACAAATAAAATTGACACACTGCAACTGACAGTGTTTTGAAACAGCAGATGAAATATAAAACAGTGCAGAGACTTTCTGCTTGAAGTACCAATAAATACTTATGTTCAGCAATACTGGATCTGAGGTTTTACTGTGAACTGCAACTAACTGTTAGTACTTGAGTTCTTAAATAGATATCTGTTTTTGATGCTGATGCTGTGTATATTGAATGCAGTGATTTATTTTCCAGTGTTTGTGACAGACAACATATACAGAAGTGAAAGTGAAACAGAATATATTACAAATATATTAAAAATACATTTTTTATTCTCAGAAAAGTCTCTGTTCTGGTGGCTTTCTTTGTCTCCTGTTGTCATTTCTATCATTGTTCTTTACAATGATGATGCCCACTGTCTTTGGCTATGAAGTTTGGTTTGATGCCTTCTGGGATGTGACGCTTCGTCATTTGGCGAGTAGTTTCAGACGTTTTGAAGGCACTATGATATTTCCTGCCTTACCGGTAACATCAACACATCCCTGCTTGGATGGTGATTTACTACACACATAATACTTGTTACCCATCAGAATCAGTCACAAATATTTTTAACTGTATTTTAATCTTTCATGTGTATTTTAAACCATCTATTGTTTTTAAAATTTAATATTTTATATCTGTGCATTGGTTCTAATACTTCTGTAATATTTTGATGTATCTATCCTTTGTAATGCACCTCCATGAAGACGGCCACATGAGTGGCTGAAACTTAGGAGGTATACAGTGGGTATAATATACTTTCACACACTTATGTGCACTTGTTGGTTTTTTTATCATATCTAAATACTTATGAAGATTCAGGGTTCGTAGGATGTTATGCCATGTCAACTGGTAAACAGTTACTGGCATGTCAGAGGAGTGTGCTCCTTCCACCTTCAGGGCCAGCAATCTATCTAAACTTATTCTTTAAATTCTTAATCTGACTGTTAATCTTTTTCATATTGCGATATTGCTAAGGTGAGTGACCACATTCTGGGTAAAGAATGAGTATTTTTCCGTGGTAATAGATGTTATCACGATATTACATTCACAAATATCACTCCTGTATCAACTATGCAATAACATCACGTAGAAACTGTTCAGTTTCACCTTCAGCTTTGCGAGGCTAAGCTGTCAGTCAGTTCATTTCTGTATGGTTCTGATGACAGTGTATCACATTCACACGCAGTAAGGTTTTGGACTTTGTCTATCACTCAATGCTTAAAGATACTGAAATTGAACACAATTTTGCAAATACTTGATCCATTGCCAAAATCACGTAAAAAAAAAGGAAAGACAGAAAAAATCCAGTCTGCGAAATGTTGCACTCATTCTTTTACTCTTAAACACTAGATATAAATGAGGTACATAAACTGAGTGGTTACATACGTTAATCAGATGTTGCTGAAATGAAAACACTTAGCCAGCCATTAAGCAATCTTACCTTTCGTCTACAATAGCAGAAATACTGGTTGGAGTATTGGACTATCCTCTCTCCCTTTGAGGGTACACTTAATACATTTTTCCAAACTTGCCTTGCACTGTAATAAAGATACTGGGCCAGCTGCCTGTACTGGGAAGGAAAACACCTTACAGATTTCTAGTTCTCAGATCCCTTCTTGTCACTCACCATCTTCATCCTCCTCCTCACCCTCCTCTTCTTCTGTATCTGTACTCTTGCTCTTCCCCAAGTTTTTTAGTTTCTTTCTTTTTGCTGCCGCTCTTCTCCTTGCTGAAAGCAATAAATTACAGCACTAATTTCCAACGAAGACTATGAAGTAACAGTAAAGACACTAAAACATGCAAATCTGAAGCTCTCACAGCAGCATTAATAAGGATTCAGGTCTGCTGAGATGTTATGCCATGTTTACTTGTAAACAGAGTAAAACTCTGGCTTTGCATTCCTACAATTTTGGTTTTCTGTGATTTTGCACATTTTTGCACAGTCTCGGCCAAATTCCCATACCAACAACGTTTCCCAGATTTTACACATTCCTCGATATTAGGCTATTTCAGAAGGTCCCCACAAGAACATACATTGAAAGTTGTCCAGTGATAAAAGCAGCTACTTTTATCACTAAACAATTTGCAACACACCAACAACTTGCATAATACTTTAACATCCTGTGTCAGTAAGTGGTGTTTGAACAATTTTAACCTTTAAAAGCCGGCGATTTAAATACCTTGTACTGTCAGCGGACCGGAATTTTCTCTGGGGATTTAAACGTTTGTTGCAATGGTTAGGAAAATTTTGAATATCTTGAAGAATATTAACGCTGGATCTGTGAAATAAATCGTATTTACTCAAGTGAAGCATGGAGAACACGGTAATGTATATCATAGTTTATTATAAAATATTTTGATGCAAAATAAGAATGAACCACTTCCCTAAGAGACAGAAATTTTAGTAATATGTTATGTTTCGTTCTCTTTAGCCTTAAATTCTGGCTCCTTTCTCCTGAATTCATCCCCACTTTCAAGGGAAAATATTTCTCTGAGGTTATTTTAACAACAGCGAAACGCTTTTCGTTGGTGTGATTTCTGTAAGGGTGTACTTACAAAGAGGTTTACAGTTTTACAACCATGACGAATCTGACCTGCGAAAGGAAAAGTACGTTTCTCGGTATTCCTACCAGTGGCCACACTCTTTCAGTGTTTGTCGCACAGTGCAGTGACCTGTCGCTTGTGAAAATTATTTCTTGTGAGTACATAATCAGCATCACAGCTCGCAGAAGGCATATTCGTGATGAAGATATTGAATCACAGCTGATCTGTGATATTGATTCGGATGAGAACATCTAATAAGGTATGTAATAATTTCTGTAACAAGTAACTTCCTTCTGATGACGCATCATATACTGCCTTTCTCGGGTGAGCTATGTTTCATTCTTCCATCAGTACGTAAGGGTAAATACAGCCAGAAGCTTTTAATTTTTTCGTATATTTGGACAAATATATTGTGAAAATGTATTGAAAATTTTTCTGTGAGTACAAGCACGGGCTAGAACAGTGAATAAGTTATACGACTACCAGAAAGGAGATCAGGGTTCGGTTCCCGGAAAGTACATAAATATTTCTATCGACTCGTATAAATCTTAACTCGATCCTACAGGCTTTTTAATCGATGGGTATCTGGGGCACATGAATGTACAGATGCTGGAGCATGAAGCTGAATACGCTCTAAACAGTGTTGAATACATCATTTTATGGTATATTACCTCCGCGCCCCAATACGCCCCCTTGGTATGATGCACAACTGTAAAATTACCTTCAAGTCTGTTGTATGTATACATAATATTTACACACGCTTATTGCCCCGCCAATATCGTATTTAATGCGAAAAGTTTACATATACTCATATATTTTTGGACAAAAATGTCCGTTTTGGCATTCATACCTACACATAACGATGGACAGATTTGTCCGTTTCGGCTCTTAAAGGTTAATACCTGGGCTTGTGTACTCTGCAGAGCAACTTTTATCATTGAACAACTTTTAAAACACCAGCAACTTACATAATATTTCAACATACTGCGTCATTAAGTGGTGTTTTAACAATTTTAATAGCTGGGCTTGTGAACTTCTTTTAAGTGTTCAGTGTACAGTGCACAATGTTCAGTGTTCAGTGTGTTCCCTGACGATGGTGTGCTAGTGCACGGAAACAAGTCGG
The DNA here is from genome assembly GCA_021186555.1 of Reticulitermes speratus. Classification (NCBI taxonomy): domain Eukaryota; kingdom Metazoa; phylum Arthropoda; class Insecta; order Blattodea; family Rhinotermitidae; genus Reticulitermes; species Reticulitermes speratus. The sequence continues at coordinate 12,169,164 of JAJKFL010000011.1, forward strand.
ACTGTTGTGAAGTTTTCTACATATTTTATTTTGTGTACAAGTTGGTGATAATACATATTCTAGCAATAAGTACGTACACAGCATGGACAATTTTAAATTGGGAGACTGGTTTGTAGTTAATTAGATTTTTGTATCTATTACTGTAATACCATTCATCTGATCAGCACATTATTAGCAGAAAAATTATGAAGTTACACACGTGCAAGAAAGAACCTGAATACTGGTAGACTGCTTTATAGGAAAAAAGTTTCCCATGTTTGTTCTGAAGAGAAAGTTACAGACATGCCACATCATCTGCTAATTTGTATCCACCCTTTATACTGTATCAGAGGTGTGTTTTCATTGACTCCACAGAAGGTGGTACATATATTTACCACTATGTTTGAAAGGGATATGAACAGCACATCCCATGTTTACATTATTACATACAGTGCAGATTCAATACCTTCATGTAAAATGAGCTACATGACTGTTGTATGATCACAGAAGATTAAACATGAATTTCAAACAGTAACATTTGTTTATTTAAACAAGTAAAATTAATTTCCGAATGAATGTCTTCTGGTTTATGACACCAAACAGTCTGGTAGATGGTTCTCAACATGTCAAAAAAACTGGCTGCCTCTACTTTTCACGCTGAAGATGGAGGCAGCCAGTTTCTCTTAAACTAAGCTCACCACTAAATACATTCACAGTGTCATAATCTAGATGATGATCTCTGTGTAATCCTAACATCTCATATTTAATATGAACCTGCAAAACATAAGCAATACAACTGCTCACCTTCAATTATATGCATTTTCTCCTCCTCTGTGGTCCTTTCCTCAGCAAGGATCACTTCCTCTGAAACACGAACCACAGTGTTGCATCACAGAAAGAATTTATGAGCAGAAATTGACATGACTGGTTAAATCCTGTATTAATACAGACATTCAACATTATTACCACCACAACAAAAGACTCCACCTCTCTCCATAAAAATCACAACATGCTGTGAGGTTCAATGTTCTCACAGTGGTATCGTTGAAGATTCTGATCTTCTGTGATGTGATTCCCAAAGCACTATAATCCTTCAAAATGTCAGGAAATACTCACCCAACAACACATCGTCATATTCTCGTATCATAAAAGAACCTGTGACACCATCTGACAGTCACATCAATTTGTTTCCCTTATTAGCAACCAAATCATCTATCTGATATGTTCTTTATCAGGTTCCTCGACCAGAAGGTTGTTTCCACCATGCATGTTAATGTAATTATCTGTTAACACAGTAACTAAATGAATGTTTCACCATCCACTGAGGTTCGCTACGCTTAAATCAAACTTTATGATAATAATGAACATTATATTAAAGACTGTGTAGAGAATACATAAATACACATCCTTAAACATACAGACTGTGTATAGGTAAAGGTCATCCCATGACATTCCTGTGCAGGCACAGAGGGAAGGCAGAAGTATAGCCCCAATTCAGTCTCAACCTTGACGCTAGAAGGGTGTGGGTAGTCAGGACCATGCCCCGGCCAATTTACCCCTGGGTAAAACATGAAACGGGGTGGGCCTCAGGGATGGTCTGGATGGGCACAGAAAATCTTGCCCCCACTGGGATTCCATTCCCAGGCACAGACTGTGTATATAATACCTAAATACACATACTTAACATTATAGACTGTGTATATAATACACAAATATACATACATAACACATAAATAGTTCACCTGAATTCTCATGTTTTATATTCTGACCATTAAGAGTGTATGTCAAATATATAATGGACAACACTGCTTTTAAAATGTAATATACTGGTGAAACATACAGTTGGCACTACATAAATCAGAGCTGCACCCATGACAGCCTATGAGTAGTATTGGGCCTATAAAGGTACATTTTCTGGCCCCAGTATTTGATCTAACCCATCTCAGACCACAGCACACCACTTCACAACACATCATGCTTCAGTATAACACATTTAACATGCCACAAATTTTATTCCATACACAAACAAAGATGTTACAACAATCTTAAAACAGAAAATACCAGTTGGTGTATCAATCACAAGTGTATGTTTATTTAGCTCTTCAATCACACCAACAAGTTACACTACATATGTTTTATCTTGGCAACTAGTTTCAGCTCTGGGACTGAGCCATCATCAGGCCACTACCAAAAAATAAAAAAGGAACCTCTGTATATAATGTAGGTAGGAGATCCCCCCCTTTACATCAATGTATACATTATAAATGTATACAAGATATTAGGTTCTCTCCAATGAGGCCTAAGGAAATGTTAAAACTGTGTGATCATAAAGCCAATGTTAAAATACCAAAGTTATAAAACAATAGAAAATAATATTTTAAAAAATAATTTGAAACAGAGTCAACTGTAAAGGTTTCTGAGAAATAATGCAGTACTAATATGAAGCGTGACAAGAGACTGGTATCACCCAGTATGTTGTAAGTGGATGAGTCGTCATGCAATTATCTTGACAGTTCATTAACTTCCAATAATCATCTTCGTCTATATGGGTTTTTAGGAATGAAGTTTTTATAGACATGTTTTATTGTACGATCTTGCTCCGTGTTTCTGAGGCCAGTGCTTGTCTTATTTTGCCAAAGAAAAAACGTATGTACTATAACTTGTTGGTGTGATTGAAGAACCAAATAAACATACAATTGTGAAAAACGTTACAACATACGAAACCTGCTTACAACAGAATTAATTCCAGATAAAATGTACTAAACAGTACACATCCCCTACACTTATGTATTAATGAACCTAACTGTCATTGCTTTAAAGGTATAATTTTAGTTGGTATACAGACTAGGCTACAGGCTGAACAATCCAGCCTTCCTTCTTGGCAAGGGCAAGAGATTTTTCTCGTCTCCAAAATGGCAAGTCCAGCTCTAGGGTGCACCTAGCCTCCTGTTCAACAGGCACCCGAGAGTCCTTTGGCCAGGGGTAAAGTGGCTGGTACATGACGTTCACCACTCACCTCCACCTATTGCTACGGTTCCGAATGAGTGCAGCTATACCTCTAACCCTTGTTACATGTCTTCATGGCACAGAGACAACTTTACTTTTGCCTTACTTTCTTTAAGGATGGGAGGAAATGGGGGCACTGTATGATCCCCAATAATTTAGAATGCCAATTTGATATCATCCTGCCACATGCAGCTCCATGATGGTATTCAACAGGAACATAAATACAAGTGGACTCCTGCCACATTTAAATTATGACGTGATATAATCACGCAAAGACTGACCTGCCTTGCAGATCCATTCCACATAGCCATTGAGCTCACGTTCCAACTGCTGCTGCCGTCGCAGCTTGAGGAACGTCTGTCTGTTCTCCACCTTCTCCCTCTCCTTGGCAAACTCCCTGGTGAAAGCAAGTGCCACAAAACACGCTGTTATTGTCCAGGTCTAACATACACACTATCTACATTGCATTTAGCCTAATGTAGAATAACTACAAAATGTGTCATTTATTTATTTATTCATTCATTCAGCATCTCTGTTAACAGAGGCTTTCAATTCAAACTACTGGATTCCAGTGCAATGCAAGATAGGAGTACAGGAACACTGAAATATATTTGGTAATTAGAGCATACTACAGTAAACTGCTATCATGTAATTCACTTTAATGAATTGTAGTTGAAGAAGTTTTGTATAAAGTGACATACACTTTGAAACCTTCACTCTTCTGGGATGTTACACAGCGCTGACTGGTAGTTAGTTACTGATATTTCAGGACAGCCTATCTTGAAGGATCAAGCAGTCCCAATAGGCTGTCCTGAAGTACTGGTAACTACCAATCAACACTGAGTAATATCCTGGAAGAGCAAAGACCTCATCTACACAGTGGCAGCAGTCTGAAATCACAAGACACACAGTTTCTTTCACACGCATAAGCAGCTGTGCAAGATTTTAGGTTCTCACAGTGATGACACTATGCATTCTTCTGAGACATGATACTATGTGATCTGCTAAAAACTAAGCAATGTTTCAGAGAAAACTTCTACCTCCATGTTGAAGGCGAAAGAATGTGAATTTATATCTTGAACATTTTGGCAGCAGACTCCTACGAAAGATCACTAAATTTTTAGAAGACTGCATGGTGTCCCATCCCAAAAGGCTGAAGTCTTCAGAAAAGCAACACTTCTTTACAAACTTCTCACAATTAGTAAAATAACTGGAAAATAACTTATCACACTTCCAGTAAAACAACTAAAACAGGAGACATATATGCAACTATAATACTGTTGTATGGAATGTCATACCATGAAGTCTGCTACAGCCCACAAAACAATAATGTTCAGTCTCTGCTGTGAGAACCTCGTATCTCACATTTCATAAAACTAGTTATTAACACACTCTGTTAGTACAATTCCATAACCATCTAAAAAAGGTGTACCACATTGCCAAACCTTGCACATCATGGACTTTGTCTGATGCATAGTGTTAAAAATAACAGAATTCATGAAACACTACATGTTGGGAACAGCATCGGTTCTCATTCTTACACTAAAGGTATGGTAGTACCTATTCAGCTGGGCCCAACAGGCAAAGCTACTTTCAACCTCTGGGCACCCAATGCCACGTCAAATGGGATCTTCCTCTCTCACTCTCTCTCTCTCTCTCTCTCTCTCTCTCTCTCTCTCTCTCTCTCCTCTCTCTCTCTCTCTCTCTCTCTCCTCTCCTCCTCTCACACACACATACACACCTATACACACACTACCCACATAAGATGCAACCCAAAGAGCAGACATGTAAAACTACCATAACAAGCATCCAAAAAGCTGCCCATCCCCCTCCCCCCTCGCTGTAATGGACTTATATACAAATAACACAATGACTCTGCAAGACTTGCACCCACAAGAAAAAGATCTAGAACAGGGTTCTCAAACATGATGTAGCCTGGCACAGTATCAAAGAATTTTTTTAAATAAAATTAAAATTAAAATTAAATGAAAAATGGTTTTCACCATGGGCTGTACAAGTTCAAACTGGTTCATTATTCCTGAACGGTAACGTACAGGTACATCACGCATCAGCAAAGAGAAAACAATAAAGTAAAGTTTCTAATTCAATAATTACAACAAATTTTAATTTTGTTATTAAAAGTATGAAATATTAAGTGTTTGTTAAACTGTACCCAAAATATTTAACCTACTTATTGCTGACAATGATATTTGACACTCCTAATTTTTCAAATTTATTTATTTTGCCCACATATAATTTGAGTTTCAGATCCTTGTCTAGCAGGATGTGTAAATGAGATGAAGCTGTACACATACTGAAAAGACAAAAATAGATGAAGACCATCAATCAACAAAATCAGAATCTAACAATGTGCACAGACAGTCCCTGTGCTCCTCTGAGTACCACCAGTCAAAAGAAGAAAATGCATACAACTGCAACTTTAAATCCATATATGCCACATCATTTTCTGCCTTTGGAAAGAACAAGTAACATATGACTTTTAAACACTTCAACATTACAGTAGCACTGTATCACATTCTGTTGCTATTCTATAAGAACTTCAAAATCTAATTTACTAAAAGAAGATTCTGTTTTAATATGAAGTTCAGGATGTTACTAAACATACAGGAAAATAATGGAAATTAATGTATACAAAATGGTAAAGAAAGACAGGTGGCTGATAAAACATGAAATTATAGCCCTAAGGGGCAAACTGCAAGGGTGAGACAGAAGACGCTGGGAAGAGGAATCTGAGGTCGATACAGGTATTAAGTTTGCTGATCTGTGAAAACAAGAAGACACAGAAAAGGTACTGACATCACTCACCCACTAAGAACACCAAGAACTAAGTTGAGCATGAAGAAAGAACCCAGCACAATGAGGGGCACAAAATAGATCCAATTGAATATACTGCCCAGCGCATCGTTTGTCTGCAACACAGTAATGACAAACACATTTTATTCTGAAACACTGTAACACAGTGGAATACTGCAATGCAGTATTCTAAATTATAAAGTTGTATTGTAACTTACTAATGCAACAATTACACCAGTTACTCAGATACAAGTAACATGTTACTTAGTGGAATGACAACATTATTATTTTATTACCAATAAACGTTGAAAAAACATTTGGCGTTCATGGGATTTTTACCAAAATAAATTACCACTGAGGCTGACTTAGCCCTTTGGAGGTGAAAAATGACCACAGTTGGTGCGCAACGTGACACTGAGAAAACTGAACGTCATGTGAAGTTGTCGGCCAAGAGCATGCGCAGTAATGGGTGGCCATTTAAATCCCAGGTGTCTTTCAGAGTACACTGGCATTTTAATTCTGGCCCCAAACGGCTAATTATGCTCAGCAGATTATGACAACGAAAGGACAGACACAGCCCAATCTCAAATCTCTCAGCTCACTGCAACCCGCATGCATCAGTGAGTTTGACAACTATGTCTTCAGATGAGAATAATTTGTAACAGACTTCTGTATCTAAGAATGGCCAAGATTCTTCAACTGAAATGTAAGTTTTCAACTCCAAAGTAAGTGCATTTACTATGCAATTTCCATACGATAAGCACAACAGACAACAATCTAACGTGTGTTGGTAATGGAAATCACAACACCAAAAATCTGGAAAATTTACCCAGTACAAGATGGCGGTCCAGCCTTCCATAGTGATGCACTGGAATACGGTGAGCATGGCAAAACCAATGTTATCAAATGACGTGATTCCAAAGTTAGGCCCCTCCCAACCCTCATGGCAGATGGAAATGTTGGCATCACACACATAGCTGCCAACAGGGGCATCATCATCTTTGTCATGCGTATTACACGGCGTTGCCATCTCACCTTCTTTCACAATCTCATCTGAAAATGCGACACCATGTTACGTACCACAAACATAACTTGTTTTTCTTTAGACACAATACAGTATTTTGTACTGTGTCACACATGAGGTTCTCACAGTAGTGTTGGTGAAGATTCAGGTTTTCTGGGATGTGATGCTCTGTCCCTAGGTGAATGTTTCTGATGTTCTGAAAGACAGTAAAGCCTTCTTCAAGGGTCAAGCAGTCTAAGAAAACTTCTTGGAGTGCTTGGCCCTGCAGTGCAGGCCTTCAAAACGTAGGGAACTGCTCACACATCGACAGTGGCACATTCCTGAAAACCTGAGTCCTCATGATGTCATTCATTGTAACATGTAGTGGCATTTGACTGAGATTTTGTCATATAAGCTCATGAGTCTACGGACAGCATTAAGATTCAGAAGAAAGGTGTACTCCAATTTGGAGCCCATGTATTGTGATTCTGCTCAATGCACTGCCCTAGATGTTCATATACTACAGGCAGAAACCTACAGCTTAAGCTACAGACCCCATAATCAATTTTTCATCATATTCCATTAAATATTCACTATATCAAAGACTTTTTCAAAGAAAAGTCATAATCCATTTAAGTGTTTCTAAAGACAGATGGCCCTGACTTCTTGAAAGACACCATGCAGTGAGGAAGAAGTGTGCCATCCAACACCATGTAGTGAGGTAGAAGTGTATCATATGACATCTGCATCTGCAAGGATATACCATGACAGATGCAGTGATGAGGACAACAATAAAAGAAACACACTGCATATCTACATTTCTGATCTCATGCATGATGTAGGCAGTAGAATCATCCAATAAATCAAAATATATCTACCAACCTACACATCATCACATTCTGGATGACAGCAATCTCCACTGTCGATTGTATCAGTTATAACTTCTTGTCTACTATCAACACAACTAATTTCCCACATTTATAATGGTGAAGCAGAATACATATTTCAAATTTATTTATAGGTCATCAGTCATCAGGTCCATGTCTTAAGAGCAGTGAGGGAAGCTGCCATTTAAAAAACAGTTTAAAAATACATTTACATAGTGCGGTGTTAATTAGGGATTGATATCTTAAAATCCTTTACAACTCAATATATGCAGATCATATCACGTAATACCTGTACATATACCTGTGTGGGCATCTCAACTGTTCACTATTGTTTTATATAATTTAAACTCATTAATAATACATTTATTAGATGCATATCATTAAAACATTTTTATAACATTTTAATACTGTATCTTCTACCTCAGGTACATCAGGTTTCTTCTGTTCATACATTCTCCATAAATCAGCCTGTATGTGGTACCTGTTTTAAGTTTTCCACATTTATCATTGCCCCTACTTATTTTGGATGTTACATGTACCACTCCCATAAACTCTCACAAAGTGCCACAAGTCACAGCTGTGGGAACCTCAAAATCTCACAAAAAGAACACATGCTTCAACTGAAATCTTAAACGGGCGGTAAAATGACCAAACAGGGATAGCCATTGCCGTGACAGAGCATTAGTGCTACTTGTCAGATGTCCTGTCCTACCTGAACTAGCATATATGAACAGTCAATCACTTACCCAAGTTCTCAACACTATAGCACGTTTTGTGCAAAGCACCTGAGTAGAACTCGAGCCCAATGATAGCGAAAATGACAATTGCAAACAGCACCAGCAACCCGATCTGAAGCAGTGGTGCCATTGCCTTGATGATAGATTTGAGCACCACCTGCAGGCCTGCACATCAAATATGCAACACTTTCAAACTGACAGCACACACACACACACACACAGGTACATACAGCTGCTGGTTCCCAGATCACACAAATGCATATGGCAATTTTAATTTTTATTTTTGACTTTTTGTGTCAGTTCAAATTTAAATATGTAGGGAATAAACAGCACTTTTTATTTTTTTAATATCAGTACTTCCAAAAATGATTCGTGAAATGTCTTGGAACCATATATCAATACACATCTGTACCTAAATCTCTGCACCAGACTGCACACTCAGTGTTAAATGATGTGTGTAGTGCCTTACTAAGGTTCAGAACAAATCTTATGACAATTATTCATGCACATAGAAATTCACAAATCTAATCTATTCCATATGCTAAAAACAAACACATTGATTAAGTCACTTTCCTTCAATCTAAAATTCAGTTTATAAACATGAACCATGCAATTTTAAATGTGGTTTTCAAACACATCAACCACAGTTTTCCAGGCAGAAAATGAAAACTCATTCTTCTAACAGAAATCTGAAGATAATCATAAAAATGAAAGAAAATCCAGTTTCAGTTGTTACTCCTTTTATGAATTTGAGCCACATATATCCAATATTTGCATAAAAATCTTTTTTATGCAAGAAGAGCTATCCCAATGTAGTTTAACACTTTCTAGTTATTCTGTGATTTCCATCTTACAATAAAAACACTCAAGTTACTGTTAAACAGCTGTGTACAGCAGTAGGTTACAGCAAGGGCTCCTTAGACAGTTCCTGGCAAATAAGTAAAAAAGACCTGTCTAAAGGCTTTTTATGCCGGCCTGTTAACAATAAACACCACCATTATTTTGGGCACTGTCCACTGTTAAGTTTTTTATACTGCACCAAGTTTGGAAAATGCCTGTTCCCACCATCAGGTATAAGGTTCCGGGGTGCAGCCACCAACAGCAGCTCTTTCTAAGAAGTAATGATGTTGGTATAGTGACTAGGCTACAGGATAAACAATCCAGGGTTCGAATCCCAGCAGGGACATGAGACTTCTCCCTTCTCCAAAATGTCAAAATCAGTTCTGGGGCCCACCTACCTTCCTTTTCAATAGGTACTGGGGGGCTCTTTCTTTCCCCAGAGGCAAAGCAGCTAGGGTGTAAAGTTGACCACTCACCTCCACCTAGAGCTGTGGTTAAGAATGAGTGGAGCTATGCCTCCAGTCCTCCTGTATGTCTTCATGGTAGGAACAGGGACAAACTTTACCTTTTTAAATCGAGTAACCTTTCTTTCTTCACACCTGATGGTGAAAACAGACCCACTTTCAGAAATGTAGTGTGTGAAAAAAACTCAAGATGATGGAAAATGTCCAAAATAATATCAAGGTTTAAAGTACAAACAGTGATATACAAAAAGTGACTTGATATTTTGGAAACATGACACAGACAGGCAAGCTTAAATATGTGAAAAAATTCTTCTTATACAGAGTCACTAAAGCAGAAAGCCCCTTCTTTTAATTTGTATATCTCATTTATTTTTAGATGTGTGTTCACAAGGTTTGTAGTGACATGTTTAGCGGCTCACAAAATGTTCAGTTCATTCCTTGTCTGCTGTACACTCAGCTTTCTCAGTGATAGTAAAAGTGTGCGTATTTATACAAGACTTTCCTATTATCATTATTGAGGGTGGATACAAAAACACTGTATGTATAGAGTGGAGGTTACAGGAATAACACACCTCAGACCACAGAAATGCCATGGTTACAAACTCCATGTGTAAATTTCAACAAACAAGATGTCTGCAGTGTCATGCCAATAGAAATGTTATATATAAATCAAAATGACAGTGGTAACATACTACACTCCTTATGGCATGATATGAATGATTACTTACTGGGTATTCCTGACACCAGTTTGAGGGGTCTGAGTACCCGAATGGCTCTCAGAGTACGGAGGTCCATGTCCATATCATCACTAAAAGGGAGTTGTGTAACGAACCTGTGGAAGCAATTACTTCCTATCACTACCACAAACTGCTACTAACATATGAATACATTAGATCTAGTTCTCAACTAGGCTAGATCACTAAACTAAACAAATCTAGGCAAATATAAGCTACTGTCCAAAGAGTTACCACTAACACCCCATTCACGGCTGCCAACTCCAAACCTAAAATTCGTACATTTGTGGAAAAAGCTGTTTAACTGATCAGAAAATGGCAACATGTCATACTGTGCTTTTGTAATCAGCAAAGAATGGGCACATAAGGTTTATTATCCTCGAGACAAATTTTTAGTGTGAAGTATAGCATGTGGGTTGTCTAGTTGTACAAATATAACGTCTTGTATCAAAACACAAAATAATTTAAGACTTCCCAGCAGAGCCAAATTTTAAACACAGAAAGTGATACACATAAGAGAAATAATTTCTCTTTAAAGCCTATATATTTAAATGTATGTGAATTATTTACATTCAAAATTCACAACTGAAATTTCAGAATTTACAAACTGTAGCTGAAAAATGGCATTCATCTCTACTAATACCAAACACTTAATTTTATAACAATTTCCATTGTTTGTAAGCTAAATCATTATATACAACTTCCATGAGTCAACAGATTTAACCACAAAGGACTGCAGGTTACAAACATTACCAATCAAACACACTACTACTAAACACTAATTGCCTAAACTAGCACAATATTGCAACAATGGAGTACACTAAAAGCTGCTCACATGCCGCTGACCAATACCAACGTAAATATGCAACTCCTGGAATGAGGAACATTAAACTAATAATATTAATCACTGCTCTATCAAATTATCTAAAACATTAACTCGCAACAATTTTACAGCCTGGTAATTTATGGGCAACAAACACTTGTATTAAATATTACTCAGCAGGCATCTAAGACCAGAAGCACAAAACTGGCCTGGAAAAAAATGTGTGTCACTACTCCACCAATTTCTTCAGAAGAAAAGCCAGAACATGAATTCAGAAGGGTATATATCCAATGTCGGATAATACAATCATATCTGGAGCATCCATTGTAACCACATTAGCCAGGTTCATACAGGCAACATTAATGCTCACCATTAACTGGAACAGAGTTTGGGCATACACACACTTACAACATAAAACAAGCTTATACATACATGTCTATAAAACGGGCTGAGTTCTCACATTTTATCACTACAATACAAGAACTTGGTTCCTTTTATAAGTGCTTGTTCAAATTCTGTTCCAGTAGTGGTTAACCGTGTCAGCCTGACTAACATGGTTAAAATGAACACTCTTTAACAGTGTTTGATATGCAGTAATTATTTTCATCATTGCTATATGCATTTCTGTTTTTGCAATTTCATATGATATTTGAGACTGATCTGCATTTCCAATTTTAATTGAGTTGGCATCAGGATATGTGTTACCTCAGTAGAAAACAACAGAGCATGAAGACATACTGTTTACTGTTTACATGTTGGCAGAGCTTACTGCTGTATTCATACCCACAGCTGTGTATGCATAATAAGCCACAACATCGAAAAATTTCCCAACAGATTTTTAAGAAACTAAATTTCATAACACAATTAATGACAGGCAGGTGACAACAGCAGTACCCCCTAAACATCTGGAAGATTCATTATTCAGATTTAATGGGCAGCTTTAGAATTCTCATATATGCCATCAATCAGCTGACTGGAATTGTCTACTGTACGTCATGGACTGTGTTAAAAATAGTAAAGATTAAAAAAACCACTGTTTTAGTGACAGGACCAGTCTCCATTCTCAGGCTAAGAAACAAGCCTAATCCCTACTCAGTTGGGCCCAATAAGTGACGCTACTCCCAAACTCTGGGTGTTTTATTCATGTTTACCTTTATTATAACCTCTGTTGTTTTTGTTACTTTTTAACATGAGATGATTACAAACAGGTAACATCATTGTCAGAATCCTGTACAATTAAATCAGTTCATGTTTCATCTGACAGACACACATAGGGATTATTTCTGAAATCCACAGCACCACTTTCAGTTTGTGTAATGTGCACACACACAACCAGAAAAGTTCATGCAAACATGGTTTTCTGGATGCTTTATTCATGAGCTGTGGCTCATTTTATTTTGGAACAATGATAACATATGAAGTGCAAACCCAACCAAGTGTTTACTTACAAACAGCTGGTTCTGGCTTCACGGATTACTGTCTGACAACAGCACATTACAAAAAATGCTGTGTTGTACCAGTACTTCCACACGGCGTGCTGTGTATCTCAGTAAGAATTGTCACACACGCTCAAATATTACAGGCATGTTCTGAGTTAACTCACATCCACCTTCTACCCTCTGTTATAGTTCCAGTGCATTCTTGACTGTTGTAGCATCACAATACTTTTCGGCTGGTCTCATAAATAAAAATGCAGTGGGTTGAAGTCAGGTGATCTTGTGGGCTTGGCAAACAGTCTGTCTGCACCTACCCATCATTCCAGACACCTGTCATTCAAAACTGTTCAAACAGTGATGCTACAATGAGGTGGAGCACCATCTTGCACGAACCACGTGTGTGCTCTTGTCTGTAGTGACACTTACTTCAGTGGTCATGAAACGGTGTTTTGCACAAAGCCATGGCTAACTGCTCCTCTCAGCTGAAAAACATGAGAACTACCAATGTGACAATAATTCCACAAGGATTTACATCTGCCCATGAATGCTGATTGCGGATGATCGTATCATCACAAGTAAATCCTGCCTTGTCTGTACTGAAGAGCATGTAGGACAAAAAAGAAGCCATTACCAGCACAATGTTGCAGAAGCCACTGAGAAAACTCTGCCCTTCCAGGGTAGCCCTGTGTTGTAATGCTAGGTGAGGTGCAGCTCATGGGGGACCTGCCAGCTGAACACGCAAAACGTGTCCTATGCTCGTGATTCTCCACATGCATGTCCCAGGGTGTTCCAGGTCTGATCCCCTGTCCATCCTTTCTCTTCCTCATTCTGTACTTGCAAACACCACATCCCCACTCTTGCTAAGATGCCAATCAATGCTAGCAGATGTTTCTCTGTCTGGAATTTGGCAACGGACAAACGCATCCTGGTGGAGACAATGTGCTGCACCTTCATCACCATTTGCATGACGAAATACAGTGTACATAGCAGCCATCTCTGCAATGGTGTATTCACCAACGATATGTAGCAAAGAACAGCAAATGGACCCACACAGCAACACCACCACTTCATGCTACTCACTCAGAAACATCATGTTTAAGCATCACAAGGGAGGGTCTGGTGAAGAAAACTTGGCAATGTGGGTATGGCCACTGCACTTGTTCAATGCTTCTCTTTGAAATGGGATGCAGCTAAAAATGAGGCATCCAAGGATCCATGTTTACACTGTTTATGTGCACAGAACATGTCCCAACACATATCAGAAGCACTCTCCATTTGTATGTCACACAGTTTCAAATCAGTTTACTTATTGTGTAAGGCATGTATGGGTGGCCACAAGATGTAACTGGAGGCTACTGTGTATTAAGCATAAACCTAGCCTTAATTCACATCAGATATGACAGAATTGCTGCAAAACAAATTAACTAAACTGCCCTAACTGAACTTCATTTATATGTACGAGCATGTGTGTGTGCGCACGTGTGTGGAAGATCTATTTGCAAAATGGTGAACAGAATGTATGTACAAAATGGAAAGAAAATATGAGAATTGAAGTTGCCTTGTTTATTATGATGTAAGTGTACAGTAGAATTGGCCTTATGGTGGTTTGTGTGTGAGTGTACAGCAGTACTGGCATTATGAGGTTTTGTATGTGAGTGTACAGTAGAACTTGCATTATGAGGATTTGTGTGTGAGTGTACAGCAGTACTGGCATTATGAATTTCATGTGTTGAGTCATACTGGCATTATGAGGCTTTGTGTGTGAGTGTACAGTACAACTGGCATTATGTTGCTCTGTGTGTGAGTGTACAGTAGTACTGACATTATGAGGCGTTGTGTGTGTGTTACAGTAGAACTAGCATTATGAGGCTTTGTGAGTATACAGTAGTACTGACATTATGAGGCTTTGTGTGTGAGTGTATAGCAGTACTGGGATTATGAGACTTTGTGATTGTACAGTAGTAATGCATTATGGTCTTCAGTGTGTGAGTGTACAGTAGTAATTGGCAATATGAAGTCCTGTTTGTGTTGAGTATAACTGGCATTATGAGGCTTTGTGTGTGAGTGTACAGTAGAACTAGCATGATGAGGCTTTGTGCATGAGTGTACAGCAGTACTGGTGTTATGAAATTCTGTCTGTGTACAGTAGTACTGACATTACGACGCTTTGTGCGTGAGTGTACAACAGTATTGGCATTATGAGGCTTGGCATGTTGGTCAACAGCAGTACAGGTATTATGGTGTTTTGTGCATAAGTGCACAGTAGGACTGGCATTATTTACATTTAAGAGTTCTCATTCAACAGTAATTGTAAGTAAGATAAATAAATCACAGACAAACACCACCATGTATTTTTCCATCCCCGAATAAAGATACCAGTGTGAATGTTGTAAGGCTCCTTCAGATAGGAGTTCTACAGCATCTGCCCTCAAATTACACAAAATGTGAAGCAATAAATTGTTTAATTTTTACCTTGTGGGTGCGTTCATGAAGAGTACGAGACTGTCTGTTCCTCTAAAATTGTACAAGTTGTTCTAACTCTAATTATCTTCCTCTAAAATGAACCAAATTTGTGGCTCTACTTCCATTATCACATTTTTGAGCCACCTTCTTGTGTATCTTCAATTTAGTTCTTCTCAAAAAAACACACACATCTCTCAGTGTTAGTATTTAAAAAGTCTTCATAACCTAACCTTCAGCCACTGTTTCAAGCTGACAGATAATTTTGGTTCAATTCTAACTTCCTGACAGAAGAATAACACGTGCAAGACCACAAATACAAAACCTAAAACATCGAACCTACTTTTGAGCTTTTCAAATCCAATCCGCATTACCACAACTTACTTTGCATGATGAATTTTAAAAATCTTGGTCCCTCAATTTGCAAGTTCTGTTTATGTATTTTGTGCAGGACTAATAAACATATGTAGTTCTATACACAAATACACACCTAAATCCTACACCAGGTAAAATAAAACACTATTCTAAACAGACAACTCTAGACGTCACTATAGGAAAGGACTAAGGGGAAGTAAATGTTTCTTCTAAATCTACACAAATCCAAACATTTATGTCATTTGATATTAATATTAACTTGTGCATATGTCAGTCAACATTTGCATTTCCTACTCTTCTGTACTGTCAATTTAGTTTACTGTTCCTATGAACACACTACTTGATGCTTAATAAAATGTTCTCGGGCTAGCAGCCATGTCACATTGCTCGATAGTGTGTAAGCCAACGTTTCAAGGACCATCTCTGTCATCGTCATCAGGGAACTGGATGACCATGACAGTGATGGTACTCGAAAAGTTGGCTTGCTCACCATTAAGCAACCAGACGCAGCTGCTAGCCCAAGAACATTTTATTCAGTTTAGTCACCGTGAAAGCTTCAAATTATATACTGGATGCTTGTGTTCACTTTGCCTACTGTATTAAATGTCTGCAGCCACCAATAACTGTATGCACTGGCTGCTTTATGCAATCAGAAAATCTGAATTTTGACAACAGGGTGTATTTATGTGTTTCATACGTTTCTCACAATAAACTGTGATTATTTCCCTAAGCAGCATTAACCCAATTCCTCTGTATAATGGAGATGAAGTTTGTTCACTAAGGGACAGAAAATATATTTATATACATAACTTACATGAACACAAGCCTCCAATCAATATAATGGTCCTTAGTTAAATACTTGAATAAAAATTTTTCAATCATTACATGAGCAATGGTAATGCAGCTAAAGACAGCTGGAACATGAACCTTAACAACATTATCTGAAGACAAAACATTCTTAATATATAACATCCCCTTAAGCTTCAAGGAGATATTTTAAAAAAGCAATCACTAATTAAATTATCCAACAGTAAATAAGGTAATGGTCTAATTCATGACATTGTAAAAATAAAAGCAAATAATCAGCATTATGTCTGTAGAATTACTGACATAGCATGACAGACATAACACTTCTCGATGAAATATTACTGTAGTAGTAGACAGTAAGGGGCCACCTATCATTGTCCACTGAATTCTAAAATTACTAAGGGCAATAACCCTACTTAGGAGCCTGTCTCATTGAGTGTAGGTGAACTGAGAAACAGTGCAATCAATTTAAAGGAGACTCAGTACGCAGAAATCATGAAATAAAGCATTCATAACTTTTGTTCAGTGATTACAGGTTACATTACAAACCTTGTATAATTAATTGAGGGCCGTGTTATAATTTGAAGAAAAGAAATTTTAATGATGTTACTGACTAATCTGTAGTATTAGATCTATATATTTTTTGTAAGTCAGCATTTACAAACATAGTAACTTTGAGGTAAAATCTGACAACATATATAATATATATTTCAGTAAGTTGTTCTAAAATTAAAGTTAAATAAAACAACAATACTATCACTAACAGATATGTAGAACTAGAGACCTATGTGTAACAGAAAAGTGTGCTTTGAGTTCTACTTTGAACTGCTCATGTTCTAATTATACAAATTAAGTTCTTGGAACCATATACACATGCCCAAAAGGCTAGGGGCACTGAAAAAGAATCAAAGAATCAGGCTCACATAGCAGTTCTCGCACATTTCACTGTGTCACTGAAATCAGGCTTTTTGCATAAAGTTCAAAGCCCAAATTTTTCGTGTTACTGTATGAATGACCATCCTATCTGCCATCTGACCTACCACACACTGAACAGTGCACCATGACTTGGACTCAATAAACAGAAAGTGTATGTTTGTTTCAGAGAGTTAGTCTACAAGTCCTTTTCCTTGCTTCTGTTCCCTATATGCTTTAAACATCTGTGAAATCCTTAACAAAAACCTGTGGCTTGTGACTTACAGGGCAAACTAGAATTTCAGAAAATTAAGTTTTAGGATTTTAAAAATTAAGTTTTACAATATCCAGCATAAAACTATCTAAAACTAACTACAAGCTGGGTTGTAATCTTGATACTGAGAATGAATCACAATTCAATTCAATCAAAATCTTCCCTTTTAAAATCAAAATATGATGGCTGCACTCATAAACATAATCTAAAACGCAATACTGCTAAATCCTTATACTTCATACTTCACCAAATTACAATTTCCTTCCTAAAATATGAACAGTATATCAGAATTAATGATTTCACATGTACCGATTTGATTATGCAATTGTATTGTCTTTTTTACTTAAAGAAAATCTCTCTCTCTCAGTAAACTACTTGGCAGTTTTTAATTAAGCCATGACTCTGGAAAAAAACAGCCTAGAATTTTCTCCATGATTGAAGATTTTGTAATATCAAGGATAAGAGATTTTGGAGTTGGCTACTGCGTAACATTACAGCTAGCCCTCGGTCTGCGGCGGTTTGTTTTCAGACAATTCACAACAGCAACGATTTTGAAACCAGAAAGCCAAAAATGTCAAAAAACTATAAAAATTAAAAAAATGCGCAACTATAAATACTAGATATAATGTAAAGAAACAGCACAGCCAATCACAGATGAGAGGTATCCCCATCTACCACCTGAGCCAATCAGGGATGAGTTGGCCGGAGATAAGAGGAGAGAAACACTCAGTTCGCTTGTTGGTGAGCTGTTGGTGGGTCACTATTCTACAGTGTCAATTTGTGAGTTTTAATTAAAAATTATTGATTGAATCAATAAAATAAGAGCCGCCATGTCTAGCAAGAGAAGTGCAGGGACTTCATCAGAGAAGTAAAATCTCTGCATTATGCCACTGTCAAAAAAGATAAATGCAGGGACCTTACAGTACCGCTTACAAAAACTTTCGGTCTTGGCTTCGAACATATCAGAGTAAATGTACTCAATTTAACATTTTTATTTAATTAAATGTGGTTGGTTATTTTATACAGTATTACATTTAACTGATTTATATTCATAAAACTGCTGTTTTTACATTCATAGCATTCATTTCAGAGATTCAAACATAATAATATCATATTACTTATGTCAATTTTGAGAGGGGCCTGGAATGTAACTCATTGACTTCCCACTCACTTACATTATATAAGTAGGCATTTTACGTCGATTTTCTTGTGACAGTTCCTTCGGGAATGGAACCCCATCATAAATCAAGGGCTACCTGTGCAGCTTTAAAACATTCAGACACCAAATGATATGTAAGATAGGGTGAGATAAAAAAAGACAGAGAGAGAGTGAAATTTGAGGAGTACTTCAGCAAGCTGCATGTATCTCATCATTTGCAGCTTCTAACTTCCAGAAACTGGAATCTGATGGAAAAAAGCTGTACGGCACCTCACATATAATCGTTTTGATATTACTTTTGTTACAAACTCATGTAATAATAAGTCAAATTTTTAAGATTAATTTTCATAAATTTACTTAATTTACCTAAGACATCTACACTCAAAATGGTAAACATATTGACACTGAACAGTTCCCTCCAAATACCATCAACCTGGGCGCAATAAATCCTTGGTGCCAGGTCACCACAGCACCTACATCATTTTAGCACCTAGAATTTTTGTTTGAAATCCCACTTTAACAAGCACGTCATTACTAAACAGCTTGATCACCACCATCAACAAACAGTCAGAACTGCTAACATCAGTTTTGTGTAATGAAAATGCACAGACAGAACTCTCAGTAGGTTTGCTGCAACTGGTGCTGAGGGTTTCGTGGTCCACTGTAGTCTTCAGGTTAATTTTGTTTGTATATTAATGGTGAATAGCAAATTTTAATATTGGACCTTTTGTGTAAGTGTATTTCTAAAACATTTTAGTTTTGCATTTTTTATTTACGAATATTAGCTTTTCAGAGTGTTCTGACAAAAGGAATTTGCAGAACACTTCATCATTTCAGAAGAATATCCTGTGTCTGTAAAAGTATCTTGTAATTTATTAGAAAGCATATCAGCAATATCAAGAGTTGAGGGTTTAAGTTTGCTAGTCTTTGCAATATACATCCACAAAAGATAAAAAAAAAAAAGTTTGACTCCTGAAGTCTGAGCTGGTGCCTAGATTCAAAGAAAATCTGTCATGCCCTGCAGTAACAAAGTTAATATTAATGTCAACAAATACTGTGTCCACACAGCAGCCAAAACAACTGCTACATCCACTAGCTAATACTGAATTATATTGCAAAAGGTGGCTAGAGCTGACAAGAGCACACTACGCAGATAGCATCACTGCATAGTAACAAAGAAATCTTGTACAACTGGAAGTAAAAACAGGACTCCATAAATGCTGTTTCTGTATTAACACCCCTGGCATTACGCAGAGGTAGAGATATTAAATCACAGACATGGAGGTATCAATAACAAATAACAGAACTGCTGTGTTTTATAAAATATGATAAATGTGTGATAAGCAGCTGCTGGATGACCTTAAGGAAAAGATAAGATACTGGAAATTGAAAGAGGAAGCACTAGATCGCACCTTGTGGAGAACTCGCTTTGGAAGAGGCTATGGACCTGTCATAAGACAGACTACAGGATGAATGAATGAAATGTGTTAACTGTCACCATTCATACAGATTTATTTTTCACTACATTTTAGGTTGACTGCTGATTTGCCATATTAGTTTAAATTAACATCTACATTTTGATTTTAATATGGGCAAAAATATTATACAGCCTACAGTAAAAGTTATGACAGTAAATAATAATAAAATTTAAATATGTATGAGAAAGCAGTATTTGTTGCGGGATATGTGTAATGACAGACATCTGACATTCATTTACCGTATTTCCTAATAATAAAATCACAGCCATTCCTAATTTATACAAAAAATTTGATTGTACCACAAAATTAAATTTGGAATTGTATGAAACAACATTTATGGAAGATCCTTGTCATCAACAGCTATAGACACAGTCTATATCTAAATAAACATACAATATGGATATTTAAATACTCCATCTAGCTTTGTGGACTGCACCTAAGTAAAACACATAAATGTAATGGGGGCCATTCCAATCACGAACACAAATATGTAATAATAATAATAATAATAATAATAATAATAATAATAATAATAATAATAATGAGGCAACATCCGACTAGATCTATAGGAGCAAATGACTGGCGTAGAGTTGGTGCGCTCACTGAAGCTGCTACCAACTTACTTGGAATTCTTGAGACCAATTTCAGTGGTCTCAGTACACGGAAAGATCGAAGCATCCGCAAATCCAAATCCACATTTGACTCGAAGAATAATGTCATCGACCTAAAAACAGCCATAGTAGTGCTATAGCTGTCTTGTAACATTATAACAGCATGACAATTCAATTTTCATAATAAATGCTGAATGAATACTTGATCTATATAGTAATAAATGCAAAAAATATCTGGGCTTAGACTGTAATATTAAGACTTAAAGTGGTAAGTTTTAAAATAATCTGAAATCAAGCGACATGAGCAACAGTTTGCAGAGTCACTATTACTACAGTCAAAGTTAATATGATTTGATAAGTTAATACACAAGGACAAAAATTTAAAAAATAAGAAGTTTTAATATCCCAGTCATTATGAAATAATGAGTTAAAGCATAGAATAAGAAATATAAAATAAATTTATAAGTGAAGTTAAGAATGACTGCTTGTGAATACTCACTCACCCTGTGACAACTACAACAAAATCCATCATATTCCAAATGTTGCGTAGATACGATCTAGGATGAAGTACAAAACCTAGTGCTAAGATCTTGAGGGATGCTTCTACACAGAATATGCCAAGGAAATAGACCTCTGTTGCTTCCTGAAATATCAGAAAATTAATATTCTGTAGGAATCCAACACGTATAAAAACAGATAATCTAAATGTAAATCACACATAGCTATATTATGTAACATTTATAGAATGAACTACATTTCCAGACTGAGACTAAATCTTAGAGAAGTATGCTGTGAAAACTGGAAGGAATGGAACTGGTCAAAGATCGTGTCCAGTGGTGGGCTTCGATACTATTTCTATTCTATCATGAGTTAGTTCATTAGTTACTAATCAGGTTAGGAGAAACAGCTTCTCAATGAGTAGTAGAAGAAACATCAACAAATTAAGACTGAACAAAAATAATATGAAAAATACAACAAACATATCAGTTTCCTGCTAACAGTGTAGTGTCCTCCATAATTTAGTAACTGGAAATACTATATAATACAAGCTTCATTACTTAATCTTTTGACAATAGTTAGATCAAGATTTACAATGGGCAACATATGTAGAAAACTGGAGTAACCTGAAAATGCATACATAACCTCATAAAATGGTCACTCTGACAGTAGAAAGAAGGAACTCTTAAGGAAATACTTCTGACAATGTGAACTACCGGTAGATTCAACTCATTCACAAATGTGTCAGGTAGTAGTGCTGAACCTGGCCAAAATGCTTTTTTTTTAACTTCACAAGTTCTGAGAACGAATAAAAGATGACTGATTTCCTGTTCAAGGAATTTGTTCTAACTTATTATTTGGCTTCTATAATTCTTTCACCATGTTATGCTGAAACAAATTCAATGGAACAGACACATAAGTGCATAATTTTACGAAATAACTAAGAACATACATATTCACTTTATAAGACAACAATGATGATAAAACAAAATATAAAAAGATATGTAAATTTCCATGCCCACAAACTGGGTTTGAACTGAAGAATATCATCATGCAATGTAATAATCGTAGCTTACAAGAACAGTCATAATGCTTCCAATAAAGTAGATGTGCCAGCAAGTATAAGCTGTATACAGGAACCATACAACAAGTCTGCTTTATGGATGAGAATATGTTATGATTTTCTACATGAAGTCCCAAGCCACAATGCAAATTACAATGAGCTGAACCAAATATCACGTTTTATTTATTTATGTTTCCTAAAATCAGTTGAAAGTTAATCCACATGGACATTTTATATGATTCTTTCATGAATGGAACAAGAATTAATTGAATGGGTTAAACAGTGTACAACTGCAGGGTCAACAAATATTGATAATATACTGAAACTGCACCCATATTATATGACTTGCCGGTTTCCAACTGATATAGGTGTGCTGTTTACATATCATACAGCCCATTATAACCACCTAACTTCCAAACACGTCAATCAATAAATGGTTAAAATATAATTATGCCTATTAGGCCCAATAAAAAGGTTCTACGGTACATACTGATAATTATGACTTACATAATTGAAAAAGAACATAACAAAGCAACTCTGACTGTTTTAAAATTATAGATTACACATTCTAGAAATATCTGAATTAATCCTCCACAATTCTAAAGACTAGGCCATGTATAACACTTGTAACCTAATGTGACTTAACCTAACCTTAACGGGCCATAAAGCCAAACACTAGGCCTACCTAGTAGTACTTGAACCTTG
Organism: Reticulitermes speratus; assembly: GCA_021186555.1. Lineage (NCBI taxonomy): Eukaryota > Metazoa > Arthropoda > Insecta > Blattodea > Rhinotermitidae > Reticulitermes > Reticulitermes speratus. The sequence goes on from JAJKFL010000011.1 coordinate 12,192,229, forward strand.
TCTACACGATTACGTTCACGTAATGTTAATGGCAATCATATTTCAAATTTAATTCCTTACAGTATTTCACAGATCAATGCACTGCATATGCTGTCTAAGTTTATGAAACTTGTTCCTATATACTGAATCCTACATACTTCACTGTTAGTTCTATTGCCACCATTAGCCAACTCCTGCAGCTTTCTCACTTAGACTTAATAACACAAACAAATGCATATGGTAAATACATATACAACGTGCATTAGAATCCCCTACATATGTTTCGACAAACCTTTGTCATCATCAGGGGGTACAAGCAACAGTGTACACGAACTTCGCATTCATTTACATTTTGAAAATATCACACATTAGAAATTCAGAACATACAAATTCAGTCACAGTTCATAAAATACGATGTTAAAATATTAGATGGTAAAATGCTATACTGCTGGTGTAGTTGTAGTACTGAATTATCACATATTAAAAGCTCAGAACATACAAGATCTCCAACATAGTTTTCGTAAGACAGTGTTAATATATTAAAACCAGTAAACTAATGCAGTTCCGGTGTATAGCATTTTACCATCTAACATTTTAACATCATATTTTATGAACTATGACTATAAATTTGTACGTTTTGAACTTCTAATGTATGATATTTTCAGCATGTAAATGGATGTGAAAATCGCGCACACCTTTGCTTGAACCCCCTGATGATGACAAAGGTTTGTCGAAACATATGTAGGGGTTTGTAATACACTTTGTATATGTGTTTACCATGTGCATTTGTTGGTGTTATTGAGTTTATGACAAGATGCAGGGTTTACATAACATATAAAATTCTCACTCAGAGTAAAGTTGCGTTTCAAAGGAAGGGTGGCAACTGTGGAAGATGGCAAGTGAGCCCACGAAACAATATCCCATCGTTTAGGCATACCTTTTCTTAAAAGTACCGCAGTATCTTTCAGGTAATATCAGCATTTACTTATTATGTGACGATAAATTTTGTGCAAACGAGTTAATACGGGATTTTAAAATTATGACACTTTGAATACGCTTCTAAAATACAGTGACCATTCCTCCCGGATTTTTGGAGACAGACCCCGAAATATGACTTATGTCCTGGACTAACTTTGGTCCCGATTTTGTCCCCGATTTTTTTATTTTTACGATTTTATTTCGCCTCTCTGGTAATATTCTTTAGACTTCAGACTTTCCTGGATCTTGTTGGTCACATTACCAAGGAGATGGCGACAGTACTTCGCATGCAGCAGCAAACAGTAAACATGTATGTAAGGCACAAAAAGCATGACTGTAACATGTGTACAGTTTTACTTGTTACTTCACTACTGTCCCCGTCACCGAACAGGCCAAGGAAAAAAGGTCACATGTTAGGACTGAAGGAAGACCGGCAACAGAATCCCAACAGTCTACCAACCCACGTTCATCCATCACATGACTGCCCCATGATTTTAATGGGGGGTTTGCGCGTATAGTCCGAGAACTTTGGAACAGACTTCGGGTCTGACAGAAAAGCCTTTGTCTTCACTGTACAAACCCTGACAGCTTGTCATTCTTAGTAAATGGCTATCAGATCTGTGAGTCTGTCATTTTACGCACACGGCTCTGTGTATTTGTTATTATTAGTAAATGGCTCCGAGATATGTGACTTTGTTAAAAGATTGTCATTCCGAGAACACGGCTCGGACACTTACGAGCTCTGCGAGATTGCCGAGTATGTAATTTTTTGGAATAAGACTGCTGATAAGTCTCCGAATGTCCTGTTAATTCTTGTGAGTTATTTCGGAAGGGCAGCGGTACTGGAAAGCCAAAACATGGCTTCTGAAACTCCACACTGTACAATCACATAATTTACTTTATTATCCAATACCTAAACCGGCGCGGTCTGTCGCTTTATAAGTAACGCTTTAAAATACCTCGTTATCTGACGTTCATTTAATTTAAATCATGAATCACCGTGTTATTAGGAGTAAGTCTGCTTGTATTCATAACGTGGGTTTATGATATTTATTGATTAATTACATGAATTATTAAATATCATTTCCTGGAAAGCTATAATGAGAATCAATGCTGAGTGCATTTTAATATACATACCCATTTTAGAGAAATTTTAACACGGGATATCACCAACACATAAACGTCACCAACGATAAAAATAATTATGAAACCACGACAAAATAAATTAAACTGGCATACACGCGTTAAAACTACTGCGCATGCGCACAGATTCGTGTTCTGCAGTCAAGATCTTGCATTTAAATATGTACATAACTATACAAGAAACTTCTAGACGAATTTTAACGTAACACCACCCCCCCCCCCCCCCGGCGGTGAAGGTGTAAATTAAAACTTGATGCACAAACTTACCTATCGTTCGTGCAGACATAACAGGACATTATTTTATCTGACAACTCGCATCACTGCTTCACTCAGACCATTCTGCGCGACAGCAGACTGTGCAGTGCTCGTCGCTATTCTATTCTGCTGTGAGTCGGGGTCCACCAGTGTATCACAGTTTAAATACACAAGGTGCTAGGAAGTTTCATTGAAGGTACTGCTGTCAATATTGGGCTTTTACTCAACATATTTTAAGAAGGCGCTGGAAATATTTTCCTTCGGTTAGCAGACATGCGCTGAATCTAACAAACACATTGTTCGTTGCACGTCGATAAGTTAAGCGAGCCGACAGGAAGTGAAAGGCGACAGTTGTCACGCTGTACTTATATAGACCCCAAACTAACCTGAAGTCCATATTTAACTTTACTGACTTCCTCCAAATTGCATCATCGTACAAAAACAATGTTACATTATGTTAGGTTTCAGTGAGAGCCATAACTTTGCATGAAACATTTCATCCATCGTGGATACTTAAGAACATAAAACGTATTTTGTGACTGTGGTATGTGGTACTTTTCACCGTTAGGATCTCCACAAAAGATTGGCATTTCAAACAGATATTTGTTTTGTTAAGGACCCTTTCAATTACCAGTATTATATGGTGACGAATTATATCATGATTCGTGAACAATGAACTGGAAAGAACGGGAAGGAACCATCACGTCACAATTTAATTACTGAAAGGACTGAGGAGATAGATCTCAGTCATAATGCAAGCAGAGTACACACCGCCTTCTGTACTATGTCTTTTTCCAATGGCTCGACAGCCCTTTGGGGGCCTAGGCCGCCTCATTTTTCGAAGCTTCACGATCACAATCAGATACACCACACTAGGTAGAACTCCTCTGGACGAGGGACCAGCTCGTCGCAGAGACCTCTACCTGACAACACACAACACTCACAAGTGACAGACATCCATGCCCCAGGCGGGATTCGAACCCACAATCCCAAAAAGCAAGCGGCCGTAGACCCACGCCTTAGACCGCGCGGCCACTGGGATCGGCTGCCTTCTGGACTATGCCGATGATAATTTATTGGCAGAACGCACAATGCTATAAAGCAAACAACAGAAGTTTAACGATCGTTAGTACGAAGTTGGCGTAGAAGTAAATGCTGATAGAACCAGGCATACGTTCACGTATCGCGAACAGAATGCAAGGTAGCATCACAACAGAAAAACATCTACTAAATACTTTGAAAATGTGGCAAATTCAAGTACTTGGGAAACACATTAATTAGACTACATTCATACACAAATTACGGACAGACTGAACTCACGGAATGCCTGCTACCGTTTGGTCCATGATCTTTTGTCTTCGAATTTGCTATCCGAAAATATAAGGACTAAAATATACAAACGTATAATTTTGCCTGTTTTTTTATGGGTGTGAAACGTGGCCCTCACACTGAGGGACGAACATAGGCTGGAAGTGTTTGAGAACAGGACGGTTAGGAAGATGTTTGAGCCTAAGCAGGGCGGGGTAACAGGGGACTGAAAGAGACTGCAAAATGAAGAGCTCCGTGGTTTGTACTGCTCATCAAATAGTATTAGGGTGAAAAGATCAAGGGGGAAGAGATGGGCTGGATATGTGGCACGTAACGGGGAGAGACGAGATGCATACAGTGGTATCGTGGGGAAACCTTAGGCAAAGAGGCCACTTGGAAGACCTAGGCTTAGATGGGTGGGTAATACTAAAATGGATCTCAAGAAAATTGTTTGGGATGGAGTGGACTGGAGTAATCTGGCTCAGGATAAGGACAGATGGCGGGCATTTGTGAATGCGGTAATGAACCTTCAGGTTGCATAAAATGCGGGGAATTTCTTGACTAGCTTCACAAGGACTGTTCCACGGAGTTAGACAGCCAGTTCACATTACCCGCCGTGACCCGACACTTCTCTCCTTTTGCCAGTCTTACCAACACAAATCGATACTCACCAATTTCTGAGCCAAGATGGTCTTGTCTTTGCACGGCAGATGCTCTTCCAACGCCAACACAACGCAGTTGGCAATGATGGTGAGCAGGACCGCGTACTCGAACGGAGTGAGCTACTGTTAAGGAACACACTGTATGCATACTGGTGGAAAACACAGCTACTGTTAAGGAAACACACTGTATGCATACTGGTGGAAAAGACAGCTACTGTTAAGGAAACACAGTGTATGCATACTGGTGAAAAAGGCAGCTACTGTTAAGGAAACACGCTGTATGCATACTGGTGGAAAAGACAGCTACTGTTAAGGAAACACACTGTATGCATACTCGTGGAAAAGACAGCCACTGTTAAGGAAACATGCTGTATGCATACTGGTGGAAAAGACAGCTACTGTTAAGGAAACACACTGTACGCATACTGGTGGAAAACAGCTACTGTTAAGGAAACACGCTGTATGCATACTGGTGGAAAAGACAGCTACTGTTAAGGAAACACACTGTATGCATACTGGTGGAAAAGACAGCTACTGTTAAGGAAACACACTGTATGCATACTGGTGGAAAAGACAGCTACTGTTAAGGAAACACACTGTATGCATACTGGTGGAAAAGACAGCTACTGTAGAAACATACTGTATGCATACTGTGGAAAGACAGCTATGTAGAACACACTGTATGCATACTGGTGGAAAAGACAGCTACTGTTAAGGAAACACATGTATGCATACTGGTGAAAAAGACAGCTACTGTTAAGGAAACACAGTGTATGCATACTGGTGAAAAAGACAGCTACTGTTAAGGAAACACAGTGTATGCATACTGGTGAAAAAGACAGCTACTGTTAAGGAAACACAGTGTATGCATACTGGTGAAAAAGACAGCTACTGTTAAGGAAACACGGTGTATGCATACTGGTGAAAAAGACAGCTACTGTTAAGGAAACACGGTGTATGCATACTGGTGAAAAAGACAGCTACTGTTAAGGAAACACAGTGTATGCATACTGGTGAAAAAGACAGCTACTGTTAAGGAAACACAGTGTATGCATACTGGTGAAAAAGACAGCTACTGTTAAGGAAACACGGTGTATGCATACTGGTGGAAAAGACAGTTGAAATTAAACGGGCTATCAATGCCTTCATATCTTCAGCCCTCGTCCCCTTTTTTATTCCTGTATCCATTCCACAACTTTACATCATTTCCTCCGCTGTCTATATCCCTCAGGCGGCACTTGTCCACACACAGCTGTCAGCTGAGTGCAAACTACTACTGCGTAGAACGACATAACATACACACATAGACATAGTCCCATAGTGTACAAACAAGAACCCGCAGGACAACTTAGTCGTTATTGTGACCAGACTGCGGGCTGGACACGCGATAAATCGTGTCAGAATGCCGGCAATGCTAATAATTATACAGGAGTAGCTTTACGACCTGAAGTGGTAAAAAGTTTGTTCCAGTATGTTGGCCACTAGGTAAGGTTAAGTAATAAGATACTGTGGAGGCTTCATGCACGGTTTGTTAAACAGGCAGAACCACAGATAACATCTTTATAATCAGAAGAGTAATAGATATTTAAGATACAAAAAGGATGTACAGTCTAATCCGGTTATAACGACATCGATTTATGCGACACCTCGTCTATAGCGTCAGATATTCTGTGGTACCAATTCCTGACTGTTAACCATAACATTACACTCCTCGGTTATAACGACATTCGTTTATTCATTCATTCTGCAGTCTGTCTTACGACAGGTCCGTAGCCTTTTCTAAAGCGAGTTCTCCATTGAGTGCGATCTAGTGCTTCCTCTTTCAATTTCCAGTATCTTCCCTTTTCCTTACGGTCATCCAGTAGCTGCTTACGTCTTCTTCCTCCTCTTCCCGTCATTTCTATTCTTCGTTTATAACGACACAAAATATGCAATCCCTTTCATGACGTTATAACCGGGTTCAGATATTCTGTGGTACCAATTAATTCCTCACTGTTAACCATAACATTACACTCCTCAGTTATAACAACACAAAATATTCAGTCCCTTTCACGACCTTATAACCGAGTTCGACTGTATTTGTGTACAGTAGCTCTCAAAAAATTGAATTCAACCAAAATGAAAGCAAAAGCCTCCTTTCTTCTTTCTATGGGCCCGTCGGCAGTCGCTCCGGATGCACCGCAGCCTTAGGCTTATTGTGCTAAAAGCCTCCTATACAATGGGTACCGGGTTTCTTTCCCGGGGGTAAAGCGGCTGGGGCGTGGAGTTGACCACCCACCCTCATCCAGCGCCGAGGTTAAAGAAAGAGTAGAGAAATACCTCTACTCCCCCTCTGGGCCTTCGTGGCCTGTTCTAGGCAGAACTTTACCTTTTTACCTTACCGTCAGCGTACACACGAGGTAATGTGAACAACATAGGTCACGTGTTCTCGGCACACTTATTAACCAGATATGGCTGTACAGGTGGACACAAATAACTTTTCTAAACGCACCCAGGCCATCGTATGGCACTGGAAATACGTTACTTGTGATTAATCACGTGACGTTCTGTTTGTCACAACAAAGGTACAGTTTGACAAGTTCTGTTACTGGGCTGTGTAGCATTACCAGATACAGGTTACAGCACAACGTCTGGGGTATAAATAGCACTGTTTGAACATCGTTACTTCCTTAAACTTTACGAATTGAATTAGAAACAAGGGTTCAATGAAACAAAGCGAAGGTAAGGCTATTTATATCTGGTTTGTCTTAATGTACCACGTCAATTACTGAAGTCATTCGAGTACAGGGTGTTCGGGAAAACAGCTTAACTTAATGAGAGGCAGTGACAGGGGGCTGCAGAAAACTGCATAATGGGAAGTTTCATGATTTTAATCTGGTACAAACATGGTGAGCGTATTTAAATAGAGGATTATGAAATGTACAGAATATGTGGCCGCGTGAGGAAGACGAGAACTGCATAAAAAAAGAGGAGCGGAGAGTCAGAAAAGGACAACCTGGGAAACCTAGAAGTAGATGACGTAGTAATATTAAATTGGATTTCGAAGAAACAGAACGTGACCATGTGGACTGGATGTTTCGGGGTCAGGAGAGGGACACAAGGACAACTGTAGTAAACACGGTGTTGTGTACCGTACCGGCCGGCGGCACGAACTCTCTTGACAGCCTAGAGGAGTAAAGGAGCTAGTCTGCTCCAACGGCAACGCTTCGACCTAAAGCTATCGGGTTCGACTGACAGCCGCTGTTTTCCTCAGTCCTTCCGCGTAAATTCCGGCACAATGCCTCAAATTAAGCGAAGACCGCTTCCTGCACGTCAATTAGCCCTTCAGAGACAAAATTAGCCTGAGCCATATATAAAGATTCAGTCCGTACCGCGCTGTAAACACACTGCGTCTCAGTTATACAAACCAGTCAGTTAATGCTGCATAGTGAAATAATCGCTGTTTGTTCCGAGATCCACACAAAACACATAAATACACTGTGTGGGCAGAACGTAGAATTTGTGAATGTTAAGCATGGTGGTACATATAGTAACCACTGGGCTTTACGTGTGTACATATAAAGACTCAGTCCGTACCGCGCAGTAAACACATTCCGTCTCGGTTACCAGTTAATGCTGTACAGTGAAATAATCACCGTTTGTTCTGAGATCCACACAAAACACATAAATACACTGTGTGGGCAGAACGTAGAATTTGTGAATGTTAAACTTGGTGGTACGTATAGTAACCACTGGGCTTTAGGTGCGTACATATAAATATTCAGTCCGTACCGCGCAGTAAACACACTCCATCTCGGTTGTACAAACCAGTTAATGCTGTACAGTGAAGTAATCGCCGTTTGTTCTGAGATCCACACAAAACACATAAATAAACGGTGTGGGCAGAACGTAGAATTTGTGAATGTTAAACATGGCGGTACATATAGTAACCACTGGCTTTAGGTGTGTACATATAAGGACCCAGTCCGTACCGCGCAGTAAACACTCAGTCTCAGTTATACAAACCAATCAGTTAATGCTGTACAGTGAAATAAGCGCTGTTTGTTCTGAGATCCACACAAAACACATAAATACACAGTGTGGGCAGAACGTAGAATTCATGAATGTTAAACCTGGCGGTACGTATAGTAATCACTGAACTTTAACAAGTAAAAGTCCATTACTCACTCATCCATCGTTCAATCACTCGATGCTATACAGTCTGCGCTACAGGCACCCGCTTTAAGTGCTCGCACTTTACACACAAAAGAAGCGATTATCAGTTCCATGACAAAGGCTCTGCTCCGTGACGGTAGCAACACGGGCTGAACGTTTACCTTAACCAACGCATTCGAATGGGTTCTGTGCCCTCCGGCCATCCTAACCTCTATTGCGTAGCATGAATTTTTTTCGAAGAACTTAGGTACGACAGTGTGATTACAACTGCGCAAGATTGGACAGAAGGACGTGTGACGTATTTTAAGGGACACGTGTGGCTGTACAGCGAATACGTGAACAGGTTAGACACACTGTGTCAAAAGACAGGCCTATAGCGCAACTAACAAGATCAGCTGAGGAGCGTTTAATAAAAGTAAATCAAGGAATTAAATCACAGGTGCGTCAGTACGTAAGTACGACTGCCTGTTGTATCGTCAGTACGTCAAGTACGACTGCCTGTTGTATCGTCAGTAAGTATGACTATCCTGTTGTATCGTCAGTACGCAAGTACGACTGCCTGTTGTATCGTCAGTACGTAAGTACGACTGCCTGTTGTGTCGTCAGTACGTAAGTACGACTGCCTGTTGTATCGTCAGTACGTAAGTACGACTGCCTGTTGTATCGTCAGTACGTAAGTACGACTGCCTGTTGTATCGTCAGTACGTAAGTACGACTGCCTGTTGTATCGTCAGTACGTAAGTACGACTGCCTGTTGTATCGTCAGTACGTAAGTACGACTGCCTGTTGTATCGTCAGTACGTAAGTACGACTGCCTGTTGTATCGTCAGTACGTAAGTACGACTGCCTGTTGTATCGTCAGTACGTAAGTACGACTGCCTGTTGTATCGTCAGTACGTAAGTACGACTGCCTGTTGTATCGTCAGTAGTAAGTACGACTGCCTGTTGTATCGTCAGTACGTAAGTACGACTGCCTGTTGTATCGTCAGTACGTAAGTACGACTGCCTGTTGTATCGTCAGTACGTAAGTACGACTGCCTGTTGTATCGTCAGTACGTAAGTACGACTGCCTGTTGTATCGTCAGTACGTAAGTACGACTGCCTGTTGTATCGTCAGTACGTAAGTACGACTGCCTGTTGTATCGTCAGTACGTAAGTACGACTGCCTGTTGTATCGTCAGTACGTAAGTACGACTGCCTGTTGTATCGTCAGTACGTAAGTACGACTGCCTGTTGTATCGTCAGTACGTAAGTACGACTGCCTGTTGTATCGTCAGTAAGTAAGTACGACTGCCTGTTGTATCGTCAGTACGTAAGTACGACTGCCTGTTGTATCGTCAGTAAGTAAGTACGACTGCCTGTTGTATTCCGTCAGTACGTAAGTACGACTGCCTGTTGTATCATCAGTACGTAAGTACGACTGCCTGTTGTATCGTCAGTACGTAAGTACGACTGCCTGTTGTATCGTCAGTACGTAAGTACGACTGCCTGTTGTATCGTCAGTACGTAAGTACGACTATCCTGTTGTATCGTCAGTACGTAAGTACGACTGCCTGTTGTATCGTCAGTACGTAAGTACGACTATCCTGTTGTATCGTCAGTACGTAAGTACGATTGCCTGTTGTATCGTCAGTACGTATGTATGACTGCCTGTTGTATCGTCAGTACGTAAGTACGACTGCCTGTTGTATCGTCAGTACGTAAGTACGACTTATCGTCAGTACGTAAGTACGACTGTCTGTTGCATCGTCCAGCCAGTTCTCGTAATGGTTTCCACTACGTGAGACACTGACAATGTGAATTAGATTTCACGTTGTACACACGTGTCAGAGAAGTTGCCTGTACAGCACGGCGCCCGACCTGCAACTAAGTCTGGTCAGAGATGCTGTACTGTAGCCAACGTTCGTGGGCTTAATAATAATAACAACAATAATGTTACCATTTTTTTTATTCTTAATTAGTTTAATTGTTGTCACACAATAGTAGAATAAGCTGAACACAGGATACGAAGAACACATAATGAAGACAGAAACATCGCACTTAGCTAATATGGAACATTTGCAGCTGACAGCTAAAACAGAGGACGAGCGCCAAAAACAAATGCAGACAGAACTTTCTGCGACGATATCCATAAGGAGTTCGGACTTTACATGGATGCAGAGATTGTACTGAAGAAAGAGAAAATTAGTTCACTCGCAGAATTTAATTCTTGACAACAACGAAACACAAGAGCTTGAACAGGAGAAAACCTAAAAGTAACTTAGGAATGAAGAACGTGAAGGTACACATCAGCAAACGGAAGAAAGGATGCAGAAGGAATGCACCAGGAGATTAAGAATGATACTGAAACCTAAGCCGATCCCAGTGGCCGTGCGGTCTAAGGCGTGGGTCTACGGCCGCTAGCTTACTAGGATTGTGGGTTCGAATCCCGCCGGGGGCATGGATGTCTGTCTCTTGTGAGTGTTGTGTGTTATCAAATAGAGGTCTCTGCGACGGGCTGATCACTCGTCCAGAGGAGTCCTACCGAATGTGGGGTGTCTGAATGTGATCGTGAAGCCTCGATAATGAGGCCCACTAGGGGCTGTTGCGCCACTGGAAGAAAGAAACTGAAACCTAAACTGAGGTTAACAACAATTGGCGCATTGTCTGTCCCAGAATTAAAGATACAGTTTTGGTTTAATTAATTGGAGATTAGAGGAAATAAAAAAATAGACAGGAAAACTAGAAGGATACTAACAGTGTATGAAATTTGTCACCCGAAAGCTGATAGAGATAGGTTATATGTAAAAAGGTGAGAACGAGGAAGAGGCCTGTTACAAACTGAAGCGACACGCTACGTATAATGCAGAGATATTAATACTGCAGAATATCTGAACACAAAATATAAAGAAGATAGCAATCAACCAAATACAAATTCCACAATTAAAATTCCAGCAAAGATTGCAGAATGATTAAAGCAAACAAATGAAAGCAGTGACAACACAAAGATAAAGGTAAAGTTCACCCTAGAACAGGCCATGAAGTACCCAGAGGGGGAGTAGAGGTATAGCTCTACTCTTTCTTTAACCTCGGCGCTAGATGAGGGTGGGTGGTCAACGCCACGCCCCGGCCGCTTTACCCCCGGGAATGACCCGGTACCCATTGTAAGTGACAACATAAATGAAGGCACAATGAAGAGTGTCAATGGGGTCAGAAAGTAATGCAAGGACAGTGTGTTAGAAACAGACGGCTTGTTACTGAATAAGATAAGTTGCTACGGCCATCGAGGGTAGATCTGAAAGCAGGAACTGAAAGTCAAATTAACAGCAGCACAAGATCACTGTCAGTGTCAGTAACACTTCTGCTTCGTGCTCCGAAAATCCTGTGTTCTAAACCCGGTTCAGAAATTGTCTACCTTGTCTGTGGCTTTTGTTCACTTTCCTCGCCGCCTACATGCAACTAACTAATGTCGTTTAAAATCGGGAAGTCCGACAGCGCAGTTCGTGTCGTTACTAAGACTACTGGGTGCACGACTGAGGAACCGTGGTTCGATTCCATTGGGGGGAACGAGGAATTTTGCCTTCCCTACGGGTCCAGACCGGCTCCAGGACTGGCCCAGTCTCCTACTGAATGCGTACTGGTGGAGGATGGGTTTCCCCAGGGGCGAAGCGGTCGCGGTGTGAAGCTGACCCCTGACCTCAATCCAGTACCAAGTATAGAGTCAGTGGAGGTGTACCTCTACTACCCCTATACGCCATCATGGTTTCTCATCCGCTATAATTCATCATTCAACGCCCTGTAACGTGGACTCCGCACAATAAACAGGTGACGACAGACCAACAGCCACGTGGAATGGACGGTGCTTGCCCCAGTTACAAGTGCCTCACTGTGTTACGTCTTGATGCAAATTTATACAGAGTCAAAGTTAAAGTTGCGTTCCGATAAAGGAAACACGACGACGACAAAGAGGAGAGGGAGAGCGGCAATATTTCGATGGTGTCGAGAGAGAAATCAGGAGTATGGTGGGGCAGGCAGTCGGCGCTTCACGTGTGGCGTGTGCGCATGCGCATGGCGGGAAAGTACAAACTGCTGGAGCACGAGGTAACGTGTCGGTCTGTCTGTCTGCTCGATGCTGAAGGAGGCGTGGCTGACGCGAAAATGCTGAGAAAGTAGGATGCGGGTATGTTATAATGACACATACGAGTACACAATGATTGAAAGAATTACATGCCTTTGTGACACCGACAAATGAAGTGAATCAGTTGCAATGACATGGGATAGAAGTTCAGCAATTTTAGACCTGTCTGTCGGTCTGTCTCCAACATCCGGGACACATGCTCATAGGAGTTTCATCCTCCCGGGCAAACAACTAGCACTGGGATCCATTAGTTTAATGTATATAAACAGAATGATTCATAAGCTATGGACATTACTGTAAGAGGTGATTTCCTGCGTTTTATTACAACCGCTCCCGCTCCAAACATACAATAAAAATTAAGGATTATTGAAAATATATGGAATAAAACAATTAACAAACCTTTTTAGGCACGTTTGCAAAATTGCGAAAAGCGGGGATTTGCTTCGCCATGTCTGTCTGCCTGTCTGTGTGTCTGCCTGCCTGCCTGTATGTCTGTATGTCTGTCCGTCCGTCCGTCCGCCGTTTGTCCGTCCGTCCGCATGGAACAATTAGCTACCAATGGACGGATTTTCATAAAATTTTATTTTTGAGAATTTTTCGAAAAGTTTCATTAAAATCTGACAAGAATAACGGGTACATTACAATAGGACCTACGTACATTTATAATATCGCGCCGAATTCTTCTTAGAATGAGAAATGTTTCATACAAAAGTTGTACAGGAAATCAAAACAAAACACACATTTTATGTTCTATAACGTCTTTCCGAAAATCGTGTCGTTTATGAGATAATGTGGAAAAATATGGTACAGCCAGACAGGCCACACATAACAATATAACACGGCGCATGCACTTTGCATGCTGGATAACTAAAGCTACAGACACACACTCAGAATGTGTAATATTTATTGCTTTTCCACGGCAACAGTGGTTACGCGAACTCGCCTCAATGTTACGTCTATACGTACATTGCCTGTCTTGGTACCTGATATACGAGGTGTGGTAGAAAAGTAATGAGACTGATTTTCTTTTAAACAATGAATTTTATTTTTTTACAAATCAAGGTTATCCCCTTCAAAATAGTTCCCTTGGGCAGCTACACAGCGACGGAGGCGTTGTTTCCATTGTTCGTAGCAGTGCTGGAAGGCTTCTGCTGGAATACCTTTCAGCTCGTCGGTTACGCTCTTCTGGATATTATCCAAAGTACCAAAATGGCGCCCTTTCAAATGGTTTTTGAGCCGGGGGAATAAAAAGAAGTCACAGGGACTGAGATCCGGCGAATAGAGGGGCTGAGGAACCACAGGAATGCTTTTGTCTGCCAAAAATTCATTGATGGAAACTGCCGTGTGACATGGGGCGTTGTCGTGGTGCAGCATCCAAGTGCGTGCAATGCCTGGTCGCACACGTGCCACCCTTTTCCTGAGTCTTTCAACTCACTACTGATCATTCTCAACGTCAATCGACGATCTGACCTCACAAGAGACCTCACTCTTTCCACATTGTCGTCCGTTTTTGAGGTTGAAGGTCTTCCCGCACGAGGTTCGTCTTCCACTTGTTCTCGGCCTTCTAAAAAGGACTTGTGCATCTGAACACTTGTGCCTTGGATAGGGAATGTTCTCCATAAGCCCTTTGTAACTTTTCATAAGCCACAGCAGCGAATTCGCCAAGTTTCACACAAAATTTTATGGCACAACGTTGCTCAAACTTTTGCCGGTCCATTTTCGTAACGCACCTCACAAACACAACTTCACTTCTGACGCTCTCAACAATCGCGCAGCAACTGTAGCAAGTTCAAACTTGTACTGAGTCTACGGCAGGGGTTAACCTAACTGCCATGCGAAGGGGGAGGCAGCAGCGTTGTCGGTTCGTGCACAGCGTTGCCGGTTCGTGCACAGCGTTGCCAGTCTCATTACTTTTCATCCACACCTCGTATTTAACGTCTAGTTAACTTCAAGTAACAAAATGCCTTCAATGTACACTGAACTCTGCTTAAAGCAGTTTTCCGAAAATCCCACACTCGACCGCAACGCACCTCTCCGCTCGGCTGAGAACTCCGCACGTGCAAGTGCACGTGATAAGTCTGATATCTGTTCACATCGGCCGCCCCTCTGTGGCTGAAACGGCGTTTTTTACGGTCGCGTTGCGTGTACGCGAGGTTCACATGAGTGCGTTCATGAGAATTAAAAAACAACCAAAATCACCGTAACAACTGAGAATAGGACCCATGTCGATCTTAACTTATATGATCAAATAGGACCCATGTCGATCTTAACTTATATGATCAAATAGGACCCATGTCGATCGTAACTTATATGATCAAATAGGACCCATGTATATCGTAACTTATATGATCAAAAAGACAGGAAATCATCTCGTATAGTCATGCCTATTAACTCGTGAAGTATCCTGTATAAATGGACAGAGTGTACAGCTTCAAGTGCAAGCCGCTGTCGGCTGCACTGCTCCACAACGACCGTGATACCATCCCCTCCAGTTTACTCGATTCCGCATTAACTTAAACACACATATATATATAAACACACACACATACACAGCCTACTGGCCTGGAATCGAACCCGGGCCTCGCCATGAGCCATGCCACAACCCCAAAAAATCTATTCATAAAACGTCTTCTGCGGGAGTACAGTTTGTGCCCAGAAATCTAAAGTTATTCACAGTAACTTGAGAAGCTCCGGGAAGGCTGCAATGTTTATAACAAATTTGTCGGAACTAACACACGCATTAACTGGTGCTTCTATCTAATGGTAGGCCAAGCAACTTTTTCAGCATACGTGGACACTGCAATACCGACTGCAGCATACCTTTACCACCTCTTCATTTTGCTGTGCTAACGACTTGATAACAGACATAAAGCAGACCAGTATGCGCTAGTCTTGTTATATGTGGCTTTTGTGTCTTGGTGGTATGAGAAATGCGTATAAAGTTTTGGTTGGAAGACCTTAAGGGTAGAAACTGCTTGGAAGATATAAACGTAGATGGCAGAATAACATTAAATAATCAAGAAATATTTCGGGGATGTGAATTGGATTCGTCTCAGAATAAAGGCCAGTGTTGGACTCTTGTGAACACTGTACTGTCTTTCCATTTCGTTAAAATGCGGGGAAGTTATTGACCCAAACCGACGCCAGCCCTAGATGCGAGTTCGCTTTCTCTCTGTGTTTGTCTTGTCCCATGTCAGTAAAGACTTAGCAACAGAACGAGCTTCCTTCCAACAGTCTGCAAGATTCAGTTTCTGAAGTTAATTCTATACTGCAGAAGGTCAAATGGTGTAATTCATAAAGACTAAGAAATAAATCTGTACTTAAAACGAACAGAATTAAATTAAATTTGAACTGTTTGGTAACCTTGCGTCTAAGTTTATCGTTAATTGTTTTCACTGCAGCCGGTCTCGCAGTGTCGAAACTACAGAACTGGCACTTAAAAAAATGTCTTAGAAAGGCACGCAGAAATGAAAACAGAAGCCACTGTGTTTAATTTACATGACTGATGTGCCTAAACAGATAAAACGGAAAAGAAAAATAATTTGCACTTTTATGTGTAGAACTAATTTATGAAAGTTTTAATTATAAAATTCCTGTAATAACAGAGTACTTTAGTTTCCAAAATAAACGAGGAGGCCTAATTAAATGTTTCCACACAACAGTTGAGTGTTTGAGGCCACGCAATAGCAGATACACTGTACAATCAACACACACAAACACACAGAGTGGTGTCAGATCTTCGACTGACTTTCAGTATGACCCATGACCTTAAACACATTCATTTACGTACTCCAATCCTGGAACCCGGCGAACAGTGTCAATCAGGGCTTCAGCACACATCTCGTTTTACACACAATGTTAAAGATTTGCTTTGTTTATACGAGTTGTATATAAATAAATAAGATGCAAATAAATAAATAATTACATTAATAAAACAAATGAAGACACTAAAAAGTAAATGAATAGAAGAGAAACTAACGACGGAGAGAGCAGACAATTCGAACTCGGATTGTACAGATTTGTACGTTTAACATAACACTGGGTGTGAAGAATTGGTTTATGCATTCTGTCAGTCAGTCATCAATCAGTCAGTCAGTCAGTCAGTCAGTCTGTCTGTGTGTCTGTCTGGCCATCCCTTCTCTGTACCATTCATCAATTTCTTTGACATATCTTCAAAATTTCGTACTCATATAAATTTATAAAATAAGCAATGTTCTACAAATATCGAAACACTAATTTAGACATTATTAACGTCACAGCCAAAACTAAACTAGTCTTTATCGTAGCAGGTTGTGATATGATTAAAATGTACTATTTAATAAAGTTTAGGTTATAAAATTACAGTGAGTGTGAGTGTCACGGCCATTTACAATGAACTGACACACAGACGCCTACACAATTACGTTATACCATCATATAAGCCGTGCCAAGTCATTCTGTGAGTTTCGCATTTGTAAGTCTTCTTAGAGCGATTGGTACGTGCAGGTAAACCATGTACATGTTAATGTCTTGTGAACAGCATGCAGACACCAGATGAGTCCTTTGTAAGTGTCGCAAAGTTCAAATTTCTGAACAACACTAACGAATGCAAACTGCATGCATGAAGAAATGAGAAATGCACACAAACATTTATTTGGAAAATACAAAGAAAGGAGGTCGTTTGGCAAGCCTAGGTGTACATAAGATATGGCATTAAAATGAATCTTTGAAAACTATGCTGTGAAGTTGTGGAACTGTTTGTCTGGCTCGGGCTTTTGTGCACACGGCAATGATACTTCGGGTTTCATACAATTAACTGATCCCCCATCAGTGTCCCGCACCACTGCAGTGGTCACAGGCGACATTCACTGTGCAGTAAAGGATATGGCCACTCTATGATGAAGCGAGTATACCGCCGGATGGGGTTATCCTCACTGAGGAGAAACAGTGAGGTCGGCCCCTTGGCGCCGGCGGGGGGTTGTTGGGAGTGCGGGGCCATGCTGTGGCCGGGGGCGGGCGAGCAGTCACGAACAGACCGCTGATGTGCTGCCGCCTCCTGCGCTGCTGCCAACCTGCGAAAACAAAAAAACAAAACCATTAGAAAAAATAAACCACTTTCTATTCATGAACTTCTAAATTAAGCAGACATTTCATCAACAAACTGATGCACAATAATGCTCAATTTTTTTTCAATGGCTCGACAGCCCCTTGGGGGCCAAGGCCGCCTCAGTTGCTGAGGCTTCACGATCGCACTCAGACACACCACACTCGGCAGGACTCCGCTGGACGAGTGATCAGTCCGACAGAGACCTCTACCTGACAACACACAACACTCACAAGAGACAGACATCCATGCCCCCGGAGGCATTCGAACCCGCAATCCCAGCAAGCGAGCGGCCGCAGACCCACGTCTTAGACCGCGCGGCCACTGGAATCGGCAATAATGCTCAATAATGCTCCATAACGCGACCTAATTCAAAGATGATATCAAGCAGGTGTACTGATTGCTGTAGTTGAATGGTTGGCATCCCTGCCTTCGCAACACGGAAGTATCAGGCTCCAGTCCACCCACGGATGATCGGCCATGACGTCTGATCTCTCTCGCTGTTTTGCTGTCCATCTAGGTTAAGTCCTTACGTCAAGGATAAAACAAATCCTTCCACTTTCATTTCAAATTCTCATAATAACCCTGTCATTAAATGCTAAATAACACGTACACATGAAAGAGCGTCACACTAAGAAACATACAACAAATTAGGAATATCGAAAACGTGAAGTGAATAGTGTACAGAGTGAGGGAAAGATGCTGTTTATACTAACGATACGACAATTTGTCGTAACCCACACAATACGTCAAACTCAGATTCCCGCATTACAAGACAACAAACACACCTTCTGTCAAAACGTGTCCACAAACAAATTGCTTCTCCCTGCATTTTCGTAAAAAACATAGCACACCATGCTTAAGTGTTGGTCTATTAAGGACCTGTCAAGTTCTTTCTGTCCTGTAAAACTGTGTAGCGGTGCGTTACGTCAAATTGCCGTTTCATGAGCGATATTAAGTCAGTCGTTACACAAATAAAGTAACAAGGGTTATATCCTGACACAGTTACGTAGGCCTAAATGTCTTTGGCCAGCAACTGACGTGTGTATTGACAGTCAGTCGCACTGCAGGTTTGGCATCGTGCACATGGGTACAGAACGAACTGTATCAATACCCATTCTTACTGTTCCATTACAACTGTACTGGGCTCGTCCTAAACAACATTAAAATCGAGTGACAACTGCCTCAACTGCCACTATGCCATCGGAGATTGTGTGCGGATAAGCACGAGTTCCGCATTACACGTGGTGCGCAGCTGCAAAACAACACAAAATCGGCTAGGGACCTCTGCCGCCTGATACCTAGGTCTGGACTGGATCTCGACAAGCCACATTAGATAAAATCGTGATCCGACACATGCACACTCTTTATTAACTGGTATTTAATACAGTCTATATTAAAAATAGTCCAACATGTTTCGAACTATGTTACAGTTCATCTTCAGGGACTCAACTGTCTATTACTGTATGACTGCTGTTCATCAGTGTATAATTATACACTGATGAACAGCAGTCATACTATCGGGAATGGGGCAAAGCTATCGCTGCATATTCACAGAACTTCAATGCTAACCAAGAGGTGTATGTAGATCCAGCACATACAACGGTATAACAGTTGAACCAGGTTATAACGACATCGGTTTATGCGACACCTCGTCTATAACGTCATATATCCTGTGGTACCGATTAATTCGTTACTGTTAAACATAACATTACACAGCTCGGTTATAACAACACTCGTTTATAACGACACAAAGTCCCTTTCATGACGTTATAACAGAGTTCAACTGTACATATCGATACACCAGTAGTGTCGCCACGTTTGCAGATACAATAAATAAAAACAAAAAGTCACAAACTCTCAAAAATAAATCTGAAACATACGCAGCGACGTAGCTGGGGAGGGGCGGGGGGGGGGGGCAGAGGGGCGTTCGCCACGGGCGAAGGAATCCAAGACGCAGTGAAAGGCAGCAAAATGAATACTTTAAACGAAAAATAAACGATTTTTAGTGCTCAAGAAGTTTCAAATTATTTACACAAGTAACAGGAAATTCAAAAAATGAATGCGGTTTTTTAAAAGTTCACGATTTCTGTTACGGGCGGCCATTGTGACTACTCGCCCCGGGCAACGAAACACCTAGCCACGCCACCGAGTATAATCGTAATCCGAGAACACCCTTCTTCCATAGATAATTAAGGGTTTGTTGATTTAACAACGTTGCAAGTATCTCACGCTATGTAAATCTGCATATCGAATATTGTACTGGAAGGGATGTTAAAGGAGGCGTCTTGGCCTAATGTAAGACACTGTCCGGCATCTGACTGGGAGGAGTGTGTAAAGGTGTCAGTCCAAGATTTGAAACCAGAATCTTCTGTTAGGACTGCCATTGAGACAAATGATCAGTTTAATCAACCCTCCAAAGCCCAGTGGTTACTATACTCGTTCGTACCACCAAGTTAACATTCACGAATTCTACGTTCTGCCCACACAGTGTATTTATGTGTTTTGTGTGGATCTCAGAACAAACAGCGATTATTTCACTGTACAGCATTAACTGACTGGTTTGTATAACTGAGACGGGGTGCGTTTACTGCGCGGTACGGACTGAGTCTTTATATGTACACACCTAAAGCCCAGTGGTTACTATATGTACCACCACGTTTAACATTCACAAATTCTACGTTCTGCCCACACAGTGTATTTATGTGTTCTGTGTGGATCTCAGAACAAACAGTATTATTTCACTGTACAGCATTAACTGACTGGTTTGTATAACTGAGACGGGGTGTGTTTACTGCGCGGTACGGACTGAGTCTTTATATGTACACACCTAAAGCCCAGTGGTTACTATATGTACCACCAAGTTTAACATTCACAAATTCTACGTTCTGCCCACACAGTGTATTTATGTGTTTTGTGTGGATCTCAGAACAAACAGCGATCATTTCACTGTACAGCATTAACTGACTGGTTTGTATAACTGAGACGGAGTGTGTTTACTGCGCGGTACGGACTGCATCTTTACGCTTACATTCAGTCCTCGAAGGGTTAAGGAATCTGAAATTTGTGAACATAAACAACACTCATTTTCAGAATATTATTTTATTTCCATCTTGCGTTAAATACAGACATTTCGTTCTACGAACCCTTCACAGCCGTTCGTAATATCCGTCTGTCGCAGTCAAACACACACAGTTCTGACCGTCACATGTAACTCTTAATCCCTCTCTCCGTTCGCAGCTTGGGCGCTCCTCTCCCGGCGTCTTCGTTCTCCAGCCGTGAACTGGAGCGTTGCTAGGCGACCGGAAGGCGACGAGATGCAATTTAAAGGTCATGTTCCGCTGCACAGGCTACTTGGTCTTACTCGTGTGTAATCGGTCATGAGGACTTCGTCACTATATTTCATCTTGTTTGACCGAAACGTCGGCACGAATAGACACATCGTTTTTAAACGTGTTACCTCACTTTGCACTTATTTATTACGAAGTTGCGACCTTATCGCTGCAGACACTAAAAGCCACAATGGTCTGACAACATCACCAACTGACCAACTTCTTGAGAATCTATCAGTTGAGTCTTCGATCTTCGGGTTTTCTATCTTCCGCGATTACTTGTTTTAGTACCATCGTTTCGACCTTTCGTGATTGATTCGGATGAATCGGGATGACACAACATGGCTGGCGAATCGGCTTCGAACACTCTCCTCCTATTGCGTAGATCACTGTCAGCTCAGTGACGCTCTTTCGTAAGCGACTCCGATTGCTCTCGTGCTTTACGGAATGACACTGTCCTGCACGTCACACTGCCAAACACGCATTTTATCAAAAACAAACGGCAATGCTTTTATGCTTTTTGAGGCTACTGTACAATTTTACTACTGGCATTTCGTCAGTGCTCGTGACCCTGATCCCGATATTCGTGACAGTTCTATCGATCCTAATTGATCACGAATATCGATACTTTACTAAAGTCACCTCGTGGGTCTGCGGCCGCTCGCTTGCTGGGATTGCGGCTTCGAATCCCGCCAGGGGCATGGATGTCTGTCTCTTGTGAGTGATGTGTGTTGTCAGGTAGAGGTCTCTGCGACGTGCTGATCACTCGTCGAGAGGAGTCCTACCGAGTGTGCTGTGTCTGTGTGTGATCGCGAAGCCTCGATAATGAGAGGCCCTGGCCCACTAGGGGCTCTTGGGCGCCATGGGGAAAAAACCTATAGTCCCGTAGTCAGCCAAACAATTCACCACCTTTCTGGAACACAAAACCGCGTTCTTCCAGTCCTTACAGACCGTCCTGATTCCTTTGGACGCTATGTCACACAGTGAAAACAATCTGTCATCTACCCTAAGCATCCACACATTCTGACAATGCTGTATACTGTACTGTGCACTTCTTTAATTAACATTTCTGTGATGGTGTTCAGAGTCACGACACGGTGCACTTGTCACGCATGTTTACCGACGTGCCGGAGGACTCTGCTGGGGTCTTCCAAAGCGCTGCAACCACAACAGAAACGTCATCGTTTGTGGTTTCGGGTCTTCTGGGATGTGACGTTGTGTCACTGGGTCCAGCAGTTCCGACGATCGAAGGCATGTATAGCATGCACTTTCAGGAAGTTCAGTGATCCATGAAGAATGTATGTACCGCTGAAGCCTTTAACCACATTTCCAGCGACACGGCGTCACATGCCAGAACATCCGAATCCTCAACTACGCCGCTATGAGAAGTGCACATCTGTCAAACTCTGTCAAATTGAATTGCTTTCTTCCAGACATAAACATCTACGACAGAAATACATCTGTACTAAAGCATTCTATTGTGTGTGTGTGTGTGGCTGTAACCAGGCCCATTACAATTACTGGACCTGCCTACCGTATAGCACATTCAAAGCAGCCCGCTATTAACCACCGGAGATCAGCATTAATGGCACGGGCAGCCAGTAACAGAACAGCAATTAGTCTGTCTGCCAGCTGCAGGGCTTTCATTATATGACGCTGCGCAAGGTCGGTGTAAGCGCTGCACTGGTCTGGGCGTGCTCGCTTTTACAAGTACACCTGTACTAGCGGCGTCATAGTTTGAAAACTTCGTATATGCTGGGTAATAAATTCGGGGAATTTTTACACACACGGATTGAAGAATTCCTATTCGCAATTACAAGAAACTGTTTTGCCATCATAAATCCTTTCACGAACCATATACTACTACTACTACTACTACTACTACTACTACTACTACTACTACAGTCGCTACTACTGCGTACATTAATTAACCTTCAATTTTCCAACGATGGGGAAAGCTAAGGTAAAGATCCAAGTCCTCTGTGATTTGACTTTGTGTCGCTCAGTGCAGTGCCCGACGTTTCGAAGCACCGCAATGCATTCATCTTCATATACTCCAAGACCGTTTAACCCTGAATATGGCGGTAGTACGATCCTTCAAAACGTCAGACTCTACTCGCTCACCGACACGGTGTCACATCCCGGAAGACCTGCATCGTCAGCAACACCGCTGTGAGAACCTCAAATCTCGAAAACATTGTCGATCCATAGTTTGTGAACTCAGCTCCACGCATATAACAACTGACGATCGGAAGGGCAGGGCATGTAACACGTGTGGTCTTGATAAAGCATGCAAATACATCGGTCAGAAAAACTGAAGGGAAAAGAACACTTCAGCGAACATGAAGAAGATGTGAGAGTAAAATTAAATTGTCCGTAAAAAACAGGGCGTGACAGAGTCGACTGGATTCAGCTGGCTCAAGACAAGATCCACTGGCGGACTCTTGTAACTACTGTCCCAGCTGGAAGACAATCAGAAGTCAGGCAGCTGTAACGACGTCATGACCGAGACGTCTCGACCGTCTGTGCTCTAATTTGGATATCAAGACGCCACTACAAAGCACGTCTCCCGTCTTTACACTGCCAGTTACATTTAATCATCTCGCTTCGTCAAAGACAATCATGTTTAATACATAATAGATAAACACTCAGACGTAAGGAAACAATATGACAGTTTTGCTAACCAAGCCTCTGCACACGCACGACTGTTAGTGCTTCTCACTGACTGCCAACTGAATACTGCATTACACAGTTCTTAATTCGACGTTTGTAATTAAACTAATGTCAATAGTGACTGGATTGAAACAATGGTCTGTGAATGAAGGCTTGGTCGCCAGGTACAGGTGTGCCTGTGCAGGACTGCAGGTACAGCTGCGCTAATGAACTCTGGCACTACATGGAGGTGATCAGCTTCACGCCCCTGCCGCTTTACCCTCGGGGAAAGAGCCCCCGACATTCGCCGAAGAGGAGGCTGGGTGGGCCCTCAAGCCAGTCTGGTCGTTTTCGGAGAAGACAAAAATTTCTTACCCCTGCTAAGGCTCGAAATCCACATCCTCCAGCTCGTAGCCTACTGTCACTATACTGACTGAGCTATCCCCCGTTTGATCTCAAGACATGGAGGAGTGCATTGTTAATCATCAGAACCAACACAGCATAAAAGTTCGCGTCGCCGCCGAAGTTATGTTTGTCTAAACACATGAATTTAAGTTAATGCACAATTATCAACACTTTTGGGGAGGTTACAAAAACCGAAATATCCCGAAATCTATGAATACCAGGCAGCATGTTGGCAACAAATGTATAACGTCTGTCTCCAGTATACACAAACTAAATAACGATACTTCAGATCCTGTGCATCTCTCCTCAGTGTCTCTAGGCTAACAACTTAATTCCAGGCATGATCATTGCCTTTCACATTCTTTTATACTCATAATTTACAACTAATCCATCTTTAAATTATACGTCACATACGCAGTTACAAGCGGCAATAAAGAATCCCAAAATCAATTTCATTTCCCTCCGGTCTTCCAAGAGCTGTCGCCGCAACAGTTCTGCGTGTCTTGCCTTCCAGACAGCACTTCCACGTCGAACCCACCACAATCAGCTTTGTTCTGTCCTAACAGCAGGGTAAGGTGTGGGGCAATCAAACAGTCTTAGCAAAACACTGTCACGGAAACACGGCTTTACGTTTTATAGAGTTATGGAACTGCAGGCCTTGCTCTGTGTCTTTACGGAGAAGACGAGAAGTCACACACACACGCTGCAGAAATAAAATTCTTAGAAAGGAATTAAAGAGGTGAGGATCACATACGAAATGACGATGTAAGACCTGAGTTAAATGTACGAGGTCTGTCCAAAAAGTATCCGACCTTGGGCCGGGAAAAAAAAGTTCTGTATCTGGGTGGTTACAATACCTAATCCCCTTCAAAGTAGGCCCCTTGTGACTCCACACACTTAGCCCAGCGGTCCTTCCATCGCTGGAAGCAATTCTGGAAGGCTTGTTTTGGAATGGTGTGCAGCTGCGCCGTCGCGTTCTGTATGATGTTCTCGCGGCTGTCAAAACGGGAGCCTTTTAGCGGTGTCTTCAATCTCGGGAACAGCCAGAAATCACAAGGAGCCATGTCAGGAGAGTAGGGAGCCTGGCGAACCTGCGGAATGCCGTGCTTAGCCAGGAAACCCTGGATCAGGTGTGATGAATGAGCTGGGGCATTGTCATGATGCAGCTGCCAGTTGCGTGCGTCCCACAGCTCCGGTCTCTTGCGCCGAACTGCATCACGAAGATGACGGAGGACTTCTTGGTAGTACTCCTTATTAACAGTTTGGCCTAGTGGTGCGTACTCATGATGCACAACACCCCGGTAATCGAAGAAAACAGTCAGTATCACCTTCACATTGCTCCGAACGTGTCGTGCTTTTTTGGGCCTCGGGGATGTTGGATGCTTCCATTGTGACGACTGGACCTTGGTTTCCGGGTCATATCCGTACACCCACGACTCGTCACCAGTGATCACAGTCTTCAGGAACTCAGGATCCCTGTTGGCGCACTCCAGCATGTCCTGCGCGACCTCAAGGCGGAGTTGTTGCTGCTCCGGCGAAAGCAGCTTGGGCACAAATTTTGCCGCCACTCTTCGCATGCCCACATCCTCAGTTAAAATCGTGTTTGCGGAACCTCTGCTGATCCCAACCTCATCAGCAATTTCCCGGACGGTCAAACGACGGTCCTCCATGATCAGGGTCCGCACTTTGTCAATGACATCAGCATTTCGGCTCGTTGACGGTCTCCCGGAACGCTGGTCACTGTCCGCCGACATGCGGCCATCTTTAAAGCGGTTGAACCACTCTTTAATTTGAGTGACCCCCATTGCATCATCACCGAAAGCCTGCTGAATTTTGCGGATTGTTTCCGCTTGGGTATCCCCAAGTTTCTGACAAAACTTGATGCAGTATCGCTGCTCCAAACATTCTGTCATCTTGAGCGAAACGAGAATGCGACGAACACGTGTTACACCACTTCGCTATCTGGCAGCGACAGACGCATCCGGCGGTGTTGCGAGGTAGCAAAAAATCACGCATGCGCATGAAAGTCCCTTCTACCACTACGCTCAGTTTCCCCACCCTTTCGCCATTACTTACTGCGGGAAAAAATATAGTCGGATACTTTTTGGACAACCCTCGTATTGTTTTAAGCAATATTTCAGCTAATGAATGTATGTGGACAGAATATATCAAACGGACGAAAGAAGACAGGTAATGTAAGTTCGCCCACCATTATCACCATATAGGAAAAAGAGACGCAGGCAGAACATGGATAAGATGGATTTGAGCCCCTAGTATGGCCTAAGCAGTGACAAGACGAGGAGGAGAAGGAAAACGAAGAAAAAGAAGAAAATAGTATGTGACCTGCAAACATTTCGAATGTAATAACCCAAGGTGAATAATTGTTTGAATATTTCAGTGCCCGAAAATCGTTTGGACAGTTTAGCTCGACTGCTCATGGGTTAGTTAATAAGCCACTTCAACTTTCAGCGGTTACAGAGCACTCAATGACTAATCGCTAATGCAGTGCAGACACAGTATGTCTGCAGGCACCGTACAGCAAGTGCACTCAGCAAGAACAGTTGTCACTGTAGCCAGTCTGCTGTGCAGCTCCGAAGTAGGCCAAACGCCTGACAGGCCCTTAGGGTTGCAGGAGGTTGAGGCTCCCAGATTTCCAGACAATCGGCACATGAAGGTGGTAAGGTTGTCAGCCATACGCACCGGCCGCCTTTACCCCTAGGAGATACACCTGGTACTCATTTTTGTTAAGAGACTGAGTCGACCCCAGGCCATAGTGCGGCTGGAAGGATTGAGTCAATGAAAAATCCCAATGACCCCGTCTGGAATCGAACCCGCAACCTTCCGGCATGTAGCGCTACGGCGTACCCCGGAGATGCCAAGTACGCAGCAAAAATGTACCCAGCGTTTGGTATTTAAATTGTATTCTTCGATCAAAGCACAAGAATGCGTTACCTGACGACGAAATTGGGTTCGCTGAAACACCCGGTGCCCTTATCTAAAGGGAATCCAATTCAATGCGGAACCCACACAAGCCGCAAGCTTATCGGCAGTGTCTGACCCAGCCCGCCTCCGGAAAATCTAGCCACGCATTTGTTACATATCAACTGATAGCTCATTTACACAATGATACGCGAGTTCAGAGCAACATCGGTCTACGTAAACTGTTGTTCGTAATGTGATGTACCGTGCATCTCAGAGCGTGTTTACTGCAGAAACCTACAAAGGAACGAAATCCTACAAAAAGTATGGTAGCATATTTTGTACGCCAGTTCCCGGTGTTTCAGTTCCTGGGATATCAACGATACATTCACTGAAGAACGAAAGTCGACGGGGTTCTATGCTGCAGAAGCGAGAGCGAGCTCGGCGTGTTCCTTAAAGAGTACCATTAGCGAGTTTGAAAGCATGCCCACGAAAATATTTGTTGCTAAAGTACGGTTCTGTGACTGGTTTTGTGAAGCAGTGGAGAGTGGTAAAGTCGAACCAGTTGTCTTCTTTTATAAACGAGGCCACTTAAATTGTCACGTAAATACTCAAAGTACCAGGTAAGAGCCGGCATATAATCTCAGATTGTTACACAATGCTGCATAACATAACATTAGTAGAAGTATGATGTGTTGTCAGCGCGACAAGAAAAATTAGACTCATGCTCTTTTCGGATATAACCAAATTAGTACAAAATGGACAAATTTTCGCAACTTATAACAGTGAATGTGTTTGAAAGAGGAACAGCGCTGCCTGGTCGTACAGAGGTGAGCCCAACAGCGACCACGCCGTGCCAACCGCAGCTATGTACACTGTTAAGGAGCTAAGCTAGCAAGTAATGAGGTCACTACTATAGTCATAGTTACGAACAGACATAAACTTCAGTAATGACAGTGAGAGATACATACGCTGAAGTCGGTATTTGAGCCTCGACCTTTAAGGGTAAAAAGTCGCACAACATTCATATTTAGTGAAACTGTCACTTAAAAGTGCCCCTTGAGAGTCACAATATAGGGCTATAACAGTGCTACACAGAAGAGTGTCTCTGTGGGGACGCTTAACAAATGACAATTTTGAAATTTTTACGTTCAAATTTGAATGGGTTCTGTACCCGTTCTTTTACAAATGTGCTATACGGAAGAGGTTGTCTGTGAGGACGCTTAACAACAAATGACAATTTTGAAATGTTTACGTTCAAATTTGAATGGGCTCTGTACCCGTTATTTTACAAATGTGTAAAGAATACGGCCAGTCGTACCAGATTACAATAGACGTTGCGGTGTGATCATGTGCTTTATGCGCAGGTCGCAGAAATACCGGCCGGGATCAATACGCCGTAGCAGCACCAGTACCTGACCCAGTAAACCAGCAACTGGCACGCGCTAAGTGCTGCCTGTGTCACGTTGAAGTTGTACGGGATATGACGTCGTGTCGTTTGGTAATTATTTACAGTCACTTCGGAGGAGCTTGCTGCCTCCATCTTCAGTGCAGGAAGTAACAATTACCAATCAAAGCGGCGTCATATCCCTGGACAGGCAGCACAGCATATAGACGCATCATCTCAGACAAAAGCAATACTAAGCACGCAACATAATGCTATCACCTACAATACAGTTATACAGACGGAACTGTGGATCAGCAATTGTGGAAGCCCACTTACATACAAGTAATTCAACTTCGAATAAATCCACATCGATATACTCGGACTGGAGATGATGCTGTGACAACTTTGCTATAGCAAAGGCAGTAAAGTCTGTAAGCAGTATTTGTAACAGTTGTGGCAGAACCTCTATCCACAGATATTGTTCCTGTTTATGACGATAACAATTTTAATAATTTTAACTGTATTTTATAGACTTACATAATGTATATTTCTTCCTTAATATGTTTTGAAGACCATCTGTGAGCCTGAGGATGACCTGAGATAGGTCGAAACATGTAGTGCTATATAATAAATAAAATTTAGTTGTGTGGACAGATAGTGATTTATTATTTTTTGTAGATACATTAAAACAGCAGTTTCATTCCCGATATGCAATACAAAAACGCGTGCCCTCAGTTTCAAGCAAAAATGTTCAATTTCTTGCTTGGAACTCAGTGAAGATATTTCACCTCTCTTCACGTCGGTAATCAAAGCTTTAATTTCATGCAACCGCAGGTGCAGGCAGCACGATTCCATCCTTCGGTGTGCCTCCAAAGTCACATAACATGGACAGGACAGACCGACTGACGTCCCAGAGCTAACGTTTCGCTTTGTAACGAGCACAGCATTGTCTGCGATCTGGGTTACAAGACAGTGCACGCTGCGTGCCAAAGAACCTCACAGCCGATCACGGAACGCATGGTGCAAATCTCGGCGATGCAGTTGACACGTACGCCGATCATGTAGAGGAGTTCCAACAGCCGATCATGAAGAGGAGTTCCAACAGCGCACTCTTACACGGAATGCAAAACTGGCCAATCACCCCACACCCGAAACCAAAAACAGACATCCATGACGTGCAGACACCACCTCCCCGAACCCCAACCGTAAGGAGGATCATGGCTGCCTTTGGGGCAGTTAAGGTCTTCTTGTGGATCTCCTCGACCTTGTGGTGCTGTGACTGATGAGCGTTACTGTGGTACACTGACGGCGAGGACACGGAAGGCCATTCGTCGCAAGAGGCCTGGGTTGCTGCTCCAAGGTTCACACTGCCAACGGGACTGGTTATGGCGCTAGGCTGGGGGTTACGGACCGCCCTCCCTGTACTCCCGATCTCGCGCGCAATGATATCCATTCCTTTGGACTCGTTCACAAGTACCTGGCTGGAAAACAACTTGAAACAAACGCCGACAGGAAGAAAGCTGGCTACAAACACTTCAAAACCGATGTTTTGTGGTGCGGTGGGACAAACGCATTAATATCAATTATGGGCACGTGGGATCTGGCGCGTAGCATGTGCGATGTGTACGTCGGAATCAGAATAAAGTTCTCGGCATCAGAGTGCTTGTTATCCTACACTTTAAAATTCGTTTTTACATTTAAACATTCAACTCGTACCGCGCAGTAAACACACTCCGTCTCAGTCATACAAACCAGTCAGTTAATGCTGTACAGTGAAATAATCGCTGTTTGTTCTGAGATCCACACAAAACACATAAATACACTGTGTGGGCAGAACGTAGAATTTGTGTATGTTAAACGTGGTGGTACGTATAGTAACCACTGGGCTTTAGGTGTGTACATACAAAGACTCAGTCCGTACCACGCAGTAAACACACTCCGTCTCAAATTAAATAAACCAACAAATGCACTATTTTGACCACTTTAATGTAGCCTTTGTCCTATTTAACCCTACACGTGTTTCGGACCTAGGTCCATCTTCGGGGGTTACAATGTTGTTAAACTACTAAAATAAGCACGTATTAAGACAAATGTACAACACTTTCGAACCACTATTGTGGTACGATGATCTGGTTAAAATATAAAGCCATAAATATGTATATATTTAAAACCTGATTAAAATCGTAAAATGTACATGAAGTTCACTGTTGCGGAACTACTGGCGTCTTTTACGTTCACACTCCGTCTCAGTTATACAAACCAGTCAGTTAATGCTGTACAGTGAAATAATCGCGGTTTGTTCTGAGATCCACACAAAACACATAAATACACTGTGTGGGCAGAACGTAGAATTTGTGAATGTTAAACGTGGTGGTACGTATAGTAACCACTGGGCTTTAGGTGTGTACATATAAAGACTCAGTACGTACAGCGCAGCAAACACAATCCGTCTCAGTTATACAAACCAGTCAGTTAATGCTGTACAGTGAAATAATCGCTGTTTGTTCTGAAATCCACACAAAACACATAAATACACTGTGGACAGAACGTAGAATTTGTGAATGTTAAAAATGGTGGTACATATAGTAACCATTGGGCTTTAGGTGTGTACATATAAAGATCCAGTCCGTACCGCGCAGTAAACACACTACGTCTCAGTTATACGAACCAGTCAGTTAATGCAGTATAGTGAAATAATCGCTGTTTGTTCTGAGATCCACACAAAACACATAAATACACTGTGTGGACAGAACGTAGAATTTGTGAATGTTAAACATGGTGGTACATATAGTAACCACTGGGCTTTAGGTGTGTACATATAAAGATCCAGTCCGTACCGCGCAGTAAACACACTCCGTCTCAGTTATACAAACCAGTCAGTTAATGCTGTACAGTGAAATAATCGCTGTTTGTTCTGAGATCCACACAAAACACATAAATACACTGTGTGGACAGAACGTAGAATTTGTGAATGTTAAACATGGTGGTACATATAGTAACCACTGGGCTTTAGGTGTGTACATATAAAGATCCAGTCCGTACCGCGCAGTAAACACACATCCGTCTCAGTTATACAAACCAGTCAGTTAATGCTGTACAGTGAAATAATCGCTGTTTGTTCTGAGATCCACACAAAACACATAAAACACGGAGCATTCAGTTCTTCTGGGATGTGCCACTGTGTCGCTGGGTTAATGGGTGGACTCTAACCTTAGAGACGAAGGTACTACGGTGCTTCGAAACGTCGAGATGTACACACTCAACAACACAGCGTCACACCCCAGACGACCAATCATTGTGATATTTCTAAGTTCGCACACAAATAAGCTCTGTAGCCAGAAGGCTGAATTTGTTAACGTTAATATTCGTTTTGCCCCTGGAGGATGAGGACAATGAACGACTGTAGGGCAGTGAGCTTTATGGCATGCCATGCGATCTGTGGATGGTGGTACTTCGTTTTGATGACGTCCATTCCTTAAAATGTAGTTAACTTAGCTGAAGTGATATAACTACACCAGAGTTTACACAGGATAATGAAAAACTACACACCAAAAGGCAGAGGGAACCAGGAAAGACCACTGAAGAGACTT
Source organism: Reticulitermes speratus (assembly GCA_021186555.1). Classification (NCBI taxonomy): domain Eukaryota; kingdom Metazoa; phylum Arthropoda; class Insecta; order Blattodea; family Rhinotermitidae; genus Reticulitermes; species Reticulitermes speratus. The sequence continues at coordinate 12,224,194 of JAJKFL010000011.1, forward strand.
CAGGAGGTGTGAGCTCGGAACGGGCCAACAAGTGGCCCAACTGCATGACAGCTGCATGGTGATGATGATGGTGATGGTGATGACGACGACCAGAAGTAAACCTTATACTGTTCATACCGTGCATTTTCATTCGATCACACATTTCTTAAACCAACAAAATGCACACTTCTTATTTATTATACAATACAATTTTTACAGTAAAATCAGTCCAACCTGTTTCGGTTCTCTATTTTGGGACCATCATCACGGACCCATATCGTGAATGCTGCTTTAGCCTTGTGTAATTTAACCTTGAGGTTTTTATATTTATGGATCTCTTTTGCCTGTTTGGCATTGATAAACTTGATACTGTGCACACCGTGCATTTTCATTGGATCACACATTTCTTAAACCGACAAAAGTGCATTTTGTTGGTTTAAGAAATGTGTGACCAGAGTACAGTTAATTTTATCGCTTGTGTTCCTAACCTCGCTTTGCCTTGCCACTTCATTTCACAGACACACGTTCTTCAGAGTACTTCCTTCCCTTATCCCCTGTCAGTATCATTCCACCAGCGTTCCATACTCTATCACAATACAATCTTAACAATCTGCGGTGTCGTTAAGTATCACAACTCAAAATTTCGTTTCAATGGGCCCCTCTCGTCCGTTGTCTCTTGCTACTGCAAAGGATGAGCGACACCAAACCTTGCGTCAGCGTCTAGTGACGTCAGAAGCTAAGCGCGTGGGCATTACAATGCACCCCACAGGAAACGTCTAAGGCTCTTCCTCGAACTCTTGCCCGCAGAACGCTGCAGCGCCGCTAAGTGAACCTACGCGCGACGCAGAGAGGAATCTCTGACGTCATTATCATATCCATCGTCACTGTCGCTGATGTCCGTACAATACTGTCACCATGGTGACCGACGGCATGGCGCTTCCGTTCGGAAAATGTTCTGACTCTTTTTTTTTTTGGGGGGGGGGGGGAGGCAGTGTTTGCTAAACTGTTGCAGGGCCTCACTTTAGAGTTGTGTGTGTTAAGATCTTTACGACGTTAAAAAAAGAACGCCTATGTGGAAACCCCGTCCGTCCGTCTCTGCGCATCTTCTGTAAGTGTAAATAAATAAATACTGTACGCCTGTCTTTTGTTTTACGCCTTTTTTGCTTTAACGCCCTTTGCCAATTTACACCACTTCTTAATTTGCCCTCTCCCATGTTCGGTTTAACGCCCTTTGGCTGGCTGCACACTCGGACGCTGCCGGGAAAGTACGAATGTCACGGGGCAGAACAAAACAGGGAGGTTGCGCGCTCACTGCGAACTACGTGAGTCGCCGTGCGCTCGCCGTCTACTCGTAGTTCAGACCGCTTGGTTTATTTGCGTGTCAGTTTTTTGTTCTACCTACAAACGCCACGATGACACACCCAATCGAAGAACAAAAAAACTCACACGAACACGAATAACCGCAGTAGTAGCCTTAATGGTGGCAATATATACGATCTGTGGCTATTAAAGTGGCAGTGTAGTAAAGCCAGTGAGAGTGAATTTGATATCCATGACAGAACATCTGTGACAGCGACGATGTGGAAAATGTATCATCCGTGACAAGTGCACGCAGATTGTTTAAAATGTTTAAAGTTACAAAGCTAAAAAGTAATACTGTTTATTTGTGTATTGATATCAGTAGCACAACAATAATATTACAAACACATGTACGTATGTACCACGTATGAACAGCTTTCATTGGACTGGCTGCCCCTAACCACTTACTTATTCCATTATTCCTTACGGGAACATCATTTTTGATTTACGTCTTTTTTAATTTACGCCAACCTTTTATAGAACACAACTCGGGCATAAAACAATGATTACGTGTAACAACAATAATAATAATAGTAATAACAATAATTCCATTCAGTGGGTATTTATTAACGTACAGGCTTAACAACATAAGTGTCAATTATAAAGCCAGCACAAAGACACAAATAAAACACAAAAGCGGTACAAATACACAAAAACAAACACTAAACAGACAAAACAAGAACAATATTGCAGAAAAAAGCAATATAAAAGAAGCATTGTGACAAAAAACCTATATCCTGAATAATAATAATAATAATAATAATAATAATAATAATACACATCTGGATACACAAGGATTAAAAATGGTGTCCAAGTAACTTCTACGTAACCTGAAAGCTGAATATAGATGGTCGCTCCATCCACCTTTACGCAAGACGACAGCTGAACAGTGTTACAATTTGCCACAGCAGATCCACGCAGTAAACTGACGTGTACACACAATTTCCAAACCCAGAGTGATGCAGTCATCACGGTATCACGTGCAGCCTATGCGCTGATATGCCTACTTCAGTTGATATGCAGTCATCACGGTATCACGTGCAGCCTATGCGCTGATATGCCTACTTCAGTTGATATGCAGTCATCACGGTATCACGTGCAGCCTATGCGCTGATATGCCTACTTCAGTTGATATGCAGTCATCACAGTATCACGTGCAGCCTATGCGTTGATATGCCTACTTCAGTTGATATGCAGTCAGCACGGTATCACGTGCAGCCTATGCGTTGATATGCCTACTTCAGTTGATATGCAGTCAGCACGGTATCACGTGCAGCCTATGCGTTGATATGCCTACTTCAGTTGATATGAAGTCAACACAGTATCACGTGCAGCCTATGCGTTGATATGCCTACTTCAGTTGATATGAAGTCAACACAGTATCACGTGCAGCCTATGCGTTGATATGCCAACTTCAGTTGATATGCAGTCATCACGGTATCACGTGCAGCCTATGCGTTGATATGCCTACTTCAGTTGATATGCAGTCAGCACGGTATCACGTGCAGCCTATGCGTTGATATGCCTACTTCAGTTGATATGAAGTCAACACAGTATCACGTGCAGCCTATGCGTTGATATGCCTACTTCAGTTGATATGAAGTCAACACAGTATCACGTGCAGCCTATGCGTTGATATGCCAACTTCAGTTGATATGCAGTCATCACGGTATCACGTGCAACCTATGCGTTCATATGCCTACTTCATTTCCAGCTGAACCTTCCGTGTTTCTCTGTCAAACTGGGTTCTTAGGTTCCTAATTTTCTTTCCTACCTCGGATACTTCAAAATCAATTTCAGTACACGTATGGAGTTGGCCCCTTTTTCTCATTTCGACCCCTGCAGTAATCACCCACACGGTTCCATAATGCTTCATCAATACCCAACAAATCAATTAATTTTAGAACACTCCTTTTCACTGCTCCGTACTCCAATGTGCACACACCGCAGCACTGGAGGCATTATGCGCATGCGCGAGTTTTCGGGTCATTGTAACACAGCCACAAAATTCGGTCGGAAACTACGGAAAGCCTGAAGATATATCGACCGACACACCCTGCATTTCACGGACAGCCTGACGATATATCGATCGACACACCCTGCATTTCACGGACAGCTTTTCATATCGTTACACATTATCGGGGATGTAAACACTGTAGTTCATCAACGCAGATACATCTGCAACATCCTCACAAAAAATCAAAGATATCTCCCGAACTCTATGGTGACTTCTCACAAACCTGTCAAGACGGATGTGATATCGGTAGCGCGTAAACTTATTTTAAGATGCGTGGGGTATTTAGCACGCATGGAGAAAAGTATATGCATATAAAATTTGGTGTGGAAACTGGAAGGAAAAGAGAACGCTTGGACACCTTAGGAGAGATGGAAAAATAACAAAATAAATCTGAACGAAATAAGATGGGAGGTTGTGGACTGAATACATATGGCTTGCGATGGGGACAGGCAGCTGTGGACTGAATACATATGGCTTGCGATGGGGACAGGCAGCTGTGGACTGAATACATATGCTTGCGATGGGGACAGGCAGCTGTGGACTGAATAATATGGCTTGCGATGGGGACAGGCAGCTGTGGACTGAATATATATGGCTTGCGATGGGGACAGGCAGCTGTGGACTGAATATATATGGCTTGCGAATGGGGACAGGCAGCTGTGGACTGAATACATATGGCTTGCGATGGGGACAGGCAGCTGTGGACTGAATACATATGGCTTGCGATGGGGACAGGCAGCTGTGGACTGAATACATATGGCTTGCGATGGGGACAGGCAGCTGTGGACTGAATACATATGGCTTGCGATGGGGACAGGCAGCTGTGGACTGAATATATATGGCTTGCGATGGGGACAGGCAGCTGTGGACTGAATATATATGGCTTGCGATGGGGACAGGCAGCTGTGGACTGAATATATATGGCTTGCGATGGGGACAGGCAGCTGTGGACTGAATATATATGGCTTGCGATGGGGACAGGCAGCTGTGGACTGAATACATATGGCTTGCGATGGGGACAGGCAGCTGTGGACTGAATACATATGGCTTGCGATGGGGACAGGCAGCTGTGGACTGAATACATATGGCTTGCGATGGGGACAGGCAGCTGTGGACCCGAATACATATGGCTTGCGATGGGGACAGGCAGCTGTGGACTGAATACATATGGCTTGCGATGGGGACAGGCAGCTGTGGACTGAATACATATGGCTTGCGATGGGGACAGGCAGCTGTGGACTGAATACATATGGCTTGCGATGGGGACAGGCAGCTGTGGACTGAATACATATGGCTTGCGATGGGGACAGGCAGCTGTGGACTGAATACATATGGCTTGCGATGGGGACAGGCAGCTGTGGACTGAATACATATGGCTTGCGATGGGGACAGGCAGCTGTGGACTGAATACATATGGCTTGCGATGGGGACAGGCAGCTGTGGACTGAATACATATGGCTTGCGATGGGGACAGGCAGCTGTGGACTGAATACATATGGCTTGCGATGGGGACAGGCAGCTGTGGACTGAATATATATGGCTTGCGATGGGGACAGGCAGCTGTGGACTGAATATATATGGCTTGCGATGGGGACAGGCAGCTGTGGACTGAATATATATGGCTTGCGATGGGGACAGGCAGCTGTGGACTGAATATATATGGCTTGCGATGGGGACAGGCAGCTGTGGACTGAATATATATGGCTTGCGATGGGGACAGGCAGCTGTGGACTGAATATATATGGCTTGCGATGGGGACAGGCAGCTGTGGACTGAATATATATGGCTTGCAATGGGGACAAGTGGCTGTGGACTGAATATATATGGCTTGCGACGGGGACAAGTGGCTGTGGACTGAATATACATGGCTTGCGACGGGGACAAGTGGCTGTGGACTGAATATATATGGCTTGCGACGGGGACAAGTGGCTGTGGACTGAATATATATGGCTTGCGACGGGGACAAGTGGCTGTGGACTGAATATATATGGCTTGCGACGGGGACAAGTGGTTCTGGACTGAATATATATGGCTTGCGACGGGGACAAGTGGCTGTGGACTGAATATATATATGGCTTGCAACGGGGACAAGTGGCTGTATGTGGCTGGACGGTAAGGAAGTTTCGGTCTGCATAAAATTGGAGGAATTTCTTGACTAGCTGAAGAACTCAAGGAGGGACTCTGCTCCACAAAGTTACGTATTTAACTTTTCTTGATAAATCACCAGTTCGTCCATTATGACCAAATCAGCTTAGATGCCGCCAGTTAGCGAGATTTGGGCACACACACCACGTGGCAAAGTGCAGAAATCACTGATGTTATATCTGGTGGTACATATACTTACCACTGACTGTTGGAAGTTTAAAATATATTAGGGAATTTTCTGTTTGACACCGCACCTAACCCAGGCCTGATAACATGTAACACCCAACCAGGATCAGCTGATGCATAAAGACACTTCTTGCTTTCTTCTCGATTTATTTAGCGCATGCGCACAAACCTCACAGCTAAGCGGCTCTCACTCGTCAGCCGTGTAACGACACTAACTCAGTTTATGTACCTTCAGTGAAAAACGAACTGGAAACGGTGTGGCAGGAAGCGGTTATGGCCGAAAATGAGATACTCTCCCGGAAGTTCCTGGACGGACTCAGGAAGGCCACACAAACTTTGTCAGAATAACCGGTGCTCCGGCCGAGATGCGAACCAGAAATATCAGAATACAAGTCACAAACTAGCCCTTGAGCCAACTTACATTCCGTACTGGTCCAGAAGGGATTCTGCAATTCCGTCAGAAAAAGACATGCCTTCCGGCAGTCAGTCCGGGGACAAAGAACCTTGCCTTAGGGTGGCTGTCGCCATCAGTCACTGCAGATTGGCAGATTGATATACTGATATTGTGCATCTAGGAAGAGGAAGTCGAGTGCGATCGCCTAGCAATATAGCACGACAATGCGCTGTGTTCCGTCTGATCACACGAAGGTTCGCGGCCGCTGGATATCGATAATACAACTACTCGGTTCGTACCGCGTAGTAAACACACTCCGTCTCGGTTATACAAACCAGTCAGTTAATGTTGTACAGTGAAATAATCGCTGTTTGTTCGGAGATCCACATAAAACACATAAATACACTGTGTGGGCAGAAGTAGAATTTGTGAATGTTAAACTGGTGGCACATATAGTAACCACTGGGCTTTAGGTGTGTACATATAAAGATCCAGTCCGTACTGCGCAGTAAACACACTCCGTCTCAGTTATACAAACCAATCAGTTAATGCTGTACAATGAAATAATCGCTGTTTGTTCCGAGATCCACACAAAACACATAAATACACTGTGTGGGCAGAAGGTAGAATTTGTGAATGTTACACTGGTGGCATATATAGTAACCACTGGGCTTTAGGTGTGTACATATAAAGATGTAGTCCGTACCGCGCAGTAAACACACTCCGTCTCAGTTATACAAACCAATCAGTTAATGCTGTACAGTGAAATAATCGCTGTTTGTTCTGAGATCCACACAAAACACATAAATACTCTGTGTGGGCAGAACGTAGAATTTGTGAATGTTAAACATGGTGGTACATATAGTAACCACTGGGCTTTAGGTGTGTACATATAAAGATTTAGTCCGTACCGCGCAGTAAACACACTCCGTCTCGGTTATACAAGCCAGTCAGTTAATGCTGTACAGTGAAATAATCGCTGTTTGTTCTGAGATCCACACAAAACACATAAATACATTGTGTGGACACAACGTACAATTTGTGAATGTTAAACTGGTGGTACATATAGTAACCACTGGGCTTTAGGTGTGTACATATAAAGATTTAGTCCGTACCGCGCAGTAAACACACTGTCTCGGTTAACAAACCAGTCAGTTAATTCTGTACAGTGAAATAATCGCTGTTTGTTCTGAGATCCACACAAAACACATAAATACACTGTGTGGGCAGAACGTAGAATTACTTAACGTTAAACCACGTGACAAACTAGAATTTAGAGGCCTACAGGGAATGTCCCCGAACTACAGTGTGAGAAACCTTCATTATTGCACATTTACTAAAACATGGCTGCGTCTAATTTCTGTTTCCACAGTAACCAATCTGTACTGGCTAGAACAGCGAGTACACCAAAGAAACTGATTTCAATTAATTAGTTTCATGCAACGTGAAAATACAGATGCATGAAATTGCTTGAAACCAGTGCCCTCCACATAAGCCCTTCCAAACAAAAATGTTGTTCAAAGTTCTTCTGTTCATGCACTTCCATGCAAGATGTCACCGTCAGTCAACGAGCTTCACGTCACACGTCACGCCGAGTGGTTGTTATATCGATGCAGTGTTTACGGACAACTGCAGCTGCCTTTCGACACTTCTCATTCATTCGCGTTTCGACGCTTGTACCTGCGACATCCTCAGCGTCCTCTGCGTCATCTTTGATTTTACATGGTGACGGAAAATTTGGCTATTCTTCTACTGGCCATGATACTTCACTGTATGTTGGTAACAATCCTCGTTCTTCGCCTCACTTATAACATGCACTTTCTATTCGCCCTCCCTTACTGCACTCCCCAATACGTCCGTGTACTGAACTGTCACTACTCGAGTTGTTTCTTCTTGTTACAGCTGCGTTGTGACGTTTCGTGGTGTGCGGATGACGAAGGTAGGCGTCGAAACGCGTGATAATGACAAAAAGTTATAAAGCGTCGAAAGGCGGTCGCAATTTCCAGTCAATTCTGTACATGTACCTGACTGTTCAACTGGCAGCAGACGGTAAAGACCTCACTTTTGTCCGACAAAGTCGCACTTAAAGAGAGGACACATTTATCTCGAGTTCTTCGTCCTACTGTGACGTCACGCGGCGTCGGTCACCCCCTAGGCCGCCTGACGTCACAGGACGAAGAACTCGACTCCACCGTGGCGGAAGCCTCAAATCTCGTACGATTTATCTCGATTTTCACAAAAGGAGTTTTAAAAGCAACGAATTACTGGCCCTAATTCTGAAGAGATACTGACGCATCTTATTCAAAATAATGACTAGGCTACACGCTGAACGACCATAGGATCGAAGCTCGATTCATCGAGGGTCGAGAATTTTCTCTTCGCCACGTTTTCCAGACCGGCTCCAGAGTCCACCAAGGTTCCTGCCCAATAGTTACCGGAATTTTTCCCCGGGTGTAAAACCGGTGGCGCTTGAAGCTGACCACTCATCTCCATGTAATACCGACGTCAAGAATGCGTGGAGCTATATTTCCATTTTCTCGCAAGTCTTTACGGCCTGCCGATAAATTAAAACACAGAAAAAACTACAGTCCAACCCCGTTATAACGACATCGGTTTATGCGACAACTCATCTATAACGTCAGATATTGTGGTGCCAATTAATTCCTCAGTGTTAACCATAACATTACACTCCTCGGTTACACCAGCGTTCGTTTATAACGACAGAGAACATTCAGTCCCTTTCATGACGTTATAACCGAGTTCGACTCTAATTCACAACAGTCGACGCGCGGGATTTCCTTTGATAAAACAACTAGGATTGTTCGACAAACAGGCACGACTTTGTGGCATGTTGTTAAATGGTCTAACAGGTGTTCAGGTTTGGTTCCGAGACGCGCCTCAGAGTTAGGAACCGATACTTCTTGTAATTCGACAAGTGTGGGACGTCTGATATTTCAAGTTTTGCTACGTAGGTATCCGAATGGCTGCTCATGATCGGAGCGTGGAAACTGAAATCACGCAGGAGTGTCAGTCATGAAACAGGTACCACAGGCATGGGCAAGTCTTGTTTAATCTTCCGAAATTTATTTTGAAATACGACACGAAATTTCATGTATGGATTTTCCCAACAAAAATCAAAAGAGCACGCCGGTCGCCCAACGTATCGAATCGATTTCGACGACCTGTCGCCTACTTTGTATTAATCCTTTAAATCACAGTACAAATATGTGTCCTGTCGGTGCAACATTACCTAAACTCGGCACTGAGCCACACACTGTATGTTTCCTACCATCCTAGCAACATATTGCAATTTTTTTAAGCGCTTTAAACAGTTATTTTTCGATAATGAAGTCATAGCGTGTTTTCGCTGACGTATGAACTCAATTTCTAAATGAGATCTGCATTCTTCTGGGATATTACGTGGTGCCGTGAGGCAACTCTTTACCGACGTTTCGGGACAACGTATCGGTCCCATCTTAAAGGGTCAAGAGTCCGATACCCAGTCCATACCGCGCAGTAAACACACTCCGTCTCAGTTATACAAACCAGTCAGTTAATGCTGTACAGTGAAATAATCGCGGTTTGTTCTGAGATCCACACAAAACACATAAATACACTGTGTGGGCAGAACGTAGAATTTGTGAATGTTAAACTTGGTGGTACATATAGTAACCACTGGGCTTTAGGTGTGTACATATAAAGACCCAGCTCGTACCGCGCAGTAAACACACTCCGTCTCAGTTATACAAACCAGTCAGTTAATGCTGTACAGTGAAATAATCGCTGTTTGTTCTGAGATCCATACAAAACACATAAATACACTGTGTGGGCAGAACGTAGAATTTGTGAATGTTAAACTTGGTGGTACATATAGTAACCACTGGGCTTTAGGTGTGTACATATAAAGACCCAGTCCGTACCGCGCAGTAAACACACTCCGTCTCAGTTATACAAACCAGTCAGTTAATGCTGTACAGTGAAATAATCGCTGTTTGTTCTGAGATCCACACAAAACACATAAATACACTGTGTGGGCAGAACGTAGAATTTATGTTAAACCTGGCGGTATACAAAGTTAACCACTGGGCTCTGAACGTTACAGGTAACACGATTTCAGACCCAGTTCCCGCTGTTTCCCGTCTGTGTACTAGCAGTGTACAGCCTTTCGCGATATCGACTTGCAGCAAGGTTCGCACAGCACTATCATCGAGCAAGCAAGCGCCCACAAAGTTGGTATTTCTTCCTGCCAATCAGACAGCAACCCCACTCACTTCCTGTCCACCCTCCACACCATTACAGTCATATTAACGTCTAACACCTCCACTAAGACTTAAATCCAACACACACAAACAAATGAAATTTGACAGCCATACTTAATTCCGTGTCATGTTAGCACTAACCAGGATACTGGGCTTCAGCGTATTGCCTGAGTATCCAGTATTCAGAGAACTATATCAATGGAACACGGCCCCCTTGAAGATCTGCCATTTGCTTAGCTGATACATAATTGTGCCCCTTTTATGTGCCCCCAAATTCCATAACAATGCTCACACGATAAGTTCAGTGGTCTCTAAACTCGGTTCAATCCACTTGAGACCTCCAAGTCGTATTTCTTTCAGATAATTTTAATATCGCCTAAGTGCTACATGCGGTTCCTTCCTTTTAACTTACATTATTTTCCCTTACTGCCTGTATTGCATACTACACTGTATACTGACTGTATTGCATACTACACTATATACTGACTGTATTGCATACTACACCATATACAGACTGTATTGTACCATACCCACACTATATATACTGCCTGTATTGTCATTTACTATATACTATACTATACTATATAGTGCCTGTATTGCATACTACACTATAAACTGCCTGTATTGCATACTATACTATATACTGCCTGTATTGCATACTACACTATATACTGCCTGTATTGCATACTACACTATATACTGCCTGTATTGCATACTACACTATATACTGACTCTATTACATACTATACTATATACTGCCTGTATTGCATACTACACTATATACTGCCTGTATTGCATACTACACTACATACTGCCTGTATTGCATACTATACTATATACTGCCTGTATTACATACTACACTATATACTGACTGTATTGTATACTATACTATATACTGCCTGTATTGCATACTATACTATATACTGCCTGTATTGCATACTACACTATATACTGACTGTATTGCATACAACACTATAAACTGCCTGTATTGCATACTACACTATATACTGCCTGTATTGCATACTATACTATACACTGCCTGTATTGCATACCATACTATACTATATACTGCCTGTATTGTATACTATACTATATACTGCCTGTATTGCATACTATACTATAAACTGCCTGTATTGCATACTACACTATATACTGACTGTATTGCATACTATACCATAACTGACTGTATTGCATACTATATTATATACTGCCTGTATTGCATACTATACTATATACTGCCTGTATTGCATACTATACTATACACTGCCTGTATTGTACATATAACTTTATGACCTATATACTGCCTGTATTGCATACTACACAATATACTGCCTGTATTGCATACTATACTATATACTGCCTGTATTGCATACTATACTATATACTGCCTGTATTGCATCCTACACTATATACTGCCTGTATTGCATACTACACTATATACTGCCTGTATTGCATAATATACTATATACTGCCTGTATTGCATACTACACTATATACTGCATGTATTGCATAATATACTATATACTGCCTGTATTGCATACTACACTATATACTGCCTGTATTGCATACTACACTATATACTGACTGTATTGCATAATACACTATATTCTGACTGTATTGCATACTATACTATAAACTGCCTGTATTGCATACTATACTATATACTGCCTGTATTGCATACTATACTATATACTGCCTGTATTGCATACTATACTATACTGCCTGTATTGCATACTATACTATACACTGCCTGTATTGCATACTACACTATATACTGACTGTATTGCATACTATACTATAAACTGCCAGTATTGCATACTACACTATATACTGACTGTATTGCATACTATACTATATACTGCCTGTATTGCATACTATACTATATACAAAAATGTAAGCACTCCGCTCTGCCATTTTCTGAGGTTTTAATTCCCTTTACACTGGTTCGCTGCCCTCAGCGATAGCTCAGTCGGTATAGTGACTACGCTATGGACTCCTACGACTGAGGAATTGTGGTTCGATTCACTCCAGACCGCCCCGGAGGACTTTTAGTAGGACTCAGCCTAGTAAGACTGACACAGCCTAGTAAGACTCACACAGCGCAGTAAGACTCAAACAGCCCAGTAAGACTTACACAGCCCAGCAATACTTACACAGCGTAGTCAGACTCACACAGTCCAGTAAGACTCACACAGCGCAGTAAGACACACAGCCCAGTAAGACTCACACAGCCCAGTAACTCACACAGCCTAGTAAGACTCGCACAGCCTAGTAAGACTCGCACAGCCTAGTAAGACTCGCACAGCCTAGTAAGACTCACAGCCTAGTAAGACTCGCACAGCCTAGTAAGACTCGCACAGCCTAGTAAGACTCGCACAGCCTAGTAAGACTCGCACAGCCTAGTAAGACTCGCACAGCCTAGTAAGACTCACACAGCACAGTAAGACTCACACACCCTAGTAAGACTCGCACAGCGCAGTAAGACTCACACAGCCTAGTAAGACTCACACAGCGCAGTAAGACTCACACAGCCTAGTAAGACTCACACAGCCTAGTAAGACTCACACAGCGCAGTAAGACTCACACAGCCTCTTACTCAGTCGGTACGGGTGGTTCTTTTACCGGCGTTAGCGCGATGGCGGCGTAACGTTGAACACTCACCTACATCTAACATTGAGGCTAAGAATTAGTGGTGCTATGACTCCACTCTCACACGCCTCCGTAGCGAGCACAGGAACAACTTCACGTACACGTTCGTCTCGCTCCGCAGTGCCTACTGAAGCAGCTACTGTTATCCGTCTAGATGCCTAGCAGGACTCGGGAACTGCTGAACAGATATTCACAAAACTTGCTCCCTATAACAATGTCAATAACGGTGTACCATCCACGCGCTGTGGATCGCAAGCAGTCTGCCTTACACTGTACCAGATGGTCAGAAATGTGCTGGGTACAAGAAGACAAACTCGCGAACTCCGTGACGCAGTACACAGACATCACCAAAGGTTCTTGCAATACCTAGGTGTTCAGCAAGAGGAGCTATTATGAACTGGATCGAGTACAACATCGTACCACCTGGAATAATTTACCAGGTCACAGATATGGTAAACTTTTTATTAGTGGATCATGTAAGAAACGAGCTGAAGAGCTACTAAAACTGAGAAGGCATCAACTTAGATCAGTAGTTGCATTGCTCACAGGCAATGCTCCTGTGAGGAAGCACCTGAATATTATAGGCCTCTGTGATGGAGATCCGACCTGCAGACTGAAACTGAGCACCATATTATTTGCTGTGCGAGGCGTTGGCTTGCCAGCGCTGTAATTTCTTTGGGAAGTTCTCTGCAGAACCAAAAGATACAAGCATGGCTTCATTAAAATCCCTGTGTGTCTTTGTTAGAGGCACAGGGCTAATGAAGCAGTGCTGAAAGGAATACTTAGGGCTGCACAATAAGCCTAAGGCTGCAGTGCATCTGCCGACGGGCCTTTGAAGAAGAAAGAAGAACGCCATTCTTTACTTGCTTACAAAAGTCATTCTGTTGCAAGACACACCAGTAAATGTAATGCCACTTGCGCCCGTAACAAAGTTATGGCCTTTCCACAGCTATTCTTACAAAACTCGTAAATTTCTGGACAGAATTGTTTGCACGTCTGTTACACCGAATTTCACCAAAATCGGTCAAGAACCATGGAAGGCAAAAGCGCGAATCCCATCACTACCCCCCCCCCCTCCTCAAAGTAAAGTTTGACTCACTGCGCCGATTTTCACGAAACTCGCACTTAATTTACGCCTTTTTGTAAATAACTCCTTACAGAATTTAATGAAAATCTGACAAACTGTTTAGAAGCTGACAGTAGGTCACAGCCGACGAGACGAGCACATGGACGTTGTCTGCATGCACGGCCGTCTTGTCTTACTGCATAAAGAAAGCAACGAAATTAGCAAGAACCGCGAGAATTTGTAGGTGGCACAAGGTTAGAATACATCAGTCGGTGATGGCTGCATATGGCTGTGAAAAGGAAAATACTGGAACTTGGCAGCACTGACAACGGGTAGGATCACGTGATACTGAACATGTATGTAACCACTACACTAACTGTCGTTCTTAGTTCATGTTTGTTTGTTTGTTTGAGATCGGAATAAACATGTTAGCAAAGAACTGTTCACTTTCATGTCTGGCAACACTGGCTGACAAATGTTCTCCAAAGTAAAGTCTCGGCGACAAGCTGTAATGACCAACACATACAGTAAATCTGTTGAAAATTCGTCCCGCAGAGACGCGTTATTTGATGTCGAGAGAGAAAACTAGTGTGAAAATTCGATTCAGTAACTGTTTATTAAATTTCCGAGCCAACATCCGAGTGGCGAATAACATAATCAGCATAGCGCGCATTCCAAACAGAGGCAATGAACAGCAATACAAAACATGAAAGAAGGCGACATAAAAACAGAAAACATATTACGTAATTAAAACACAGAAAGAATGACAGAACTGCAACAATTAATGTGATGATAATTATGATGACAGTGATGACAATCAACACTTCCCGCACGCAAATTCAAAAATTTCGTAAGTTTCCACCATGCAGAACGTTAGCTAAACTTGATTACTGCAGTACAGCACATGCGCAGTACTCACCTGACCCGTACTTACAGTACTGGCTTACCGAATGAAAAGAACGTTTAAAAATAGGGAATGCCTACAAATTAGCAGATAATTTGTAGCGCCTCTGACTTTCTAGCACAACACAAATGGAAAAGCTTTCTTTCTCAGAGCAGTCTCCCAATCTCAGGCGACTGACTGCATTACAGCATTCCAGGCTGTCTTCGAGTTCCTGCATGGGCTAGCAGAAATTATCAACTCACACCTATGCAGGAAAAACATGAAAATTCGAAGATTGCTTTCTAGCAAATAAAGTTTCCAGCACTGTTCCTAAATTTAAGTTACGGGCCTCCCAAATACCCTACTTAACTGCAGCCTACTGATCTTCAATTGCTTATATCTGTGCAACCCATAGGACTGTGTGTACATGCTTTCTCCTGCCATTACACAGTGCTGTCACCTCATACTACTACATACTACATACAACTGTGTACATGCTTTCTCCTGCCATTACACAGTGCTGTCACCTCATACTACTACATACTGCATACAACTGTGTACATGCTTTCTCCTGCCATTACACAGTGCTGTCACCTCATACTACTACATACTACATACAACTGTGTACATGCTTTCTCCTGCCATTACACAGTGCTGTCACCTCATACTACTACATACTACATACAACTGTGTACATGCTTTCTCCTGCCATTACACAGTGCTGTCACCTCATACTACTACATACTGCATACAACTGTGTACATGCTTTCTCCTACCATTACACAGTGCTGTCACCTCATACTACTACATACTACATACAACTGTGTGTACATGCTTTCTCCTACCATTACACAGTGCTGTCACCTCATACTACTACATACTGCATACAACTGTGTACATGCTTTCTCCTACCATTACACAGTGCTGTCACCTCATACTACTACATACTACATACAACTGTGTGTACATGCTTTCTCCTGCCATTACACAGTGCTGTCACCTCATGCTACTACATACTACATACAACTGTGTACATGCTTTCTCCTGCCATTACACAGTGCTGTCACCTCATACTACTACATACTGCATACAACTGTGTACATGCTTTCTCCTACCATTACACAGTGCTGTCACCTCATACTACTACATACTGCATACAACTGTGTACATGCTTTCTCCTACCATTACACAGTGCTGTCACCTCATACTACTACATACTGCATACAACTGTGTACATGCTTTCTCCTACCATTACACAGTGCTGTCACCTCATACTACTACATACTACATACAACTGTGTGTACATGCTTTCTCCTACCATTACACAGTGCTGTCACCTCATACTACTACATACTGCATACAACTGTGTACATGCTTTCTCCTACCATTACACAGTGCTGTCACCTCATACTACTACATACTACATACAACTGTGTGTACATGCTTTCTCCTGCCATTACACAGTGCTGTTACCTCATGCTACTACATACTACATACAACTGTGTACATGCTTTCTCCTGCCATTACACAGTGCTGTCACCTCATACTACTACATACTGCATACAACTGTGTACATGCTTTCTCCTACCATTACACAGTGCTGTCACCTCATACTACTACATACTGCATACAACTGTGTACATGCTTTCTCCTACCATTACACAGTGCTGTCACCTCATACTACTACATACTGCATACAACTGTGTACATGCTTTCTCCTACCATTACACAGTGCTGTCACCTCATACTACTACATACTACATACAACTGTGTGTACATGCTTTCTCCTACCATTACACAGTGCTGTCACCTCATACTACTACATACTGCATACAACTGTGTACATGCTTTCTCCTACCATTACACAGTGCTGTCACCTCATACTACTACATACTACATACAACTGTGTGTACATGCTTTCTCCTGCCATTACACAGTGCTGTCACCTCATGCTACTACATACTACATACAACTGTGTACATGCTTTCTCCTGCCATTACACAGTGCTGTCACCTCATACTACTACATACTGCATACAACTGTGTACATGCTTTCTCCTACCATTACACAGTGCTGTCACCTCATACTACTACATACTGCATACAACTGTGTACATGCTTTCTCCTACCATTACACAGTGCTGTCACCTCATACTACTACATACTACATACAACTGTGTACATGCTTTCTCCTGCCATTACACAGTGCTGTCACCTCATGCTACTACATACTACATACAACTGTGTACATGCTTTCTCCTGCCATTACACAGTGCTGTCACCTCATACTACTACATACAACTGTGTACATGCTTTCTCCTGCCATTACACAGTGCTGTCACCTCATGCTACTACATACTACATACAACTGTGTACATGCTTTCTCCTGCCATTACACAGTGCTGTCACCTCATGCTACTACATACTGCATACAACTGTGTACATGCTTTCTCCTGCCATTACACAGTGCTGTCACCTCATACTACTACATACTACATACAACTGTGTACATGCTTTCTCCTGCCATTACACAGTGCTGTCACCTCATACTACTACATAATACATACAACTGTGTGTACATGCTTTCTCCTGCCATTACACACTGCTGTCACCTCATGCTACTACATACTACATACAACTGTGTACATGCTTTCTCCTGCCATTACACAGTGCTGTCACCTCATACTACTGCATACAACTGTGTACATGCTTTCTCCTGCCATTACACAGTGCTGTCACCTCATACTACTACATACTACATACAACTGTGTGTACATGCTTTCTCCTGCCATTACACAGTGCTGTCACCTCATCCCGTGATGGCTGCACGGTTGATACAGCAGATTTGCTTCCAAGCTGCTGTGCGTCGTCATGAAGTTTCAATCATGCACCTGATTGCTTTCAGCGTCATTTGCATAACGTGATATGATGACGAAGCTCTCAAGTAGCGTGTCCCAAGACTATGAATTTTTTACTACACTTTCCCATTTCTTTGTTTCTTGATGTCATTATTTTCGCACTTGCTGCTCTTACCCCTTTCTGTTTACATTTGCCTATCCTGCTACCTCCCGTACAGAGGTCAGCACTGTGCCCGGACACCGACTATCATGACCCACTGTTTCTCAGTCACTCCAGTCAAATACCATAATGGTGCCTCATATTCGGGTACTAGGGCTTCCTTCCCTATCCCTTCCACTTCATTACTCACAAAACAATCTATCACGTGACACCGTGTAATATAAATGAACAAAACACAAGCATATCGTATTAAATTAATAATATACCACATGTACATATTTTATGTGAACTGTGTATGTACTATGTAGGCCTCGGCAGGACCACTTGGCCAACCGCAAACGTCTCCCTAAGGATGATCTTTATTGATGGAACTATGCTGGAGGTTTGTTGAAAGGTAATAACAAAAAGTAACATACGCAGGATAATGGTATTCATGTGCAATAACTGAAGTACAGGGTGACACATAACGAAAATACAGAGCGAGAAAATACGGTATCAATTTAAAATTTACCGAAACTTTTTGTCTTGCACTGTACAGAATTACAACGCATGGAAGGACATTTTGTATCTCCCAATCTTCCTTCCTTGTGACTCACAATTCAATTCTTTACATCACTTTAGCCTTGTATACAGCAGACACTAGTTTCGAACCTCCACGATGCTGCAGGCTTTACCCACTACCACCCTCGCAGTACTTAACCCCCCTCTTACAGCAGACCACGACAGCATAATGCCAAACGCCAGTCTGTCACTATCGTGTTTCCATCCTATTCGGTGTCACAAAGATCTACACACGAAAAGCAGTTGAAAGAGAAACCAGGCATGAATCGTGTGAGATCTCACGTTTTCATACGCATATTGTGATGTAATGGGTTAAAACACTGTGCAGTCTAGGGTGTGCGTACCGACGTTTCGAAAGTACAAGCTGCCTCAGCCATCAGGGTATGAAGTACCTTGTAGGTAGTTCAGTAGTACTGCTTCCATTTTCAAGGTGCAAGGTCCTGTTTAGACAGTGAGGGAGGGTGCTCTGAACATGACTAAGCTTCTTCAGTTCTGTAATGCCACATAAGCCTTTGGTCACGTGCTTCATTACTCAGAACTTGTAGAACATCCTGTATCTTGGGGTTAGTTAGTAACACAGCGCCAGTCAGCGCACGACGAGAGCAGGAAATGCTGCCGTTTCGAGGCGCCACTGGAGAGGCTGCTCTATTAGCTCGCAGAGGACGTGAAATCAATTACTTTGCTCTCATCCCTACTTTATTTCATGGAAAGACGGAACGATACGTCGATACGCAGCGACGTCTGGAGCAGACCGCGCTGCTACAGCCGCTGCAGCAACTAGCACGCGGTTTGTTAATAACCGAGGTGGAGTGCGTTTACTGCGCGGTACGAACTGGATCTGCATACATAATTCAGTTTAGTTTTGGCCTTTAAGAACCCAATCACAACAGATGCGCTGCCAACAGTCAAAGTTTGTACTCGTGTTTTGTTGAGTCCTCAGGCTAGCAGTTGGTCTACATTAGAATACGTGCTAAAAAGAAATGTAACTTACAGGACATAATCTTACTTCAAATAACTACTTTAAGGTATTAAAAGCACAACTTACCTTCACGTTTTGCTACACATTACATAAATGTGGCCTTGCAATTCCATTCAAGGAACAAGAGACATGTTTATGTAACGTGAAGGCAATGCCACTGCAGCTTCAGCACTGCACACACCAACTGTACGAGCAGCCTAAATACGTTACGTTATCCCGAAATGCATATACAATACTGATTTCGGGTTTTTGAAATGTACATATATATATATATATATTTATTTATTCATAAATAATTATTGGGTGGAGAAAATTACATGCCAATAAATTACTAATAAATGGGCCTACTACACATATACTCAATAACCCTATCACTTCTTCCATCACAACTTTCTCTGTCACCCTATCACTTATTCCATCAATACATTCTCTCTCACCCTATCATTTATTCCATCACATTCTTTGTCATCCTATCACTTATTCCATCACTACATTCTCTGTCATTCTATCACTTATTCCATCACTACATTCTCTGTCACCCTATCACTTATTCCATCACTACATTCTCTGTCACCCTATCACTTATTCTGTCACTACATTCTCTGTCACCCTATCACTTATTCCATCACTACATTTTCTGTCACCCTATCACTTATTCCGTCACTACATTCTCTGTCACCCTATCACTTATTCCATCACTACATTGTCTGTCACCCTATCACTTATTCCATCACTACATTCTCTGTCACCCTACCACTTATTCCGTCACTACATTCTCTGTCACCCTATCACTTATTCCGTCACTACATTCTCTGTCACACTATTACTTATTCCGTCACTACATTCTCAGTCACCCTATCACTCATTCCGTCACCACATTCTCAGTCACCCTATCACTTATTCCGTCACTACATTCTCTGTCACCCTATCACTTATTCCATCACATTCCCAGTCATCCTATCACTTATTCCGTCACTACATTCTCAGTCACCCTATCACTTATTCCGTCACTACATTCTCAGTCACCCTATCAATCATTCCGTCACCACATTCTCAGTCACCCTATCACTTATTCCGTCACCACATTCTCGGTCACCCTATCACTCATTTCGTCACTACATTCTCAGTCACCCTATCACTCATTCCGTCGCCACATTCTCAGCCACCCTATCACTTATTCCGTCACCACATTATCAGTCACCCTATCACTTATTCCGTCACTACATTCTCAGTCACTCTATCACTTATTCCGTCGCCACATTCTCAGTCGCCCTATCACTTATTACATCACCACATTCTCAGCCACCCTATCACTTATTCCGTCACCACATTCTCAGTCACCCTATCACTTATTCCGTCACTACATTCTCAGTTATCCTATCACTTATTCCGTCACTACATTCTGTCACCCTATCACTTATTCCGCCACCACATTCTCAGTCACCCTATCACTTATTCCGTCACTACATTCTCAGTCACCCTATCACTCATTCCGTCACCACATTCTCAGCCACCCTCTCCTTATTCCGTCACCACATTCTCAGTCACCCTATCACTTATTCCGTCACTACATTCTCAGTCACACTATCACTTATTCCGTCACTACATTCTCAGTCACCCTATCACTCATTCCGTCACCACATTCTCAGTCACCCTATAACTTATTCCGTCACCACATTCTCAGTCACCCTATCACTTATTCCGTCACTGCATTCTCAGTCACCCTATCACTTATTCCGTCACCACATTCTCAGTCACCCTATCACTTATTCCGTCACTACATTCCCTGTCAACGCCCGTTGTTTTGTCTCTACAGACACGCCATCACACAGTTTCCTTGACACTTTTTTCTTACTATGATCTATGCGTCTACGGCAATTATTTAATTTTCCTCGTCAGTCTGATTATTATCCTTTATTTTACAACCACATTTATTCCAAACACCTCACAATGACCATCGATCGTTCCCTCGCACTCTAAACATTTCTACATCTCTCTGTTTCCAGTTCTGTCATCTTCCTTAATGTATGTTTTGTACGTACATTTATTTATTTAGTTAAACATGCTGTCAGTTCACATATGGCGTCAAATGACACGACGAATGAACAATGAACAGGAAGGAATGCCACAGCCAGCGTCGCAGTACAATTTGACGCACTGGACATCTGAATAAGACCATGCAAAAGTCGGGTTCACTGGAACCCAGCTGGAATTCGAACCGGGCACATCCTCAATACAAGTCAGGAGTTGCACAGCTTTAACCAGCTTACTTTTTCATTTTTGTATATTTCTCTCAGTAGACTGCAGAGGAGCCAAACATCTTGATTATTCTAATTTAAGTAGAGCGCTGTAACTCGTACGATAACTGCTGATCGCCTGCAGAATGATGACTAGGCTACACGCATGACGTACATGCCGGAGAAGTTGCCGCCGAATTACGGCGTTCGCTAAAATGATTACGTCGCCTTACGACAGACTTCGTAACTAACTTTCTGCAGGTTGAATTCCGTCTGTAAGAAAGGTCACATGATCTGGGCCATCTCAATAACCATATCCTCCCCTCCCCTCCACTCCGCACTCCCACACTCGTCTTTTTGTCCTTAAAGGACACGGATGTCCAGCCCAATTAGTACGCTTTCATATAACATCCATCCAAGTATGAAAAGCTAAATACGTCACACGTTTAGTCATTAAATTACAACTGAACTCGGTTATAACGCCATGAAAGGGACTGAATACTTTGTGTCGTTATAAACGAGTGTTGTTATAACCGACGAGTTTAATGTTGAGGTTAACAGTGAGGAATTAATTGGTACCACAGAATATCTGACGTTATAGACGAGGTGTCGTATAAACAGATGTCGTTATAACCGGGTTCGACTGTATTTCACTTTCCCTTCATCACTGTCTTTTTGTAAAGCATTTGCACTACATGTTCGGCAGCACGCGTACCGAAGAAACTGGTTTCATGCAACTGTAGTTTCACGTTGCACGATTACCGTTTCAAGCAATTGGTTTCGTGCAACTTTAATTTCAGGTCGCATAAAACGAGTTACTTGAAATAAGTCTTCTCGGTGCGCTCAACGCCTCTGTGCTATCCAACTCGCTGCATGCAACAGACTCCGTCTTGAGAAGTTAACAGTGACGCAGCTACTCAGCAAATCCCCACATTTTGTGGAACCGTAATGTTCATTACCGCGTTCACAACAGTCCGCCACTCGCCCTAACGTGGGTCACAAGGACCCAGTCCACGACCTCGTACCGTGTTTCTTTAACACAGCCATCTGAGGTCTCTGGCCGCCTATCTGCAAGTTTCTTTATCCAAACAATTCAACTCGCTAAATTCTGGTACTGGGGAACTCTTATGATGTAAGTTGCAGGGGGAATTTAGTTTTTCTTTATACACAGTCGAACCCGCTTATAACGACATTGGTTTGTGAGACATCTCGTCTAAAGCGTCAGATAATCCCTCGTACCAAGTACTTAATTTACTGTTTTTACTATAAACCTGTGTGAAAATTTATAATTTAGTATAGCAATTTTTGTTTTAAATAAATTTCAATTGTAGTTTAAATTTAAAATAAAACACAGTGCAAAAATGTTAAGTAATATGCCTACAGGCCACTATTTTGTCTTGACATGTTTTTCCTCCACTGCTGCCATAATCCTCGTTTGTAACGACAAATATTAGTCAGTATTATTATTATGTATTAGTATTATGTATTACTTATATCGCTGTCAGTAGCCTCCACAGGTAGAAGAAGTGACTAAAAAAAGCTGGAACTGAGGTGGAAGGAAGCGGTCGTGGTTGATCTGAGGCTGACTGCAGGGACTGACAAAAACCACGACAAACTTTACGGATAGGCAGTATTCAGGTTTGGAACTCGGACCTTTCGAATACAGATAAAACCTCTTATGTGCTACCTTACACGAACCTTTTTAACAAAATATAATTTATGACAAAAATAATTACGCCTTACCGCACACTCTTATCACACAAATGGCATCAAGCTGCGCAACTTTCATTTTAACTTACTATCAGTCATTACTCCGTTCAGTGCTGTAAATACCACTCTTCTACCCTGAACATGGAGGCAATATATTTCTCCGAAGAAACCACGGCAGAACACACAAGCACTAAACAAAAAATAAATAATAAATAAACACAAGACAATTCAACCCAGTGTTCACTGATATCGTTGATTCGTATCGACTTACAGCAGCGCATTCGTATCTGCAATGAATTACACGGCAACATTAGACGAGCAAAACAGGGAGGAGAAACGCGTGCTGTCAGGCCAATCGTGATCTTATATTTAAACTAATTATTTTGGGCGTTCAGGAAAATAAGACTCCGAAGTTAATTAATACATTAACCAACCTTATACACTTAATAAAATACATTAAGTATAAAACTCCTACAAACTCCTACATGTTTCGGCAATGAGATGCCATCATCAGGAAGTTAATCTGACAAAGGTGGATAAGGCAAGCACGCTTAACTAGGTGTTGTGTGGCGTGCATTAAAATGATTAAAATATTGAAATTCTAAAATGCACAAAGTTAATACACAGAAATTTACAATGTTGTAGGTTTAAAGACCCTATAAAATGAGATTTTGCAGGTTGAAGACTGAACGTCATATAATTGTCACATAAAAATTCAAATCCGATATCACAGACAACACAGCCCACATGCATTACAAATATCATGTAGTTAAAACTGTATAGGGAAATAACCGCTCTTTCTTTTGAGAATTAAACAAAACACATAATACACTGTGTGGGCAGAACGTAGAAGTTTCGATGTTACACCAGGCGATATTAACACCAAAAAGCTCTGCACTTTGCTTATAGTGCATTGGTGTATTTTGCATCATGCACAGAAATAACAGCCATAACTTCCCTAGAGCTATTAAGAAAGTGTCTTGTGTAATGGAGAATGCGAGTGTTTTCCTTGAGGTAGGAACTCAGTTGTTACATATTTTTTTACTTTAAATTTGTAATTGAAAGGGTTAATTGGATGTGAACTCCAATTTCGGGAAGTGACTGTGTATGTTCTGTGCCAAAACTGCGAATTCTCAGCACAGCAGACCACACCAGGCCCAGACTAACAGCCTGCTGCCGTATGTGGCGGACAGCCTTGGCTATGACGTCAGTCGCTTCTTTACTTCGCCAAATGCGCACCATTCTGCTTCGTCTGGCCTGGAAGCTGTCCAGAGGCAGTGTCGATGCAGGCGCCTTGATTCCAGCTCCCTTCCGACATAATTCAAAGAAATGACACAAAACTCTGAACACGCAGCTACTTTACTCGGACCTTCACGACGTAGGCATGCAGCTCCATCGAACAACACACGGCGTCATAAGCCATAAGTTTCGAATCTACAGTAAGGACGGGCGGGTCCTGTTCTTAGTATACAACAATATTGTAAAAGGCTTGTGGCCAACTGAAGTACAACTACACGAATTCTTAGACTTGGCAGTGTTTCACGTCCCGGCCGTTTTAGCCCGGTAAAAATTAAACAGGAGGCTGTGTGGGCTCAGCTCAGAAAGGGCCCCTGCTGCGGCCAGCGATCGAAAGCGGCCGTCGAGCCCGGAGTGAGACACTGGACTGCGATATGCGGTATCACGAAGTGGACAAACACAAGGCTAGACGGGTAATGCAAACTGAAGTTTAAACTCAGATATGGGAAAGGTATCCACAACACTGTCGGAAACTCTCAAAGAAACATGAAGAATTAAAAAGAGGTTTATTTTGAATTGGTGGCCTTTTTATTTCTAACTCCCCCCCCCCAAAAAAAAAAACACACACACCACTGACAAACGCCTATCCCTAACGACTACAAACTTCGTCCAGGTAGCAAGATTATCTTCTTCACGTGTCTTTGTCAGTCAGTCAGTCAGTTTGTGAGTTAGATAATTAAACGTGGTGGAGAAATTGCAAATAACAAATTTATGGAACATCAAAAAGCAGCCACGCCATCTGACAGATCCACACGTGGATGGCAGAGTGATGTTAGCATTGCTCGTACGGTACTGTGGTCTAAGTGTGTGGACTGGAGTGATGTTAGCATTGCTCATACGGTACTGTGGTCTAAGTGTGTGGACTGGAGTGATGTTAGCATTGCTCGTACGGTAGTGTGGTCTAAGTGTGTGGACTGGAGTGATGTTAGCATTGCTCGTACGGTACTGTGGTCTAAGTGTGTGGACTGGAGTGATGTTAGCATTGCTCGTACGGTAGTGTGATCTAAGTGTGTGGACTGGAGTGATGTTAGCATTGCTCGTACGGTAGTGTGGTCTAAGTGTGTGGACTGGAGTGATGTTGGCATTGCTCGTATGGTACTGTGGTCTAAGTGTGTGGACTGGAGTGATGTTAGCATTGCTCGTATGGTACTGTGGTCTAAGTGTGTGGACTGGAGTGATGTTAGCATTGCTCGTATGGTACTGTGGTCTAGGTATGTGGACTGGAGTGATGTTAGCATTGCTCGTATGGTACTGCGGTCTAAGTGTGCGGACTGGAGTGATGTTAGCATTGCTCGTATGGTACTGTGGTCTAAGTGTGTGGACTGGAGTGATGTTAGCATTGCTCGTATGGTACTGTGGTCTAAGTGTGTGGACTGGAGTGATGTTAGCATTGCTTGTATGGTACTGTGGTCTAAGTGTGTGGACTGGAGTGATGTTAGCATTGCTCGTATGGTACTGTGGTCTAGGTGTGTGGACTGGAGTGATGTTAGCATTGCTCGTATGGTACTGTGGTCTAAGTGTGTGGACTGGAGTGATGTTAGCATTGCTCGTATGGTACTGTGGTCTAGGTGTGTGGACTGGAGTGATGTTAGCATTGCTCGTATGGTACTGTGGTCTAAGTGTGTGGACTGGAGTGATGTTAGCATTGCTCGTATGGTACTGTGGTCAAAGTGTGTGGACTGGAGTGATGTTAGCATTGCTCGTATGGTACTGTGGTCTAGGTGTGTGGACTGGAGTGATGTTAGCATTGCTCGTATGGTACTGTGGTCTAGGTGTGTGGACTGGAGTGATGTTAGCATTGCTCGTACGGTACTGTGGTCTAGGTGTGTGGACTGGAGTGATGTTAGCATTGCTTGTATGGTACTGTGGTCTAAGTGTGTGGACTGGAGTGATGTTAGCATTGCTTGTATGGTACTGTGGTCTAAGTGTGTGGACTGGAGTGATGTTAGCATTGCTCGTATGGTACTGTGGTCTAGGTGTGTGGACTGGAGTGATGTTAGCATTGCTCGTATGGTACTGTGGTCTAAGTGTGTGGACTGGAGTGATGTTAGCATTGCTCGTATGGTACTGTGGTCTAAGTGTGTGGACTGGAGTGATGTTAGCATTGCTCGTACGGTACTGTGGTCTAAGTGTGTGGACTGGAGTGATGTTGGCATTGCTCGTATGGTACTGTGGTCTAAGTGTGTGGACTGGAGTGATGTTAGCATTGCTCGTACGGTAATGTGGTCTAAGTGTGTGGACTGGATTCAATTACTCAGTATCAACACAGCGACGAAGACAGACGCACCGCGACCTATGCAGTTTCAAGTTACGCACGTTCAGGCTTACGCAGTTTTAAAAAGGTAAAGAATAGACTAAAACGTGCGCCGAATTTTTTCTTGCGCAAATGACAGCGCGGTCAGTACCACGGAGAGCTCACTAAACTTCGAGATGCATTTTCTGGGAAAAGACGCTGTGTCGTCGGGTAAGTGGTTCCCGACGTTTCGAAGGAACGTAGTATATCTTTGAGGATCAAGACGTCGAAAGCTGCAAGAATACATGGCACCCTATACCTAAGATTGTCCATTGCAATAATTGGTGTCCTTGTACTCTCCCAAACATTGCTTAGCTTGACCTTATGTTCGTCCGAAACTCGGAAATCACTCACACGACGACACGCTGTCACATCCCAGAAGACTGCACCACCAGACCAACATACAAGAAACATGTACAGTAAATGTATGATAATATAACGTGCGCTGAAGTGTACACTCTGACGACGGAGGAATTTGGAACGTCCAAGAAGCTGGAACAGGCAATAATGCTTACGGCATGCAGCCAGGCGGTCGGAGTTTCGTGAAAGAAAGGACATGTGCTTTACTGGATTGAGAATGCTTAATTTGTGTCAGTGTTTAACGAAATATTGCGAATCGGCATTATTTGTATTAAAGCACACAGCTGCCCGTCTGAAGCTAGCAGCCACTGTGGTACGTGACAAGTGCATTATGAGTGACGTGCACCGCCCTGCACGCTAGGCAACCATAACAACACAGTGGTCACAGGAAATCAAGCTGTGCGCGGTACAGGGAAGGGAATTCAGGAAGAAAGCGTTCACGTTCGCGTACTCTGTAAAAGACAGTCTGCACCATCTGACACAGGGGCCTGTCACAAACATGAGTGTATGACACTACAGTCACCGATAGCGCAATACCGTCCGACATAACTGCACGCAGTATATTCTTGTTAACAAGCTAACAGTTTCTCAGCTGGTCAAGAGAGCCCCTCTGCACGACCACAGTGTGTTCCTGTTCCCCAGCTGGCCCCGTGTGGACACAGGGACACAACCCAGCACAATGCTGGGACTTAAAATCGGGCCGCCACGAGACACAGGTCTTCGAACATTCAAAAGAGCCCGCCTATTGTCCCTAACCTGAGCCAGATGCATCCAACCCACAGCATTCCATGCTACTCCTCTTAAAATTCATCCTCCCACCTACGCCTAGTTCTTCAAAGCGGGGACTTCCCTTCAGGTCCCCAACGGAACTACGTAAGCATCTCTTGTCCCCATGCGTGCCAAATGCCCCGCCCACCGGACTCCATTTCATATGATCACCTGTTTGTTACTTGGCGAGGAGCACACATCATTAGCTCCCCATTATATAACATTGGCCTCCCTCTGAGGCCCAAATGTCTTCTTCAGCACCGTTTCCTCAAACACCTTCAGCACCGTTCCCTCAAACACCTTCAGCCGATGTTTTAATGCGATAAGACCAAGTTTCAAGTCGCCACGTTTCGGCCTGATAGGCCATCATCCGGTTGACCAAGAATATAAGAGTATGTACAGCGCGATTCATAAATCCCTCCGGGATTTCGGAGGTCTGTAGCTCAGGAGCCAAATCACACACGGCGGATGAGAGCATGTCAGTGAAAAGAGTACATATCCAAGTTTTGAACGTACCTTACAAATGCTCAATATGTCCCCCTTTGGTGACTCGACAGACGTCAATCCTGTAATCTAGCTCCTGCCACACACGTTCCAACATATGAAGCTTTCTGTTCACCTCAAAACGCCATGTTTGCACACCACTGCCTCCTAGCGGAGAAACGGGTAACTACGCCATCGCATCTGTCACGAAAAAACTTTTACATTTCCTCTATCCGTTGGCATGATTTTCTCTCTTATATGTCGGTTTTCTACTGCACGGCCAAGCCTCTAAATCCTGGATGGACTTATGAAACACGCTGTACATTGTTATATGGAAATTGAGACCTCAGCTTCTTATAATGTATGTTGTTACGTTGAACAGATATAACATATAACACATAACAACATAACAAAATAAATTGTAAGAAGTTGGAGTCTGAATTTTCATATAACAGTGTA
Organism: Reticulitermes speratus; assembly: GCA_021186555.1. NCBI lineage: Eukaryota > Metazoa > Arthropoda > Insecta > Blattodea > Rhinotermitidae > Reticulitermes > Reticulitermes speratus. The sequence goes on from JAJKFL010000011.1 coordinate 12,253,294, forward strand.
CATAATCCTATATTCTTGGTCAACCTGATGATGGCCTATCAGGCCGAAACACTTCGCTGAATTAACACTGGACTGTACAACTGTTGTGTTTGATTGAATTTGCTGTGATTCTTACTATCCACAGTTCGTCTTACGATTAACATTTAAAGCCTTAACGTTTCTAGAAGGGCTGTGCTTGTTTACCATCTCTCCAGTTTGCGTGACGTACGCTGTGACGCAATCAGAATACACAAACGGCACTAAACGCCCCCTTCGTGCAGTTTTTATTCAGATTAGAATCGAGCAATTAGGCCTACAGCTGTCATACAGAGACCGTGTGCGATACTGTCCTTGAACTTGATCTCTGTCGCTACAGATACACCGATGACTGGTAAACGGGCTTATACTCACTACTACTACTACTAGTAGTAGTAGTATTAGTAGTACCAATAACAATAATAATAATGTCAATGTTCGGTAACAAGGCACAAGAGGTAAGAACGGAGTGCATCCTGCACAGTATAACAAGGCAGTGCACAGCTTCTAATCTTTGCCATATACTATTATCGCGATCTATGTCAGTAAGAGGATAATTTGGAAGCAGTCCTTACGTAACGAGGTCGTAACACTTTGCACGAAGTCGAACATCAGGCAGCTCTGGTAAACACTGTAACGAATTCTGGTGTTCCACAATAGGCGGGGAATTTTCTAGCTAAGAAACTAAGCTTTTCAAGGAAGACACTACACCACAAATAGCAGTAATTTCATTATCCTTATGCTTACTGTAATAATAATAATATAAATAATATTTGTCAAGGCGTTGGGCCGTCTGGCTAGAAGCGTCTAACAGTTCAGGGCATGTCTTTAGATGTCTGTTCCAAGTCCTACTTAGCCTACAAGGAACGGACACAGACGTAACACAAAACCGGACAAGCATCTACGTTTCAGCCATGACAGTGACCACCGTGAGTGAGGACTTTCGTGGTTTTTATCAGGATGTCCGACGAAGGCAGGAAGATAGTTTGGCACTGGGCCATAATCGTCACCAGTTCAGTTTTTATCAGGATGTCCGACGAAGGCAGGAAGATAGCTTGGCACTGGGCCATAACCGTCACCAGTTCAGTTTTTATCAGGATGTCCGACGAAGGCAGGAAGATAGCTTGGCACTGGGCCATAACCGTCACCAGTTCAGTTTTTATCAGGATGTCCGACGAAGGCAGGAAGATAGCTTGGCACTGGGCCATAACCGTCACCAGTTCAGTTTTTATCAGGATGTCCGACGAAGGCAGGAAGATAGCTTGGCACTGGGCCATAACCGTCACCAGTTCAGTTTTTATCAGGATGTCCGACGAAGGCACGAAGATAGCTTGTCACTGGGCCATAACCGTCACCAGTTCTGTTTTTATCAGGATGTCCGACGAAGGCAGGAAGATAGTTTGGCACTGGGCCATAACCGTCACCAGTTCAGTTTTTATCAGGATGTCCGACGAAGGCAGGAAGATAGCTTGTCACTGGGCCATAACCTTCACCAGTTCAGTTTCTATCAGGATGTCCGACGAAGGCAGGAAGATAGCTTGGCACTGGGCCATAACTGTCACCAGTTCAGTCCTCAAGTATGCTGAACATCACAGCTGCTGGCGGTTCATAAGGCGAGCAGTTAGAAGGCACAATCAAACAAGGCAGTCAACCTACAATCCGTCCTGCAGAGCACGCACACTCTGCATGCTCTTGTACTCCTATTAAAATGCCCACTCTCATGCACACACACTGCTACTATGGTTACTGTCGTCGTTAGTGGGCATTGCATTAACGGCGCTACTGTCGCCCCTACGTCAGAAATTCGTGCGTCCACCGTGTTGCTGTTCAAAACTGTAGGAAGTGAGAAGATATGAATTTGCCGTGCCCTCTAATGGTATGAATTTCAGGTAAAAATTACGTCTAAAGCCATACCACGTTTCTGAAGTTGAAACACGAGATTGACTGACAGACTGATGGACACACACACACAAACACACACACAGACACAAACACACACACAGACACACACAGACACACTACATACATACATACATACATAACTAGACAGAGACAGACAGGTAGGTAAGAAAGACACATTGCTAGATGGGCTGGTAGGCACGTAACAGGCAGTCGTACGGAAGGACACGCACTACCTATCCTGCACGCTCTTCTACAAAGAACGTAGAATAGCAATCACACAGGAACAGGTCAAGACCAGCCGCTACGCGCTGTGTGCGCGCGCTACGTCACAAAGGGCGTCAGTGTCACCGAAATGTCGCTGCGTGACGCAAATCTGCATCGATTCTTCCGTAACTTGTCAGCCTGAGCACTGTCTGTTGTCTTGAAGAGATGGGCACGTCGTACGTACTGTACGTACTGTTGTCAGCCTGGGCACTGTCTGTTTTCTTGAAGAGAGGGCACGTCGTACGTACTGTACGTACTGTTGTCAGCCTGAGCACTGTCTGTTGTCTTCAAGAGAGGAGCACGTCGTACGTACTGTACGTACTGTTGTCAGCCTGAGCACTGTCTGTTGTCTTCAAGAGAGAAGCACGTCGTACGTACTGTACGTACTGTTGTCAGCCTGAGCATTGTCTGTTGTCTTCAAGAGAGGAGCACGTTGTACGCACGTACTGTACGTACTGTCAGGCCGCTCAGACAGCCTTGCCTTCAGATGACGTACACGGTATATACAGCACGTTGTACGCACGTACTGTACGTACTGTCAGGCCCTCAGACAGCCTTGCCTTCAGATGACGTACACGGTATATACAGCACGTTGTACGCACGTACTGTACGTACTGTCAGGCCGCTCAGACAGCCTTGCCTTCAGATGACGTACACGGTATATACAGCACGTTGTACGCACGTACTGTACGTACTGTGAGGCCGCTCAGACAGCCTTGCCTTCAGATGACGTACACGGTATATACAGCACGTTGTACGCACGTACTGTACGTACTGTCAGGCCGCTCAGACAGCCTTGCCTTCAGATGACGTACACGGTATATACAGCACGTCGTGTGGAAGGATTAGTAGGGACAGGAAGAATCATCACGAGTGCCAACATTACCAAGGTCTGGAGATGGTTGGTATCTCGCCCTACCTTAAGAGCGTACTGGCGACGTCTGGGGACTGAGGATCAAGATAAGGGATAGTAAGGGGTGTCTGGGAAACACTACATGATGGGTACCTTAATAATTTGTTAAACACTTTTATTGTCCTTTTAAAACACCACACCAGATGTTTAGAATCTAATTTAATCGAAACCAGACAAACTATCCTTTCGACATTCGTAGTCACTTAGGAGCAGTCAGCTATATTGCGATATACAGTCAGAAGCGGTTATAACGACATCGGTTTATATGACACCTCGCTTATAGAGTCAGATATTCTGTGGTACAATCAATTTGCCATTGTTAACCATTAACATTCCACTCGTCCGTTATAACAACACCCGTTTATAACGACACATAGTATTCAGTCCCTTTCATGGCGTTATAACCGGGTTAGACTGTAGTTTGTTAACCTGTCATTATAAGTTGGGAACAGGAGATAGTCACTGCGTGTGTTTATTATGTGAGGGAGAACAGAGTAGAAAGAGGAGCAAACGAAGATTCTAGGTGCGTAAGATCTGCAGGAAAACAGTGATTCCTGAGCAATCGTATTTGTTACATCCGAGCGGATTAGAAGATGAAGCACTATCTTTTTAGCATTTTGAGATGGCTCAACAGGAAGTTTAAATATGCTGGGAAGTAATCTACCAAGTAAGTACATCATTTAGAGAGACAGTTTACCAATAGGTCATCAGTATCCACCAGCCGGACGGAAAAATATTCTCGTCCGAGAATCCGTAACGGAATTGCCGGACACCGCTGTGTCTTGTAGGGATCAGTGGGGCGTCACATAATTAATAATGCGTAAAACACGTTCTGTCCATGACGTCACGCGCGTACGGCGCCAGTGTGCGTTACCCCTGACAGCAGACGCTAGTCAAATCGCTGTCTTTCACACTAAAGCGTATATCGCCAGTTCCCTTCCACAATATTTAAAGCAAAGTCATGATGTAAAGAGAGTTTCAATATTGGCACCGAATGCATTTAGGAGAACTTACTGTAAATCTCGCGCTCGCGAATTCCAAACAAATCAACGTTTAAAAAATCATTCACGAATGCCTGGAATCAAAAAAATCTGACTGTCTGGGTCGAGGAAACACACAAACCGGCCTCATTACATCAGCACAGACTACACACGAGACCAAACAGGGCCAGGCCAGTCAAAGAAACGGCAGATGGGAGTAAATGCATCTAGGTCCTACCATAACCAATCGAACCGGACAAGACCAGACCGGACACAACCAAACAATTTATCAATCCATCGACTAACCTGCCAGAGTCGACAGGACGAGATCGGGCCAGACAAGGCCAGACGAGACCGGCTTGAACTGGACCAAATGAAGTAACCAGCTAACGACCGACCGAACACGGATTCCTCTGTATGATAAATTTTATATTATCTTCACCGTGCATTTTTTAAGAAATCACAAATTACACACCTACGAAATGCACTATATTTTTTCACTTTTTATTCTTTAACCCCTACATATGTTCACATTTCACACTTGTCCGTTTTTAAGACACGTAGAGTTCATTAACGTGTTGACAATGGCCGTGTCCTGAGCCACTTCATTCCAGACATCACAAGAATGGTCCACGTTCTAACATTTCTTTCGATGTATTATTTCCATTACAAAAGAGCTATATTATTATCTTTTATAAAAATACAAGTAGGTTTCAAATGATCCATAACCGTGTATTGAACAGTTACATATTGTAACTAAAACCAACAACTGCACACACGTTTATGAGTGGCCGAAACATGTAGGAGGTATTACTACGTTTATAATATATTTTCACAAACTTGCGTGCATTTGTTGGTTTTAGTTACCATACCTAAGTTGTAGGATTTTCAATTGAAATTAGCTGCCACCGTGATGAGGCAGTGCACGCACTCCGTAACTACAAAGAAGTCAGTTGGTGTGTCTAACAACTATTTACTAACTGAGACAGACACTGCACCATGAAGCTGTAGCCTGAATAGTAACTCATTTACAGTCTGCAAAGTCCTTTTTTGATGCCAAGGCACAGACCTACGTAAATGCATTGAGAATAACGCAAATTAGTCGATTTTGATATTTATGGTAAAGCATCAGATTTATGCGTTGCTCCAGTTACTGGAATGCTGTGGGTGAAGGGGGTGAGAGGCGTCGTGACGTCACACGACGCGTGCAGCCATGTTGGCTAGTGACGTCAGCGAGCTGCAGGTCGATACAGCCGGCGAGCCGATGCGACGGGACCCTGACTCGCTCCCGTTCAATCTTTCATACTCGGCAGTAGGATTGCTTTGCGGTCGATCCAAACTGAGCGCACAGGATCCTAACGTTCTTGGCTATATCCTAATATTCCTGGATTATCCTAATATCCTTGACCTATCTTAATATTCTTGGATATATCCTAATATTACTGGATATATCCTAATATTCTCGGCTATATTTCAATACCGACATCCTAATATTCTTGCCTGCATCTTAATATTCTTGACTATATCCTAACATTTTTGACTTATCCTAATATTATTGGATTATTCTAATATCCTTGACTTATCTTATAATATTCTTAGATATATCCTAATATTACTGGAATATATCTAATATTACTGGATATATCATAATATTCTCGGCTATATTTTAATACCGACATCCTAATGTTCTTGTCTGCATCCTAATATTCTTGACTACATCCTAAATTTCTTGACTGTATCCTAATATTATTGGATTATCCTAATATTCTTGACCGTATACTAATATTCTCGGTTATATTTTAATACTGACTTATCCTAATATTCTTGTCTGCATCCTAGTATTCTTGGCTGTATCCTAACATTCTCGGATGTATCCTAACATTCTTGGCTGTATCCTAATAGTCTTGACTGTGTCCTAATAGTCGACTCTATCCTAATATTGATTTATCCTATGGCTATATCCTAATATTGTTTCCTTCTTTAAAATCACATAAAACTATGCCAGTTTTCAGAAGGCTCACATTTACCTTTAGTGTCTTCCACTTCCTCTCTCAGAGCGGTTTATTAAAACATTCAGTGACGTACTGTTAGCAGCGCCTTCAGGCGACACGTTCGGCTTGTTTGCTTCTTCAGGACACTTAGGGAAGATTTATATGCTAATTGTTAAGAAACTGCATAAACCAGCCTAAGAGAGCTTAGACACAGAAGTACAGGATGAGGCCATGCCATGAATTCTTTCAGATGGAATTCACTGTAAAATAGAAGATTTAAAATATTCCAAACAAACAGACTTCCAACACCTGAAATAACATGTAAGTTTGTTAGGAACTTCAATAAGGCCTAATATGACCCCTCTTCACTCCAGTGCTGTGCAAAATACGCTTCAGCAAGTGTTTCAAAATTATTAGAGATAGAAGAATTCTGAACCACTATGTTCTAGGAAGACCCTAGGAAGAGCCTTAAATGACGTGGGAAAGGAAAATCTTGAGGAAAATATATTGGCCAACATGAAAATGGTTGGTGGAAAACACAAATGGATCAGGATATTTGTAAAAAAATTTAAATCTCCAGATACTGTAATGAAAGTACGTAGATTGGAATGGCATGGGCATTTTATAACAATGCATGGCGAAAGGACACTTAAGTTACTGGAAGGCAAATCAGGAGGAGGGAAAGAAAAAGGAAGACCCTGATTAAAATGGATGGATGATGTCGAATTGGACTAGAGGGATGTGGATGTCAGAAGATGGAGAGCAAGCGCTGTGGACAGAACAGAGTGGGCATCTGTCGTGAGGGAAGCCAAGGTCAAACGTATCGGGCCGTAGTGCTACAGGAGGAGGAGGAAAATCATGGCGAAGCTTTTGCTGCATTTAATATGACTGCGTACTAAACTCTTTAAAAAAAAGTATATTTCAGTGCTTCTCGTTACTTTATTTAATTACGCTTCGTTGACTCTTAAGACTCACAGACCTCTGGAAACAAAAAGGTAACAAGCACTGTAATGCCGAAATCTTTATTCTGACTTTGGTGTCTACATGGCACGTGAGTAGCAGACGGTACACATCAGACTTTGGTGTCTGCATGGCACGTGTGTAGCAGACGGTACACATCAGACTTTGGTGTCTGCATGGCACGTGTGTAGCAGACGGTACACATCAGACTTTGGTGTCTGCATGGCACGTGTGTAGCAGACGGTACACATCAGACTTGGTGTCTGCAGGCACGTGTGTAGCAGACGGTACACATCAGACTTTGGTGTCTGCATGGCACGTGTGTAGCAGACGGTACACATCAGACTTTGGTGTCTGCATGGCACGTGTGTAGCAGACGGTACACATCAGACTTTGGTGTCTGCATGGCACGTGTGTAGCAGACGGTACACATCAGACTTTGGTGTCTACATGGCACGTGTGTAGCAGACGGTACACATCAGACTTTGGTGTCTATATGGCACGTGTGTAGCAGACGGTACACATCAGGCTTCCATGTAGTCACCCTTGACATTTAAGCATCTGTCCTATTATGACACATAGGCTTGTATCCCGGCTTTAAAAAAATTGGTGTTAAGCGTCTGTAACTGGGAGGTGACAGCCCAGTTCACGTCGGCGTCTGTCGCAAATCGCTTGCCAGCCAGGTGCTTCTTAAGGGCCCCATACTGCCACCCGGATTTGTGATTGGTTACGGCGCTAGGCTGGCAGATTGTGGACGGCCCTCCCTGTAGTACCAACCTCTCGCGCAATAATTTCCACCTCTTTGCACTGCTTAAGAAGTACCCGGCAGGCAAGCGATTTGCGACAGACGCCAACGTGAAGCAAGCAATCACCTCTTAACAACAGACATTTTACACCGATTTCTTCGACACTGGAATACAAGCCTTGGTGCCACGGTGCGACAAATGATTTAATGTCAATGGTGACTACGTGGAAGTCTGGTGTGTACCATCTGCTGTGTGTGTGCAGTGTATACATCGGAGTCAGAACAACGTTCTCAGCATCAGGAGGTTTTTACCTCGTTTCTTGAAACTCCTTTGGGTAAATTACGAAGATGCTATTTCAGCCAACAGTACTGACTGATGGCGAAGTAAAACAGACATATCGGAACATGAGCAACATTTTAAGGCCGAAAGACGCACGGCTGGGATATGACAGTGGTCCGACCGGGAACAAAATGTTTTAGACTTTTCATGAATGGAATGACCACTGAGGTCATCTGCCTGCTCAGAACAGTTGCGCTTACTTCAGTTATATAAACTGAATGTCATAGTTCTGGACTCGACTGCTGATAGCCACTTGTACTGACTCTACCCAGCAGTAAGAAATCAATTGCTGTGAACACAGACAAAGGGGGATCGTGTGTCGGTGTTCTGGACGGCGACAGCAAGGTCAAGTCAGAAAACTGAATTGTAAGTACCATTACGGTCAAAGGGGGGTTTCGAAATCGACTTCTGGTCTGGTTCAGGTGAATGGGGGGTGAATTAGGTGAATATTAAAAAAAGAAACACTGTGTTCGGAATTTGACGCCTGTCAACTCCACAGCGCAATTTCCCGATGAACACTGAAATCTCCCTTGATAGTTTCAGTATTTTGGCGGAAAATCATATTATGCAGACGAAGAACGATGTTGCCAAATCTCACTTAGACTTAATAGCGTTTTCCTTGGAAACTATGTGATTCGTAACCTTATCATGCGGCATTTTAATTTGTATCACGTGGTGGCAGCCTTAGGCCCGTACATGCCAGAACCCCGTAGGCAGTGTTTACTAGGTTATGACGGCGATGTAAAATTCGAACTCGGAAGCTGGAACCCCACTCCTAGCTGCCCCATCATGGGCTGGTCACGTTGCCCGCTGTGCTGTCGCAGTACAGTTGGCAAGACTGCAGACCAACTTTCAGAGCAATCCGCTGGACGCAGCACTAATAGCAAAGTAAACCTGTATTTGTGGACTATTCAACGACGCTGTTTCATTGAACAATGTTTGCCCTCGCTGCTGAAAATAAAAGGTCACTATTTCAATTGACAACTACTGGTTGCTATTTCCTGCTAGCACGTTTATCATATTGAGGCTGTCCGCTCAGCTATGCTAACAACGGTAACCACAAGAATACTGGTAAACGTGGCAACATGGTAACCAAAACAACAATGGTAATTTTAGTAACCACTACAACTATAAAGACACTGGTAATACTGGTAACAAAGGCAACCACGGTAACAGTCATAAATGTATGTAAGTCATCATGTAATGTGCCTGTCATTTAGTCAGATTTTAACCAAACTTAACTTCCTCAATAGGTTTTAGTGATATCCCCCGTTTTAAAATGGCATGAACATCCGTCCAGTTGGAGTCTAGTTGCTCCACACGGACGGACGGACGGAAATGACGAGGGTCATAGTCCTTTTGGAAAATTTGTAAATGTGCATAAAACAGGCAAATTAAAATAATAAGCATGCGCAGACCAAAATGCACGTATACGGAACTACAGTACTTAGTTAATACTAATAACAATAAAGCCGATCCCAGTGGCCGCGCGGTCTAAGGCGTGGGTCTTCGACCGCTCGCTTACTGGGATCGTGGGTTCGAATCCCACCGGGGGCATGGATGTTTGTGTTGTGTTGTAAAAAGACGGTTGTGGACCGTAAGTGACATGAAAAGGACGAAAAAGGATTAATACAGAACAAAAGGAATCAAAGGGGAAAACCCAGGAATTAGTTAAAAAAAAAAAAAAAATCCCACCGGGGCATGGATGTTTGTGTTGTGTTTGTTGTAAGGACGGTAATATGGAACGTAAAGTGACATGAAGGACGAAAGGATTTAAACAGTACAAAAATGGATCAAAGGGAAAAACCCCCGGACAGGCAAAAAAAAAAAAAAATCCCGCCAAGGGCATGGATGTCTGTCTCTTGTGAGTGTTGTGTGTTAATAATAATATTATATATAATATATATATACATAATATATTATATATTATCATGATAATAATATTATTATTCAGAACATTAAGAGCAATGAATGACAGTACGTTTAACGTATCTAATAAGTCAGTCTGGCTGGGGTCGTCACTACAGCAGCCAGTGTCAGTCAGTCATTTTGTCGCATGTCACGGCACCTTTGCGAGCGCACGGATACGATACTACGTCAAACGTTATCGATTTCCTTCGCAGCAAAAACTGTTACGTAAACTGTGATATGTAATTTGTTGCAATGCGTTTACCACGCTCGCTTTACTCACTAACAGCCGCAAGACCTTCTGCAGTTTCACAGAACACGTTCCTTCCCTGCTCATGTCGCAGTCGCATTAACCACATGTATCGCACCAGCAACACATCTCTCGTCTTCAAGTCACATGTATCGCACCAGCAACACATCTCTCGTCTTCAAATTACATGTATCGCACCAGCAACACATCTCTCGTCTTCAAGTCACATGTATCGCACCAGCAACACATATCTCGTCTTCAAGTCACCATCAACATCGCCATACATTCCGAATAGGTTAACGTAGCGGTGACGATCCAGACGAGATGCCTGAGTCGAATCAGGGCCACGTAAGTACGTACGCTGACAGATTCTTCGCGCGTGATTTCATGCTTCCGCCGCGACGTAAAACGAGATCTGCGTCATTTTTGGATTCTGCGCAGCGCATAATGGTAGTTCCGTACCGACGTTTCGGGACAACCTATCGATCCCATCTTCGAGGGTCAAGCCGTCCAAGAAAAAATACATTCTTCTTTGACTACTTGACCCTTTAAGATGGGACCGATAGGTGTCCCGAAACGTCGGTACGGAACTACCATTCTGCGCTGCGTAAAATCCCGAAAGAGTTCAAATCTAAAATTCTTCGTGCTTTTCCTCAGTCCCTACAAAAAATGCAGGTTAGTACCGCGACTGGACAACGGCAGATTCCTTCCAAATACTTTGCGATTCATTATTCATGAATCATCCTACAGTTACAGATTACACACTGACAGCTGCGACAGTAACCCACAGACGTTATCACATAACGAACGAACTACAAGTTCCTCTAAAGCCGGGATTAGACGGCGCGTGGCTCGGCTCGTTTTACGTCATAACTGACGTCATTTACAAAGAATAGTATTCAAACGCGCCGTGTAACCGGCCTAGCGCGGCGCGGCTTGTGATTGGTGGAGCGAGGCTCGTTGGATCGCCTCAGAAGCGGTTTTTTCACGATCCTCAAAGGGACTCGGCGCGGGCAGCTTTAGCGGCTACACGGCGCTTGCAGTGTACGCGCCAAGCCAGTCTCGTCCAAGTCTGTATACACTTAGGTCTGGTCTTTGTTTTCTGCTGTCGGGGTGCGCGAAGAGTGAAATTTTCTGTCCCACAATTGGTATTGGCTAGAATGGAGTGGTCAAACGAGGACATTTTTAAGTTCATAGAACAACACGACTTATTCCACAAGCCGAGCCGAACCTACCCGAGCAAGGCCGCTGGTCCGCCATTTGCCGAGCTGCGCCGCGTCGTGTAGCCAGATTGTCTTTTCTGTTCCGATCTGTTGGCCGAGCAAGTGACGTCACGTCACTGGACCAGCCACGCGCCGTCTAATCCCGGCTTTATACAGTGGTTCCTAATGTTTACTGCAGCTCGCACCCGCACCTTTGGTTCACACGATATACTGTCAAACACATACGGAAAATCGTTAAGCAGATCGGATTTAAACCTAAGACGTAACAATAACTATGAAATGAAAAAGACGAATTTAACAATTATTTCATTTTACGATAAAATTAAAAATAATTCGACATTTGTCACACCGCCACAAAGAGTAACTCGCCCACTCCCTCCAGGACGTGTGTGCACGCTAGGATTAACACGTCCCAATATGCAAGGTGAAATAGCTCTGTTGGCATAGTGAATACACCACAACCGGGACGATTAGAACACAATTACCTGCAGAAATAGATGTGGGTGAACAGGCCAAATCGGGTCTACGCCACCTAATATTGAGGTTTATACATCACACACAATTATACACACAGTCGATAGAACTCCTCTGAAAGAGTAATCGGCAGTGCCATGGCTCAGGCGGTTAGTCGCCGGCCTCTCACAGCGGAGGCCCGGCTTCGATCCCGGGTCAGTCCATGTGGGATTTGTGGTGGACAAAGTGGCACTGAGACAGGTTTTTCCCCGAATACTTCGGTTCCCCTGTCAATTTCATCCCACCGGTGCTCCATTACTTGGAAAAATGAAAAAAACTGATCATCTTTCATCTTCATCACAGGGTTACACAAGAAGCCTTAAGGCTGCGGTGCGTCCGTAGCTTCTGCTGTGGGGCCCTTCACCACAAAAAAAATCAGCACGTCACAGAGGCCGCTACCTACACAACACACAACAAACATGAGAAGAACATCTATGCCCTCAGCGGGATTCGACCCCACGATACCAGCAATCCAGCGGCCGCGGACCTACGTCTTAGACCACACGGGCAAATTGCTGTAGGACCAAGAGATGTTTCTCTGCTCTACAACGTCCACCGGCTTTGGGACACACCCGGCTGCCTATCCAAAGGACAGCTGCCGTGGAACTCTGTCCACTCACCTCAAATGGTGACATCACACAGCTACCTGTTGTGGTGCCTAACTACAGGCCTGTCTTCTAGTCTGTGACAGTCTGTTTATAGTGACATCACACAGCTGCCTGTTGTGGTGCCTAACTACAGGCCTGTCTTCTAGTCTGTGACAGTCTGTTTATAGTGACATCACACAGCTGCCTGTTGTGGTGCCTAACTACAGGCCTGTCTTCTAGTCTGTGACAGTATGTTTAGGCAGGCTAAGTCCTTTATGGAACGTAAAAAAACAAACACGGCGACTAAGCAGAATTGTTCTTTGGCTTTCAGTTCGATGATGATACTACTGAAGGTAGACAAGCACGTCCGATGCACAGACAGATCTCAAAAATACCTCCATATTACAGTTGAACCCGGTTATAATGTCGTGACCGGGACCGAATATTTTGTGTCGTGATAAACGAGTGTTGTTGTAACCGAGGAGTATAATGTTACGGTTAATACTGAGGAATTAATTGGTACCACAGGGTATCTGACTTTATAGACGAGGTGTCGATCAACCGATGTCGTTATAACCGGGTTCGACTGCATGTAGCAGATGCTGTCTGTACCTCACGGCAAGGATATGAACGTCGACTTTATGACCGGTAAAACTAACGCAGACACAATCTGTACTTGTTGATCATAAAACAGCAACTCTGTGTACCGCACTGCTTCTTGAGACACTTACACTTCGTCAGCCAATAAAGAAAATACCCTAATCTTATTAAACCTGATGGTTCATCGCCGCGTTCACAACAGCCCGTTACTTATCCCTGTCCTGAACCAGTCCATGCCCACCGGTGCTATTTCTTTCGAATCCATTTTAATACACCTTCCATCCAGTCCAGATCTTCCAAGAGCTTCCTTTCCTTTGGGAAAAATAGAATAACAACAGCGTTGGCTTTATGAATTTTGTACCAGGTTTGGGGTTATCACAGGGAGTTAATGACAATTCAAGTTTGCTTACATCTCCCATATACCCATCTGTACGGTCATTGTACCAGAATACTTGTACCTTTCAGAGTTCAGCTAAAAATCCTTGTCAGTATTACAGTGTACATGGTACAACCGAGATCGATCAATAACAACATCCAAGGTGTTCATTACTCCAAGAAGCTCCACAATTTGGGATTCTAACTACTGCAGACCCTCGAGTGAACGGACTAACAGGGGGAGTGGTTGGTCCGATAATGCCGATTGTCTGGTACTTCCGAATTATGTATATATATATATATATATATAGAGAGAGAGAGAGAGAGAGTGAGAGAGAGAGAGCGTAAAAAGTCGTCAAAAAAGTAACACAGTACTCTATATATAACACTAATGCAACACATAATACTGGTCACAACTACGAGGGGCGCCCAGAAAGTAATGCAACACATTTTTTTTCTCATTCACAATTGATTTTATCAAAACTTCAAATACGTCACATCATTACACGAATCTTTGGCTACCTAAACCTATTTTTCAACAAAGTCGCCTTCTAAATCTCTGGCCTTACGCCACCGAGATGCGAGAGCCTGTGTGCCTTCGCGGTACCACTCTGCAGGTCTCTGTCGCAATCACCTCTTTACTTCGGTAATGACCTCCTCGTCGTCCTCAAACCTCTTTCCGCGGATTGTATCTTTCAAGGGACCGAAAAGATGTTAGTCAGAAGGAGCCAGATCAGAACTGTAAGGTGGATGAGACAGGACAGTCCACTGAAGCTTTGTGATGGCCTCTCGGGTACGCAGACTTGTGTGTGGCCTCGCATTGCTGTGGTGAAGAAGCACTTTTGTCACATCTTTATGGGAACGAACCCTCTGGAAACGCGTCTTCAGCTTCTTCAGAGTTTCCCTTGAAAGATGCAATCCGCGGAAAGAGGTTTGAGGATGACGAGGAGGTCATTACCGAAGTAAAGAGGTGGTTGCGACAGAAACCTGCAGAGTGGTACCGCGAAGGCACACAGGCTCTCGCATCTCGGTGGCGTAAGGCCAAAGATTTAGAAGCAGACTATGTTGAAAAATAGGTTTAGGTAGCCAAAGATTCGTGTAACGATGTGACGTATTTGAAGTTTTGATAAAATCAATTGTGAATGGGAAAAAAAATGTGTTGCGTTACTTTCTGGGCGCTGTAATATAATTAACCTTTAGTGAATGCTAATTGGAATTTAATAAATTTCAGATAAATATAATAAATTCAGGTTATCAAAACAGCAATACACTACTACGTCCACGTGAGCGTCAGCAAAGCCTGAGCGCATGTCCGTGTCCGCACTAGCTGTCACCTTGCTATCAACCTGCAGTCGTGCCTAGTTACTAGCGACTACGCCTCACGACCATATTTTAATTAATTATTACTACCTTTGCAGCCGTTTGGGATTTAGGCAACCTCTTTAACTGGAGGAGAAGTTTGTCATGAAAGTTAGGCGCTATTTCTGTCACTCTAATTAATTAATTAATTAATTAAACTCCGAGAGTCCTGGCATACTCGTATCATCACGTACAACAGGCAACACACATGTCACTACACTGCAATACGTAGACTTACACGGACACTGCTGTATCGGACAAGTACCGGCTGTCACTACCTGTCACTGCTGTATCGGACAAGTACCGGCTGTCACTACCTGTCACTGCTGTATCGGACAAGTACCGGCTGTCACTACCTGTCACTGCTGTATCGGACAAGTACCGGCTGTCACTACCTGTCACTGCTGTATCGGACAAGTACCGGCTGTCACTACCTGTCACTCCGTTTATCATATTAACGTAGCCCACTTCGCCGACAGCACACAAGCGCGACGGAGAAGCGGCTGGAAGTGACAAACGACAGTTGTCAGATAAAATAAGGGCACTGTAGAAACGGGTTACAAAGAAAATGGCCAATCAGATTCACGAGAAGGGGAGACGAAACGGCTCGCCGTTCGGGCCTTTGGCGACGGTGAAGAGGAACTGTGGGAAATCAAGACACGACGCTATCGAACTGCATCACAGCCCAGAAGACCACCACATGAACCGTGGCCGGGAGTTAATTAACACTCTTTTACTTTTGTCTAACACTGTACTTGTGGGCCGGAATAGCGTAGTCGGTATAGCGAATCGCTACGGGCTTGACAGTCCGGGGATCGAATCCCGGTAGGGACGAGATTTTCCACACCCGTCCAGACGGGCCCTGGGGCCCACCCAGCCTCCTATATAATGGGTACCGGGTCTCTTTCCCGGGGGTAAAGCGGCCGAGGCGTGGAGTTGACCACCCACCCTCATCTAGTGCCAGGGTTAAAGAAAGAGTAGAGCTATACCCCTACTCCCCCTCTGGGCCTTCATGGCCTGTTCTAGGGAGAACTTTACCTTTACCTTTACCTTTACTTTTGTCTAACACTGTACTTGGCATGCAACTGTCTACCACAGCGGTGCACACGTTCGTGTACCAAACTGAATCAATAGCTAATTCATTACGACGCTGCTTACTTATCTGCAGACTGACACAGCGAACTGTCGCAGCACGTCATATGTCAGACGCTATGACACACCTTATTGTACAGTCCGGCTTGTATAGCAATCAGTTGGCATCTTATGGAACGAAAAAACAAACCGTTCAACTGACATGT
Organism: Reticulitermes speratus; assembly: GCA_021186555.1. Taxonomy (NCBI): domain Eukaryota; kingdom Metazoa; phylum Arthropoda; class Insecta; order Blattodea; family Rhinotermitidae; genus Reticulitermes; species Reticulitermes speratus. Next base: position 12,269,517 of record JAJKFL010000011.1, read on the forward strand.
TGAACAAGGAGCTGTAATCCTCGCCATTATAAGCAGATAGTTAAGTAAGCAAAGAGTAAAATAAGATCCAAATGCAATTAAGAATGAATGACGAAGCAAACAAATCCGTATACTAAGATGTGATAGATGCGATGAAGTGCAGATCGGTTTCGACGTATCACAAGAATGTAATGCAGGGCAATATCTCCGTTTCGCGGAAACCCGGGATGCTGTGGTGTGATAGGCGACTGCATGACAACCTTGCGATGTCTGAATAGCCTACACCGCTCGCGTTAACAGACGACTTTGCCATTTACACGCATGCAACTCGTGCTGTACTGACCAGCCCGCGAATAAAGCCTCCCTTACGTCGAATGGTCCCCGATATCTGAAAGGCAGAGCTTTTGTTTCGATGCTTCCCAGGTTTCGCCTGCTAATGTCAAACAGATTAACCTCAATTATAAATATCCAGCTCGTACCGCGCAGTAAACACTGCGTCTGAGTTACGAAACCCAATCAGTTAACGTTGTATAGTGATGTATAGTGAAATAATCGCTGTTTCTTCTGAGATCCATACAAAACACATAAATACACTGTGTGGGCAGAACGTAGAATTTGTGAATGTTAAACTGCTGGTAGATATAGTAACCACTGGGCTTTAGGTGTGTACATATAAAGATACAGTCCGTACCGTGCAGTAAACACACTTCGTCTCAGTTATACAAACCAGTAAGTTAATGCTGTACAGTGAAATAATCGCTGTTTGTTCTGAGATCCACATAAAACACATAAATACACTGTGTCAGCAGAACGTAGAATTGTTGAATGTTAAACGTGGTGGTACATATAGTAACCACTGGGCTTTAGGTGTGTACATATAAAGACTCAGTCTGTACCGCGCAGTAAACACACTCCGTCTCAGTTATACAAACCAGTCAGTTAATGCTGTACAGTGAAATAATCGCTGTTTCTTCTGAGATCCATACAAAACACATAAATACACTGTGTGGGCAGAACGTAGAATTTGTGAATGTTAAACTGCTGGTAGATATAGTAACCACTGGGCTTTAGGTGTGTACATATAAAGATACAGTCCGTACCGTGCAGTAAACACACTTCGTCTCAGTTATACAAACCAGTAAGTTAATGCTGTACAGTGAAATAATCGCTGTTTGTTCTGAGATCCACATAAAACACATAAATACACTGTGTGAGCAGAACGTAGAATTGTTGAATGTTAAACGTGGTGGTACATATAGTAACCACTGGGCTTTAGGTGTGTACATATAAAGACTCAGTCTGTACCGCGCAGTAAACACACTTCGTCTCAGTTATACAAACCAGTCAGTTAATGCTGTACAGTGAAATAATCGCTGTTTGTTCTGAGATCCACACAAAACATAAATACACTGTGTGGGCAGAACGTAGAATTGTTGAGTGTTAAACATGGTGGTACATATAGTGACCACTGGGCTTTAGGTGTGTACATATAAAGACTCAGTCCGTACCGCGCAGTAAACACACTCCGTCTCAGTTATACAAACCAGTCAGTTAATGCTGTACAGTGAAATAATCGCTGTTTGTTCTGAGATCCACACAAAACACATAAATACACTGTGTGGGCAGAACGTAGAATTTCTTAATATAAAACCTAGTGGTACATAATGCGAAAACTGGGCTTTAAAGGGTTAAACAAGGTGCTTCTAGGAAATACTGACGCAAGAACGCAGCTGTCCGATCAAACTGACCCTGCACAAAACGGAAAGCAATACATCATAAAACCAATACGTATGTTTGAGTATTACAGGGGCCCGCTCGCCGCAACTCAGGTCACGTCCACATTTGCTGTAGCCTGTAAGTGTCACATGGCTAAATGCTGCTTTCTACAAACGCATCACGTTCCTCAAATCTTTGTATCTACATGACGTCACAGCAGACACTATCTCCCTCGTAATCACCAGGGGACCTCAACTGTCACGTGTAAGTTGATTTGCGATGTTATTGTGCTACACAGCACTGACTGACTGGTTTTTATAACTACGACGGAGTGTTTACCGCGCGGCACGGACTGAATCTTTACATATAACTCGTCTTCACAGGGTTAGTCACCTTTCGGACTCTGCAACTATGGCCAGCATCATCACCAACGCAGCAACATTTTTCATCAGACAATCAATCGATCCTTTCGTGGTATATAAAATGGTCAGGATTCTCCACTGGGAATTTGCGCACTGGATCGTGACACGGCGTGACGTCATGGCTACACAACGACTACATGTTATCATCATTGCCTTTGATGATATTTTCCCGTCCAGCGACTCTGGCCGCAGTATGTCGTATGCAGGTAGCGCTCTGTGTTCCAGTAACAAAATAAATATATTGCTTCTGTCACAAGATGGCCGGCCGACCGACCGACCGACACTGTCAGCAGATCGGACTGAAGTTACTGCAAACTACTGCAACGTGACGTCATGCACTGCAAGCAATCATCAACACGAATGATGATAACTATCACGAGATGACGGTGAATGAAATAAAGTCAAATTCCTTGGCGTAGTGGTGGTAGTAGTAGTAATACTGACTAGTAGTAGCAGTGACTAGTAATGGCGGTGGTAGTGGTAGTGGTAATGGTAGTAGTAGTAGTGACTGGTGGTGGTGGTAAAAATAGTAGTTGTAGTACGAATGATTATCACGACGCTGAGGATGAATGAAATTCCTTGGAGTAGTAGTAGTAGTAGTAGTAGTAGTAGTAACTACTAGTAGTGATGGTGATGGAAGTAGTAGTAGACCAGTAGTAGTAGTAAGAATAATTATTACGACGCAGAAGATGAACGAAATATTCAAATTCCTTTGTGCGGTAGTAGTATTAGTAGTGACTGGTGGTAGTAGTGACTAGTTGTGGTGGTAGTAATAGTAAACTGGTAGTAGTAGTAGTAGTAGTAGTAGTAGTAGTAGTATCACGACGCAGACGATGAATGAAATACAAATATTTGGTGTAGTGGTGGTGGCAGTAGTGGTGGTAGAAGTAGTAGTATTGGTAGTAGTAGACTAATAGTGGTAGTGGTAGTAGTAGTGGTAGTCATGGTGTTAGCCAATCAATGACGACACGCACTAAGTTCCACGATATCAAAACCAAAAACAGAACCACGACACACACAGCGCACGCCTTCAGCCGGTGTTACAGTCTCGGACACTCGACACAGTGCAAGTCGCACATTGCACATCAACACGTTAGGTACAGGCACATCGCCTGAACACTACAGTACTGACACAACAGCACAATCGCAATCCATTATACAAATAACTATACATTACATAACGCATTATAAGTGTTCTGGTACGTATCCACAAACGTACAGATAATCACAAGTAATGTCAGCTCTTCAGATTCGGGTCTTCTGCGATGTGACGTTGTGTGTCGGGAACCGACGTTTCAAAAGATCGTGACGCCTGCATCTTCGAGTGCAAGCAGTCACATCACTTCACCTGCACTGTCAGTTCTTCTTGCACTGTTTTCTGTTCAAGATGAAGGCGACACGACCTTCGAAACGTCCGGAACCACTCACGGAACGACACAGCGTCACATTCCTGAAGACCTGAATCCTCAACAACCGCACATCTCGCATCTGAAGCTCCACTCCTTCACCTCGGCACTAGATGGAGGTCAGTGGTCAGCTTCACGTGCCGGCCAATTTGCCCCCTGCGAAGGAAAATCCGGTAATCACTGAACAGGAGGCGCCATGGGCCCCAACGTCGGTCTAGGCGTTTTGGAGAAGAGAAAAATCTGTACTGGAGATAAAACGGACGGAGCGTGAAGCTACCACTCGCTTTCATGCAATGTTTCTACCTTTACCTCCACTCGCAGGTGTGCCTTCTTGGCGAGCTGCTTTACTGAACAAAGGGAAATGTTACTGTTGTATTAGTTGTGGCAATTCTTGACACTGTGAGACGCCTTATTGAAGTTACACGTGAGGACAGACACAGTATATGTGCAGTTGAAGACGACAAAAGACCCTGACTCGGCAGAATGCAGTACGGTTAAATATGTAACGTCAGACTGACGTACTCTTGTTAACACAGTAAGAATGCTCTACTCATGAAATCCTACCCCTAAAACAACCTCCGTTGTCCGCGGGCTGAACAAAGCTGCAATATGGAGACCAAATCAACGAATTATTTACTAACAATGACAGACAAGTGAGGCTGTGCCATTAATGCCAGTTTGGTTTTTCTGCGCCAAAGAACAGACCAACAGAAGTACAAAAAAATCAATAAAGGTCCGAAAATGACTGTGTGGGAAAAAATTAGTTTCATAATGTTACAGGAGGTGGTACATATGTTTACCAGTGCACTTTAGATGGTAAAACACGGATTAATCCCAAACCTGATATCAGACAACTCCATATCCGAAGACCACTCGTCCCAATTCCTGGGTCACATGTTAAAATATTCACTGTAAATCCACTTAGCACCAGCCACGGTCAGTTCCACTGCACCACATCAGCACTTGACCGCGACATCAGCCCGCTTCGGTAACATTGCGATGTGAAAGCCAAACACACGGCCGGCCTCAACACGTCTGAACCACCCGACGAGGCAGACTGTGTGTGGCCTGACCATCGCGATCCTGTCCCATGAGTATCACGTGACGTTTCCTGCCATTAGCTCATGATACTAGCCTGCCAATAAGCCGCACGTGACGCACTTCTGTCAATCGGGGTTCAGTCTACAGTGAAACCTGGTACAGCAGTGTCGCACGGCCACCATGGCGCAGGCTTTCTTTACAGGCCGACAGCACCTCGGTTAGTCAAGAATACTGCCCGAATTTCGTGGCACCCGAAAATGCATTACCGTTCAATGTAGTCAGTTTATTGTACCAACTAAATGCACACTGCTATTCACATACGAATGTTACACATATCGCTCGTATTTCGGTGCCAATGCACCATCTTCAGGGAGCACGTGATGCCAAGTTGAAAACCGTCAGTAAACAGGCAACTTTTTTATATGGTTCCACATTTTTTAGGCTGCGTTGGTGACATCGCTATCGTGTAAAAGGTACAACTTATATTATTTTACAATACATATAGTTATAACACTAAAACATGGTTAAAATGTTTCTATATATGTAACATTCATATGTGAACAGCACTGTGCATTTAGTTGGTACAATAAACTGACTACACTGAACAGAACAATGCACGGAGTGAACAGCCTTAAAATAATTCATGATCGTCTTCAAAACAGACCGCCATTTTCCCCCGTCCTGAGCCACTTTAATCCAGTTCGCACGCACCCCCACCTCACTTCTTTAATATCAATTTCATTTATTTTGTAGCGCCCATTACCGTGTACTGTAAACGTAACAACGCCTACGTCTTCTTCCTTCCTGCCACGTCCAGACCGGCCATGTGCACAACACGTACACTTGATATTGCTGTGTTTGCAGCGAACAGACTCATCTCTGTGAACACAACAACAAACACAACGGCATGGCGTAATATAACGTTCAAAACAAGTTTCCCCGTAAAGAACAAAAACTGTGTATTTCTGTGCATCCGGGCCATATATATATATATATATGATGCCTCGCAAATAATAATACTACAGTCGAACTCGGTTATAACGTCATGAAAGGGACTGAATATTTTGTGTCGTTATAAACGAGTGTTGTTATAACCGAGGAGTATAATGTTATGGTTAACAGTGAGGAATTAATTGGTACCACAGAGTATCTGACGCTATAGGCGAGGTGTCGTACAAACCGATGTCGTTATAACCGGATTCGACTGTAATTTGATATACTGTACTTACAAAACTCTATAAAATCCATATCCTGGCGAACTTCAATAAATTTTAGGTTAACTGGTAATTACAAGATTGCAATGGTTTACGGTGTAAGATGTATTATTATTATTATTATTATTATTATTATTATTATCACAGGGTGACAGATTTCATGTAAAGTTCACGGGTTAATCCATGGCGTTTTTTTCAAGCGTTTCTTGATTCATGATAACTGACAGTTATTACAAGACTACTAAATCTGCATTTCTGTAAATTTCGTGTGTAAATGATGTGTATCCAACCTGATGACGTGGGCCGGGATAGCGACTCGCTACGGGCTGACGGTCCGGGGATCGAATCCCGGTGGGGGTGAGATTTTTGCAGCCGTCCAGACCGGCCCTGGGGCCCACCCAGCCTCCTATACAATGGGTACCGGGTCTCTTTCACGGGGGGTAAAGCGGCCGGGGCGTGGAGTTGACCACCCACACCCATCTAGTGCCAGGGTTAAAGAAAGAGTAGAGCTATACCTCTACTACCCCTCTGGGCCTTCATGGCCTGTTCTAGGGAGAACTTTACCTTTACCTTTACCAACCCGATGACAATCCGGTCAACGGCAACAGGCGCAGTCCGCTGTATAGTCGCGGGAACTGCTGATGTATGACGTCATAACTGAGGCTAGGAAACAAACGGGCAACACTTGTTTGCGAGATTTGACGTTTCGACAGCGCTGGTGTTGAACATTGCCTCCTGGCATGTTACGCTACGTACAGGTAATTTAACATATCGGATGTTTCGAAACAACATAGCGCGTTCACCTATAAAAGCTGGCAGGTTCTCGGAAAGTCGGGATATGCCAAACTACACGACACACGGACCGGAATCTTCAAAATCGCATTCTCCACTAACGGTTCATTTTACAAAGATCTTACTATTTATTACGTAGCCTACATAGCAGAACGAGCCTGCAGGTCAGCAGGCGCGTTCTGCCTGGCCTGGCAGTAATGTCACTTTATGTACAGACGGTCTGTCGTGGTACCGATGTGAACTTCATTTGGGAGGCACCCGGTTCCATCCCCGTCTAACTACAAAGTATCCTGTCTGAGAACTTCGTAGGTAGCGAGATTTAAAGCGTCCGCCGGGATGTAGCTGAGCTCTTCGTTCTTCTGGGATGTTACGCGGTGTAAATTGGTGGTTGCTACCGACGTTTCGGGACAAGGTATCGGTCCCATTTTAAAGATTCAATCAGTCCAATAACACTGATTGACCCCTAAATATAGGACGGATATTTGTCCCGAAACGTCGGTAACAACCACTAACGTACGCCGGGTAACATCCCAGAAGAGCGAAGACCTCAACTACATCCCGGCGGAAGCCTGAAATCTCGCCAACTACGAAAATTCTCAGACAGGATACCTTGTAGTTCACATCGGTACCACGACACAAAGTAACATTACTGGCAGGTAACCGCGGAGCGTGGCCGAGTTTAACTGGGCTTCTGAACTGAACAAGCGAGGCGCCTGTGCAAGAATGGAAGGTCTCGTTCCTCTAATTATCACACTTCGGTAACCAGATTCAGTAGGACAACATAAAGCACGAATGAGCTGTCAAAGTCAGCTGGCGATGCGGACAATTTGTCCATCAAGTGCAGCACACAATACAGCGCACTGCGACGCTATACCGACGGCAGGGTGCGTCGCGAAAGGCTGGGCGCTTTAACATTGTCAAGGTCACGCACAGTAACCGTGTTTTGACCAACTGACACTCCATAAGCAACAGCGCCATACCGTAACGCCTTCACTGGCACTGGGAACTGGCTCCTGACGAAACAAAATAACTGAAACGAAATACAGGCGAACTCGGTTATAGCGTCATGAAAGGAGGCTGAATATTTTGTGTCGTTATAAACGAGTATCGTTATAACCGAGGAGTATAATGTTATGGTTAACAGTGAGGAATTAATTGGTACCACAGAATATCTGTCGTTATAGACGAGGTGTCGCATAAACCGATGTCGTTATAACCGGATTCCACTGTATTTAAACCCTTCCAAGACAGACGTTCATCCACATTATTTACAAAATTTCAGTGTCTAGCTTACAGAAGACAAATTCCTTCTCCATTATGAAGACAAGTCAGTTAATACTGTTCGGTGCTGATACGAAATACGCACATGTGTACAGTATATGAGTGAACTGCGGGCAAAACGCAGTGCGTTAAGTTTACAGCAGGCTGCGCATATAGCAACAATGTACTATCGTGCTTTAAACGGTTCGTCATATATCTCTGGTTTTATTATTACTTGGGGTTGTGTCAGGCTATGCCCGGTGTTTTCACGCCTTGAACCAAGTATCTGTTGGGGGTTGCATCAAGGAATACAGGAATGAGAGTACAAAGACGGGAGCGCAGTAAAACTACATGATTAGAGGTTATCAACCTCTTCAGCAGATAGGTGGACTTCATCACTGAGAATTTTCTCACGACGGAACAGGTGTTTGGTGTGACCACTTGCTGGACCTGAGACAGTAGGCGTGGCGGTAAACTGGGGGTAGTGAGGCTTTGGTTAAGCATGTTAGGGATGACCCCGTAGCAGACGAGATTATCGTGTGACAATTATCGTGTTCAGTTGCCACTGCTGCTTGATTTCAAACGCCAATTAAAATTTCTTGTTTGGGTGCTGTTATTATCAGTTTTAATAAAGGACAATTGGTTACTTCATTTCATTGTAATTCTACATCGAGTACTGTACACACTGTTTTGTGTTTAGAGGTCTGTATGACGTGTAGGTTTTTGGTTCTTCTAGACCAAGGGTCGGGGAACTTTTTTACCTATTACCCCAAAATATATTTATTTACGCCGACGTTACCCCCTTGATTTGAAAGGGAGAAAATCATAGATTATTTAAATTCAAAAGGTTTATTGAATCTATTTATACGGAGAATACAATTATAAATATAAGTTTTAAGTTTTTTAAAGTTCATTTAAATTTACAATAATTTAATTGGTAAACGTGGCACTAAGACATGTCCTCAAGATGAAGGCAGTATTTAATTATTTTATTGACCATCGAAAATTAATCGAGCAAGGAGAAAATATATTAATAAATTATCGAACTAACATACAACTAAAATGTGGTTAATAAATGAAAATCTTAGACTTAAAATAGAACTATTGAAATAAATTAAATTAAATAACTACTTAAATCGACTTAAACAAAGCAAAAACAATGTGTCAAAAAATAAGGTTAAGGCGGGTAATAGACAACTGACAAATAATATCTGTTTAGCCACTTGACAACGCCTTAGCAACCAAATTGTTTGGAGTTCAACATGGCGTGACGTCTCCTAAACGACGTCTATTACATTGGCCAGATGCAGTGTTGCCAGAAGAAAATTTCTGTCGTAACAAGGGACGCGCTTTTTATATAAATTTTATTTATGTCTATTGAGTCCTCATTACCCCCAAGAATTTCATTTTTACCCCACTTGGGGTAATTTTCACCCTGTTCTAGACTGTTACTTCACGTGCTGTTATTATCAGTTTTAATAAAGGACAATTGGTTACTTCGTTTTATTGCAATTTTACATCGAGTACTGTACACACTACTTTTGTGTTTAGAGGTCTGTATGACGTGTAGGTTTTTGGTTCTTCTAGACTGTTACTCATTCTTAAGACTGTAGTGCACCTGAAGACGAAAGCAGTCTGCTTTTGAGACGTCGTGTTTGTACACTCAGTGACGATGGAAAAAGTACAAATAGACATCAGTGATATCACGCACGTTACACCATTGTCTAAGAATTACAGTGTACGCTCAATGGAATTGCTATGTCAATAAATGCAGCTTCCTTATTTGTTCTATCAATCAGTGTTATCATTACCTCCACCGACAACTGTACTTGATACATCATCGTTATGCTTAGTAGCTTCCGGGGACTGTTTTTCACTCTATGCTGCAGTTTAATTGCTGTGTTCCGTGGAGGGATGTGACGTAGCTCCGGGGGGTTGACGCCGACCGTTCGCCGCGGACACCCGGCTTCCGTCTACAGAACACACACACCTACTTCAACCTCTCGAACACCGACATCGTGTTTTCGAATTTAGCACGATGCATGGAAGGGCGCGCGGGTTCGCGTTCTTGCTCCGTTTGTTCTGTCCTGTCCAGGGCTGATAATTTTTTGGGGTAATTACTCCAACAGTAAGATGATATTCACCTTACAAAAGAAAATCATCAGAATTATGGTCGGTGCACAACCAAGAACTCCATGCAGAAGTCTGTTTAAAAAATTAGAGATTTTACCTATTACATGTCAATATACATTTTCATTAATTAACTTTATTTTAACCAATCAAGACCATTTTCAAACAAATTCATCTATACACAGTAAAAACACCAGCAATAAGCACCACCTGCATAGACCAAATGCCAACCTATCATGTTTTCAAAAAAGTACATTCTATGCCGATATCAAAATTTTCAACATACTCCCTCTGAGTCTCATAAGTCTTAAGAATGAAAAGACAAATTTTAAAGTAGCATTAAGAAAATACTTAAATACACACTCCTTTTACTCAGTAGATGAATTTGTTATGTATAAAGATGGTTCATAGTGAGGTATGTAACATGTTTATAGTGTTTTAGTTTAATAGTGTTCAAATGTAAAACTGTATAGTCTGTATCGCTGTATATTTGTATGTTATGACTTACTGCACATCCAGTTGTCACTTCGACAGACTTATGGATCCATGGAATGTATGTATGTATTTGTACGTATGTATGTATATATGTACGTATGTATGTACGTATGTATATATTTGTATGTATGTATATATCTATGAAGTTTGCGGTTTCAGGAGGTAATTCTGAGTTGTAACAAGTCGGACTGCCATCGGCCAAGGGACCAAGAGGCATTAACTGCAACACCCGCATTATTCGTAAACTGCGAATATTCGAATTACATGCAAACTGTACACAATGGCATTATACACACAGCAAACATTCGCACTAGAAGTAACTTTCTACTTGAAATTCCTCACAGCAGTGTTGTTGAGGATCCAAATCATCTGGCATGTGCCCCACGTCCTTGGTCGAGAATTTCCCGCAGATTCTGAGGACTGTGTACAATAATGGACTTCTTGAGCTGCGTTTCCCTGAAGATGGAGGCACTAAGATCCCTCGAAACGCCGGCAACTAGTAGCCCAAGACATGGCGTCACATCCCACAGGAAATGGATCTTTAACCAATTCTTCCGACTCTAGAAACGTAAAGGTTAAATGCGGCTAAAACGAAAGCTGTAATTGGATTGGCAATAGGCCAGTTTAATCCAGTTACCTTCATCACAAATTTCCTCATTGCTTTCGCAAGACATCACTTGTGATATCAAGTCTCCGTAGTCTTCAGGACCACCCCCTGTCGACCATTCTCGCAGCTATGATCGCACCCTGAGAGGCAGACTACCAGCAGACCAACAGCAAGTTCTACCTTCATGTGCTACAGATGTTGATCTTCGTCTTACAATTCATACTGTAAATCTTAGCGATGACGAAATATGTCATTAAAACACAGGAAACTATAGCTGTGTGTGTGTGAGTGTGAGTGTGTGAGTGGATTAGCAACGCTGAGGTTACATCTCAGACAGATTAGCAACGCTGAGGTTACATCTCAGACAGATTAACAACGCTGAGGTTACATATCAGACAGATTAGCAACGCTGAAGTTACATCTCAGACAGATTAGCAACGCTGAGGTTACATCTCAGACAGACTACGCAATAAATGTCTTAACGCTTGTCTTATGGCTGGCTGTATCAAAATCTACTCCGAAATGCGGTTTCGTTTACGCTCAATCACAGTACACACTGTTCATCAAGTTTGTAACTCACACATTCTATACATGAAAAATGGCACACAAGGGATGAAGCAAACTGCGTATCTGCGTACGCAAGAGATGGCTGGATAACGTTAAAACACATCTTCAAGCAATACGAAAGGAGGGAGTGGACTGGATTGTTCTGGACGAAGATAGGAACAGGTGGCTGGCTCTATTTAACACGGTAATGAACTAATTTTAACGTTGTTCATACCGTACAAAGTGACATTCACTGCCACATGTTTCGGCAGTGACCCCCACCACCAGACAGCCACACCAATCCATGAAACCTAATAAGTTATGATACTATCTGTCGTGTTAAAATACTTAGTGTCAGAAGAAGTCGCAGCCTTATTAAAACATACAGATAAAAAATAGAGGGAGATATGGTATGTGTGTTATATATATATATATATATATATTGGGCCCAACACAAAACATCTTTCATGTTGCAGTCTTTGCAATATATACAGAAATTGCATATGGCAAAAGGGTAAGTACAGTTTATAAAAACAAAAGGTAAAGCTATCCCTGTACAGGCCCTGTGCGTTCCAAGAGGTTGAGGCTCCCACATTGCAAGGCAATCGGCACATGAAAGTGATAAGGTTGTCAGCCTTACGCACCGGCCGCCTTTACACCCCGAGGAACTAGCCCTGGTACACATTTCTGTTAGAGACTGAGTCTACCTCAGGTCCATAGTGCGGCAGGAAGGTTTATGTCAATGAAAAAGTCCAATGACACCATCGGGAATCGAACCCGCGACCTTCCGGCTTGCTGCGGAGTGCCTCAACCAACTGCGCCACCGCCTGCCCCAAGTACAGTTTATACATGGCAAATTTCGTAAAACGGAGGTGTCAACTGTCAAGTTTCATGTTTCTCTGACTAGTAACTTCAATAAACATACCTCCACGCCAGTCCACACCAGAACGAACACATTTCAACAGAAACTAATCCAACGCAAGGCTATCGAAATCAGTAGAACAGTTTGGCCGCTGTTTGACTACGCAACGTTTTGCATAATGAATCTGCATAAAGCTTTTGTTTGTTACACGAAATTAGCTCGAACGGTTTTGTGTGTCAGATAAAATTTAAACCAACTTGCATATCCGAAGTGGGACTCAGCACCATCTGTACAATGAAGGGCTGGACAGCCAGCAACAGCAGCCGCGAGACAAAACAATATCGATGTTTCATTCAAGCTCAGACGCCTGGTCGACGATAACCAAAGACACTACGTACATTCCCAGAGGATCGACGGCGTTAGAGCGGACGCTATCCGTACGTGCGGTAAAGCATTTCACAGCGGAACTGAGAGGTATGTGGGCTAAATCTGCGGTTACTGACAGAAAATATCCCACAATTCTAAGCATGCTGCGTACACATATAACATGTCACGTGAAAAAAAAAAGTTTGGTAAATAAGGTAATGTAAAGGTACAGCAAGCCGATCCCAGTGGCCGCGCGGTCTAAGGCGTGGGTCTTCGGCAGCTCGCTTACTAGGATCGTGGGTTCGAATCCCGCCGGGGGCATGGATGTCTGTCTCTTGTGAGTGTTGTGTGTTGTCAGGTAGAGGTCTCTGCGACGAGCTGGTCCCTCGTCCAGAGGAGTCCTACCGACTGTGGTGTGTCTAAAGTGTGTGACCATGAAACCTCGACGAAACGAGGAGGCCCAGGCCCATATAAGGCTGTCGAGCCATACAAAAAAAAAAGGTACAGCAATCCCTGCCAGGCCTATTACAGGCCCTGAGGGTTCCAGGAGGTTGAGGCTCCCAGATTTGAAGACAATCGGCACATGAACGTGGTAAGGTTGTCAGCCCTACGCACCGGCACTGGGAGCAGGTGGGTGTTCACCTTCAGGCCCTGGCCGCTTTACCTCCGGGTAAATATCAGCCTGTACTCACTCAACAGCGACATAACTGTGCCGATGGTATGACGACACTGCTGACAGCTTGTTTAAAGCTGCGAGAACTTAAACATAAATTTCACTGGTTGAGGAAATTCGGGGTTTTTCTGACGTCCGACACAAAATGATATTAAAACATGGCAAGTACAAAGCAGTCCCATTACAGGCCTGGACAGGCCCTTAGGGTTACAGGTGGTTGAGTCTCCCAGAATTTCTAGACAATCGGAACATGAATGTGGCAAAGCTGTCAGCCTTAAGCACCGGCCAACTTTACCCCCACTCCCCGGGAATTATTCCTGGTACTCATTTCTGTTAGAGGCTGAATAGATCCCAGGGGCATAGGGCGGCAGGAACGATTAAGTCAATGAAAAATTCCAATGATACTATCGTTAATCGAAACCGCGACCTTCCGGCTTGTAGCGCAGTGCCTCAACCAATTGTGACACCGCGTGCCCCTAAACATAGCAAGTAGATCCTTTCTTATATGTATATTGCAAAGAAAATTCGGCTTAATAGGTACCATTTCCACTGTACGAAATATTATACCGTGCATTACATTAAGATACATACGTATTTTACTATTTGTCCGTAGGAAACTAGACTGTGGGCAACATAACTGACAACCACAAATAATAATTTGTCAGGTTTCCAATTAATAAGGTAAATAAATCCTGCGCCCTTTGCCGATAGCTAGACGAAGCAACCCACGGCCTATTGCACGGACAGTGGGCGAACATCAAACACGGCGGGCGACGTGATTTAATTCCCTCGTGAATGTGACGGCAGATTAATAAATTTGTTCATAATCGATGTCATTTGTGCCAGACACTATGTGGGGGCAACAAATGCGTGGGCTGACTATACATGGCGGCTGGCAATTTTCATGCATCGACTCACTCCTCTGCACTAACTAACTCCATGGAGCAGAGTCCTTCTTGAGAAGCTAACAGGTCGTCAGCTAGTCAAGAAATTTCCCGCGTTTTATGGAACACGAAGGTTCATTACCGCACTCACAAGAGCCCGCCACCTGTCCCTATCCTGAGCCATATCAATCCAGTCCATGCCCCCCATCCCACTTCTTGAAGATCCATTTTAATATTATCCTCCCATCTACGCCTGGGTCTTCCAAGTGGTCTCCTTCCCTCAGGTCTCCCGCCAAAAGCCTGTATGCACCTCTCCCCTCACCCATACATGCTACATGCCCCGCCCACCTCATTCTCGATTTCATCACCCGAACAATATTTGGTGATGAGTACAGATCATTAAGTTCCTCGTTATGCAGTCTTCTCCACTCCCCTGTTACTTCGTCCCTCTTAGATACAAATATCCTCCTCTGCACTACCGTGTTTAATCCGGCGAAATTAACCTTTCAAAGCCCAGTGGTTACTATATGTACCACCATGTTTACAATTCAACAATTCTACGTTCTGCCCACACAGTGTATTTACGTGTTTTGTGGGGAGCTCAGAACAAACAGTGATTATTTCACTGTACAGCATTAACTGACTGGTTTGTATAACTGAGAGGGAGTGTGTTTACTGCGCGGTACGGACTGGATCTTTATATGTACAAACCTAAAGCCCAGTGGTTACTATAGGTACCACCGCGTTTAACATTCACAAACTCTACGTTCTGCCCACACAGTGTATTTATGTGTTTTGTGTGCATCTCAGAACAAACAGCTATTATTTCACTGTACAGCATTAACTGACTGGTTTGTATAACTGTGACGGAGTGTGTTTACTGCGCGGTACGGACTGGATCTTTATATGTACAAACCTAAAGCCCAGTAGTTACTATAGGTACCACCACGTTTAACATTCACAAACTCTACGTTCTGCCCACACAGTGTATTTATGTGTTTTGTGTGCATCTCAGAACAAACAGCGATTATTTCACTGTACAGCATTAACTGACTGGTTTGTATAACTGTGACGGAGTGTTTACTGCGCGGTAGGGACTGAATCTTTATATGTACACACCTAAAGCAGAGTGGTTACTATATGTACTACCATGTTTAACATTCACAATTCTACGTTCTGCCCACACAGTGTATTTATGTGTTTTGTGTGGATCTCAGAACAAACAGCGATTATTTCACTGTACAGCATTAACTGACTGGTTTGTATAACTGAGACGGAGTGTGTTTACTGCGCGGTACGGACTGTATCTTTATATGTACACACCTAAAGCCCAGTGGTTACTATATCTACCAGCAGTTTAACATTCACAAACTCTACGTTCTGCCCACACAGTGTATTTGTGTGTTTTATGTGGATCTCAGAACAAACAGCGATTATTTCACTGTACAGCATTAACTGACTGGTTTGTATAACTGAGACGGAGTGTGTTTACTGCGCGGTACGGACTGAATCTTTATATGTACACACCTAAAGCAGAGTGGTTACAATATGTACCACCATGTTTAACATTCACAATTCTACGTTCTGCCCACACAGTGTATTTATGTGTTTTGTTGTGAATCTCAGAACAAACAGCGATTATTTCACTGTACAGCATTAACTGACTGGTTTGTATAACTGAGACGAAGTGTGTTTACTGCACGGTACGGACTGTATCTCTATATGTACACACCTAAAGCCCAGTGGTTACTATATCTACCAGCAGTTTAACATTCACAAATTATACGTTCTGCCCACACAGTGTATTTATGTGTTTTGTGTGGATCTCAGAACAAACAGCGATTATTTCACTGTACAGCATTAACTGACTGGTTTGTATAACTGAGACGGAGTGTGTTTACTGCGTGGTACGGACTGGATCTTTATATGTACAAACCTAAAGTCCAGTGGTTACTATAGGTACCACCACGTTTAACATTCACAAACTCTACGTTCTGCCCACACAGGGTATTTGTGTTTTGTGTGGATCTCAGAACAAACAGCGATTATTTCACTGTACAGCATTAACTGACTGGTTTGTATAACTGAGACGGAATGTGTTTACTGCGCGGTACGACCTTAGTTTTAAATATAGTTCACGTTAGTTATCGTTCCAAAATACGTGCAGCACAATCGTCTACACGACGTGTGTCACAAGTACCTGTCCTTCACAGACCGTACATTTCATTTGGAAATTTTGCGTCTTTGTAACACAATGCAGACAGTACTTCTAGACAAGCTACAGTCCATACGCTCCGTGTTCACAAGAACAAGCGTGCAGATCACATCCGCTGACATCCGTCTTCCACATCGCCACATTTCAAGATATATTTTTTGGTAATTTTATCCCAACTAAGCCTACTTTCCTGACTCCACGTGTCTGCCACGTGTTCTGTCCACCTCATGCCACGTCACTTCGCCACATTAAGCACTCTCAGCTGCAAACTGCCACCTACTCCTGCCTCTCTAGTCTCCTCACAACCTCTCTCTGACACTCCCAGTCTACGCAGTTTATCCCAGTCTTAGGCACTGCTGACGATGGCTCAGTCGCTACACTGACCAGGCCACGCGGTCAACACTCCCGCTCAGACAAGAGCTGTTCCAGACCCCCTACTCAACACGTACCGGGGCGTTAAGTTTACTGCTCACCTCCACGTAGTGCTGAGGTTAACTCCACCTGTATACCTTCATGGCTTGCACGCTGACCAAACCCGGCCCTCAGCGGTGAGAGGCCGGCGACTATCCCCCTGAGCCATGGCACGGCCAAAGAAAATTTCAAAACCACACAAAATAAAACAGTACGGCGGCATTATTTGTTTCTGTCAACAAATCTGTAATAACTCTGCAACAGTCGATGCATTACAATCACACTACCGGTGTTTAATGTCCGTGTTCTGCTTATCTGAACTGCGGTAGTCTGTTTAACAATCCTCTTTACTGCACCCCCCCCCCCCCCCCACAGCCGTAGCCTGCCATTAGTGTACCTCCCACTGAAGCTTTTTGCAACGTAAAAAGATTTCCCTGTACATGTCATTAACACAAGTGGGGGAGTGGAGGTATAGCTCCATTCATTCTTACCTCGGCACTAGATGAAGGTAAGTGGTTAGCTTCACGTCTCGGCCGCTTTACCCCGTGAAAGAACTCCAGTTCCCACTGAATACGAGGCTTGGTGAAAATATAAACAGGCACTAGTGAAGTTTGGTGAAAATATGAACACGACACGGGAGAAGTTTGGTGAAAATATGAACAGGACATTGGTGAACTTTCGTGAAAATATGAACAGGGCATTCGTGAACTTTCGTGAAAATATGAACAGGACATGGATGAAGTTTGGTGAAAATATGAACAGGACATGGATGAAGTTTGGTGAAAATATGAACAGGGCATGGGTGAAATTTGGTGAAAATATGAACACGAATTTGGTGAAGTTTGGTGAAAATATGAACAGGACATGAATGAAGTCTGGTGAAGATCTGGACACGATGTTAACACACGACAAAACTGCAATTGATAAACTCCATGACGCAGCGTGCAGATTTATCAAAGCGTTCTTTGCGTGCAAAATGTCATAAAGTTTCAAGGTTGAAGCGTAAATTCCATAAGGAAAGTACTGCCTTCACTGGGCCGACTCTCATAAAAACGCATAAATTATGAACCGCTTTACGTGCAGAGATCTTTTACACCGAATTTCACCCAAATCGGACAATAAATGTAGAAACTACGGACAGCGATCAATTTATTCCCCTAAGTACAGCGCATCTTCCCACTCCGATTTTCTCGACTCGTAATAAATCGATAATGGATTTTTGAGTTCAATTCATGTACTGAATTTTATCCGATTTTCGCCGCACCGATTTTCACGGAACTCTCGTTGCCAACAGAACTAAGTGGCTATCTCCTACACAGAATTTCGCCCACGTCGGTAGATGAAGATGTAAAGTACAGCTGAAAGATTATCACATTCCTCACGTGAAATACCGCTCTGCGTCCACCGACTGTCATGAAACATGCGTCCTGGACAACTGTTCGTAAAGAAACTACACCGTATTTTATGAATCCCAACGAACGGTTCAGTCGCTGATACCAGGTATCCGAGAGACGGACAGACGGATACACTTACGTGGTCTCCGCGTGCCTTCTTTTTGACTTCGTAAAGAACGCCTAATAAGACAGACACACGGGTGCTGTCCGTTTCTATGGCTACCCTAGCCACCACAGCTACTGCAGAACAGCAGCAGCAGACGGCAGCACGACAGTGAAGGAACACAAGACGAAGAACTTCTGCTGAAAATTTACGCAACGCAGTGATCGGGGCCGATCCCAGTGGCCGCGCGGTCTACGGCGTGGGTGTGCAGCCGTTCGCTTGCTGGGATTGTGGGTTCTGAACCCGCCAGAGGCAAGAATGTCTGTCTCTTGTGAGTTGTGTGTTGTCAGGTAGAGGTATCTGCGTCGGACCGATCACTCGTCCAGAGTCCTACCGAGTGTGTGTGTGTCTGAGTGTGATCAAGTGCAACAATAGCCCTCTACACCTACAATGAGTAGGTAGAAGAGGTCAGACTAAGAAAGAAAGAAAGAAAGGTAATCGGGGACGCCACAGCAATGTGGCTCTTGAGCAAATATGTGTATATTATTTTGGTACGAAATGTCTTGAAGGGACTTAAATATATGAGAGCAAATTACTGAAACAGACATCAGAAAACTCTCCTCAGGAAATAAGGAATGACTTCTTTCAAGGTTATTTAAAGACGCTGTTTAACTGCAGATGTTACACAGGGCTGGACGAAACCGCGAACTTCAAGACTGTAATGGCGATCGTATTATTGTCAGGCGTTTTTTACAGGCTTCATATCCTGTCCTATTCGATTGAGAAAGTTCACACATGTAAATCAACAGTGAGGATATAGCAGACAGGACCGATATTCCAACAGAATGAAAGGTTAGGGACATAAGGACACAGTTGTTGCAGGTATGATCGAAACAGCTGATCCAAACAGTAACCATTCCACTTTATATTTGGAAGGATCCGAATTCAAATTTTTGCCGGAAGGTAGACTGCCAAGACCGAGTTGTCTCGTGTTTAGCTCAGTCCATCCAGACAGACGCTCGGGTGGCAGCTTAAATCACGACATGGCCAATTCCTTCCATAGCCCTTCAATTCATCATTCATGATCATTCAGTCATATTCTAGATTACTGAAAGCATAATTACATAAACTACAAACAGCTCAGTCGGTATAGCGACTCGCTACGGGCGGGACGGTCCAGGGATCGAATCCCGGTGGGGGCGAGATTTTTCGCAGCCGTCTAGACCGGCCCTGGGGCCCACCCAGCCTCCTATACAATGGGTACCGGGTCTCTTTCCCGGGGGTAAAGCGGCCGGGGCGTGGAGTTGACCACCCACCCCCATCTAGCGCCGAGGTTAAAGAAAGAGTAGAGCTATACCTCTACTCCCCCTCTGGGACTTCGTGGCCTTTCTAGGGAGAACTTCACCTTTTACCTTTACAAATAAACCACTAAATTCTCAGCATAAATTTTGGAACAAAAGCAAAGGAATACCCTGTAGGAACAGCACGTGATTCATGAAAATTGAATTAAATAAAACGCGCGTATTGATTGCAGCCATCCAATAAGGCGGACTGCCAGGGCAGCGGTCGTGTTCAGATTCAACACACAAGTGAACGAACGCAGGCAGAGGGGCCTCACAAATATCGAATACGTAGCATTCCAGCCACACCAAAATTCATATTATGACGCAGCACGCTGTATTATAAGAAATACAAGCAACACAGGCTTTACCACAAATATATTTTTGTTCCCGGTATTAATTTTAACAAAGCTTCCCATCCCCTGCTAGTATAGGCCATATAAACTGTTTCTTCATCTTGAAGAGGAAATTAAATACAAGGTGTATAACAACAGGTTACTTAGAACAGTATTCGGATCTAACACAAGCAAATAACAGTAGTAATGGAGAAAACTGTGAAATTAGGAGCTTCATGGTTTGCACTGTTCACCGGATATTATTCGAGCCAAATATGTGATTTGCACAGGGCCTGTGGTACATGCGGGACAGAAGATACTGCACACACAAATATGAAGAGATAATTCTGAAGATGTAAGCGTAGATGGGAGAATAATACCGGGTGTTCTAAAAGTCGTTTTACCGACATTATAATCACTGTCCAGAGGGAAACACAACTGCATTTAGAACCAACATGCAAACTGAGAGCAAACATCAAGACATAACAGCTGATAGAACTATGAGCTGGTGTAACTACAGTGCTGTCAATCTCTGCAAATGACAAATTGAAACTTAAGTGAAAATAATCACAGTTAAGTTCGTTATTATCTCGGTAAAGCGACTTTTGGGACACCCGGTATAAGATACAAATTAAAAGATCGGGGTATGAGAATGTGGACTGAATTCGTCTGGTTCTTGAGAAAGACCAGTAATGGGTTCCTTTGATTCCAGTGGCCGCGCGGTCTAAGACGTGGTTCTGCGGCCGCTCGCTTGCTAGGATTGTGGGTTCGAATCCCGCCGGGGACATGGATGTCTGCCTCTTAGGAGTGTTGTGTGTTGTCAGGTAGAGGTCTCTGCGTCGGGCTGATCACTCGTCCAGAGGAGTCCTACCGAGTGTGTGCGTGTCTGAGTGTGATCGTGAAGCCTCGAAAAATGAGGAGGCCCTGGCCCACTAGAGCTGTTGCGCCATGGAGAAAAAAAAAAACAAAAATTTGGCTCTTGTAAATGAGACACTTGAGCTTCTGTCTCCATAAAAGGAACGTAATTGACAGATTACAAGTTCTGAAGAAGGATTTTGCTCGCTGTAAATATTTTGGAAAAGACAAACAGTTGGAATATTTATAAGTAGTTACTCTTGTCAGTTATGCGTCACAGAAACCGCACAAATTATTTCGGTTTACTCTAAGCCAACTCGTACTTGCAACAGACACACCTGTCTTTGCCAAATAAATAAACGATTGCACAGCTAAATCGCCTCAAAATAAGCTTGTATATGATACAGATAAAAATGTGATCATTTGTATTCTAGGGGCACTGATAAATTATGCTGTACAATTTCCCAGTTCCTTCTACCTGGGGCCCAGGCATTTTCGTAGCTGTTTCAGGGAACATGAAGCGCAAAAATTTTACAAGAACTATTATTGTGAGCCACTGGATTGGGATCTGGGTTCAACCACCGGCCGCCGTGACAGGCATTCTTTTCTGTCTTCATCTCGTCATGTGAACAATAGCAAAATATCTTCAAATGGGTCACGACCGCTTCCTTCCAGAGGCGTAGCTGGGGGGGGGGGCGAGTTGTGCGGCTGCCCCGGGCACCAGAGGCGAAGGAACAGCAAATTGGGCGGCATAATTAATATTTTTTAATAAAAAATGTGATTTTCAGCACTCACAAAATTTAAAATTACTGAGCTGAATATAAAGAAATTCAATAAATGTGATTTTTTAACGTTCATAATTTTTGTTACGGGTGGCCAGAGTAATTTCCGGCCCCGGGCGCCAGAACACCCAGCTAACCAACCGCTTCAAAGGCCTTGCTTCCTGAACTTTCACAGATGTCGTCCAGTTACAGTCGCTGATGTCTGGCAAGACATGTGAATGAAAATGTGTTGTCAAGTAACCACATCAAGCGACGAACAAGCTATAAATCATGAGGGTGACTACCCTAACGTAAAAAATTGTGAAACCATCGACACCCCACTGCCTGTATCAGCAGGCACAGAAGTACTTACTGTGTAAGCTGGATCGCGGACTGTGCTGAAAAATAACACAGAATATACCTGAACTGGATGCGTGAAACAGACTGTTTAACAATACAGCAGAACTCGGTTATAACGTCATGAAAGGGACTGAATATTTTGTGTCGTTATAAACGGGTGTCGTTCTAACCGAAGAGTATAATGTTATGGTTAACAGTGAGGTATTAATTGGTACCACAGAATATCTGTCTGCATAAGCGAGGTGTCGTGTAAACCGATGTCGCTATAACCGGGTTCGACTGTACATCCTTAATTCGACTTACCCTCGTAACTGAATAACTGTCACATACGGCTAACAGACTGCGACCCATCACCATGGCGCTCCGGTAACAAACGTACTGTCGCTCTACGAATATTTCAAACAAGCATTTGGAAGCATACACACAGCTTTCCATGCCGAAAGAATTAAACAGCAACATTTAAATTTCGGGACAGCCACAAAATGCGCCAAATTACGCCGATGTGTTGGGCCGGTTTTGGGAAAGACAATCAAGCAGCGAAACGCAAGAACGTGAATTAAGTGACGAAATGCACAGATGGAAGACAGCGAAGTCCCTCGTTAAAATTAATTCGCCTCCGTGCCATGAGAAATAGGAACGCTGGTAAGCACCACTAAAAACAGACACGCCTTTCAGCTATAAAAGTACAGGTTCGTGGGGACTGCCAAGAATAGTCATGGCTCTGAATTATAGAGGAAAGGATTCACATGAAATTCCTGCTGAAGAGCATTCCTGGTACCGCGGACATTCCACTGATATTTCTGTCTCGTTCAAACAAATGCTGCTTCCCATTTCTTACTAGAACAGTCTACAGCAGCTACGTACTACGTCAAGACACCTATCAGTGTAGTGAGGACTTCAGGATCCACTACAACGAACAGAAACACTCAGCAGTGCAATTCACACAAATCGAAAATGTCAAAGCTAGAACGCAGCCGCACGCCACTTAGTTTCAAAATTACGAATGCGTGGATACTGGTTACAGGGAGAAATTAGCACTGCTGCTCTATGCGAGTGATGCAGACTTGTTAGTTCTTCTGCTCTCTATACCAGAGAGGCAGACTTGTTAGTTCTTCTGCTCTCTATACGAGAGGCAGACTTGTTAGTTCTTCTGCTCTCTATACGAGAGAGGCAGACTTGTTAGTTCTTCTGCTCTCTATACGAGAGGCAGACTTGTTAGTTCTTCTGCTGTCTATGCCACAGAGGCAAACTTGTTAGTTCTTCTGTTCTCTATGCCAGAGAGGCAAACTTGTTAGTTCTTCTGTTCTCTATGCCAGAGAGGCAAACTTGTTAGTTCTTCTGCTCTCTATGCCAGAGAGGCAGACTTTGTTGTTACCTATCGCTCTCTTCAAAAGAGATCAAGGCTCCCCATCTTTAAAGGTGTTTTGGAGACATTTCCAGTTAGCAACCCAAGTCGGCGACTGGCACTAAACTGCTGTCTACACGATGTCTCTCCTTTCCACCCTCAACACACCACCTTACAAAAGCCACGCCCCTTTCCTCCTGCACATGTTTCCATTCAACTTCACACAACCTTACCATCAATCAACAATTTGTAACCGCTGCAGTTGGCCAAATGTTGTTCAATGAACCCTCAGCTATTTTTACCTGGCAAATGCAGCGTCATCACTGCACCTTGCACCGCGCCACGACACACCACAGAACTGTATAATTAATCTTCATGGAACTCGCTGCTAATCTCGTTATATACGTCACGTCACGTGACTACTACGTGCTCACCTGTTCCTTCCGTTCGGTAATTATAACACGGAAACACGTGATCAGGTATTTTGAAGTGTTGCCTAGCATGTAGGGGCTCTAATACAGCAATACGGCAGTAAAACAGGAAATCGTTTGGGGCTTCGGCATGTTCTCAAGTGCCTTTCTTGCACAAAATGTGCGACAACATGGCGGGGAAGAATCGAATCCACCGTGTTATAGCGGCACTACAGAGTACTGCACACACACAACAAAATTCTCTGAATAAATTCAATTCGGGTTTCTACGTAACCAACAAACTGCGCATTTTACATGATGCTAAAATAGACACTTATGTACTCGTGTGTTCCTAAATCGCTCGTTATACAAAAACATTGAGCGTATCAAAAAATACAGATAACATCAAAACATGAAATGTTTGTTTAAATGAGTCTCTTACGCGGTATTTAACAAAATACAAGGAAAACATTCATACTGCATGAATTTTTGTGGCTAGCTATATTTTTATACATATTTTAACATCAGGCATTGTATAAAAGAAACATCAGAGGTAAACTGTCAAAACAGGTCGCCTGGGCGACGACTCAGATCTTCATCTACTGATAAGGCAATTCAAATCAAAAGCAGTCGCCCACCTGAAAACACAAAATGGATATTCCTGACTGTTAATGTCAGTGCGTTTCAATAAAATGGTTAAACGTAAATATTACTCAGCGATGGTCTTCATTTGAGCTTCTGCACCGTGTAGTCGGAGTTAAATGCTTCGTCTATCTTCAGGGTCACTCATGTTGGTGCTGAAATAATGAGAAACAAAATTTGTCGACAATGTAGAAACGGTTAGAGGGAATTTTGTCAAACATAGAGGCGCAAGGTAGGCAGAGGGTATAAAATCTTCACCCTGAAACTGGAAGCACTATGTTCCTCCGAAACGTCAGAACATTCAAACATCACAGGGTGCAGAAACCTACACAAAGACCATTATCTGAGCAACAACCGCCGTCACAAAACTCAAAACTGACACAAACAGTAATTCCGAAGTACGTGGCAACAGTAATCGAAATGACCAAATGAACAGCTTTCTGCAAGACACAGAATTAATTAGAAAATTTGAATTTGTATGCGCGAAGAAACTAAAACTGATAAGGACTTTCTTTTAGAACCAATGCATGGGACAGAAGATGGGCTACCACAACATAATGCAATTATTAATATTAAACTAAGAACAACACGTGAAAAATTGTATGATAAATTAAGAGCAACGTCAGACTCATTAAGTAATAAAGTACACCGTAAACAGATTGACAGAACGCGTAAGAAAGACAAACGAGAAAAAAACATGATTTTGGGCACAGAATCCAAAATTAGTCGCAAGTAAATTTAACAATAGAGTAACAAAATATTGCATAAAGGGCGAATAACTGTAATCTCGAAACGCCACTGAAGTCAGTTACCACAGGCTTAGTAACTGAAACAGGACAGACCACGAGGCATAGAGCCAAAGAAACATGGCAGCAGCAAACAATGAACAAATCACGAGTTGCAAACAAAACCCAAAGCCCTACATAAAACAAAGTTATTTACTCTCAATATATAAAACTGTTATATAATGACGTAACAATGGAACATCGTGCAAACAAGGACTATGCAACAATGGATACAACAACGATTTCAGTAGCAAAATGCTCAATTTCATCACAGTACGATAAATTTACTACATTAAATAAAACTAACTAATAATATCGTATGAGTAAACGAATACAAAACATGGTGATTATACGCAACAATATACAGCAATACGTAAAAATGAAAAAAAAAGATTTGTAATACAATCGAATCTAAACGACTAAACTCTCATCACTAATAAAACTACATACACAAGGCACACTGATTATAAACAGCATTAACGCAGCAGCATACAGACTAGCAGATAAGTTACAGATTAAACTCGAAAACTTGGTCCGTCTACAAGTCATTTACACCGCAATGAACTGATTACTAACACGTCAGGATTTGAGATATTTACTAAGATTTTCTTTCCCCAATTGCGCAACAGCCCCTAGTGCGCCAGGGCCTCTCATTATTGAGGTTTCACGATCACACTCAGACACACCACACTCGGTAGGACGCCTCTGGACGTGTGATCAGCTCGACGCAGAGACCTCCACCTGATACAAAACATTCAAAAGAGACAGACATCCATTGCCCCGGCGGGATTCGAACCCGCAAGCCCAGCAAGCGAACGGCCGCAGACCCACGCCTTAGACTGCGCGGCCACTGCGATCGACGAACTTTACTAATATTCACCATATAATTAGCATGGTCAACTGTATGACAATCTGCATATTAAAGGAACCATCACACTACAGGATCATTACTACAGAACAACAATTTCGAACTTATCAACACTCATGGTAATGTAATAAAATCATAAATATTTGTAATATAACGACCTATACTACAAACCGCCGTCGCCTATCCTGTATCATATTCATAGCACACATGCCATTACAATCATACGAAAATTAACTAGTCACAGTTGACATGACAACGCCAGATATGCAGATGACATGCTCATGACCATAAAGAAGATACTATTATGAAACAACTAAATAAAATTCACAGAAACATGGGACTCAAATACACGCACGGGAAATGCTCAAGTTTATGGACCTGACTAACACAAGGCGCCCACTGTTCGTGATAAGAGACCTTGAACCTACAACCACTACTACCAACACACACTACCATTATAAATCATTGCATAAAACAGGAACTCGCAGCATTTATACAAGACATACTGCACCATAAACACCATCTCACACTAACGCCAAACACAATACAAAGAAATGCAAACCTTAATTTATATAGCACAATGTAATACCTAAATCAAATTTATTAGTTGATCAATTAATCAGTGAATCACAGTGAAACGCAACTATATAGTTACATAACACACATGTAGCTACATGTCTCGGTCTTAAAAGATCGTATTACGTTTCAAATACAGGTACTTGATGTGACTTGTAGCACAAGGTTTTTGCCAGTGCAAATCTGCCATATTTATTACTAACTTCTTCTTCTTTCGTGGCTCTACAGTCCGTTGTGAACCTTGGCCTCTTCAACGATTTTCCGCCAGTTGTCTCGATTCTGTGCCAGTACTTTCCAATTCCTGTATCCCATTTTCCGTACATCTTCCTCAACTCCATCCAACCACTTGGTTCTCGGTCGACCACGCCCTCTTTGTCCTCCAGGGTTTCCGCTTAATATCTTTTTAGGTATCTCTGTATCGTCCATCCGTGCCACATGTCCTGCCCATCTCAATCTTAGTGATTTTACTATTCTTCTGATGGGTGGATCTTTATAAATGGAGTACAGCTCGTTATTGTACCGCCTTCTCCATCTTCCTCCTTCACAGATTGGGCCTATTATTCTACGAAGTACCTTCCTCTCGAAGGTATCCAACATTCCAATATCTCTTACTGTTAGTGGCCACGTCTCTGAAGCGTATGTGAGCACCGGTCTTATAAGTGTTTTATAAATAATAAACTTGGTGATACGAGATAGAAACCTTGAGGAAAGTAGTTTTGTTAGTGCGAAGTAGGCTCTATTGGCTGCCATTAACCTCTGTTTGATTTCATAAGATGTATCATTTGAATATGTCACTGTCGATCCCAGATATTTAAACTGTTCAACTTCCCAAATGTATAATCGCCCACAGTTATCGAGGGTGGCATATTCTCCTTACACGCTTTCCCTGAAGCCATGCATTTAGTCTTCGACTGGTTTATGCTCAATCCCATGTTTCTGCTAGCCTGTTCTAAGGCAATAAATGACTCTTCCATCGCCCTTCGGGATCTTGCTACTATATCTATATCGTCGGCATATGCTAGTATTTGCACTGATTTGTAAAAAATTGTGCCCCTGCTCAACAGGTTTGCTTCCCTTACCACCTTTTCTAGAACGACATTAAATAGGAGACACGCCAGCGCGTCTCCTTGTCGTACACCATTTTGAATGTTCAGTGGCTCCGACAGCATCCCTCCAACCCTTATGCTACTTGTTACCTCACTCATTGTCATTTTCGCTAGCCTCACTAATTTTCTTGGGGTTCCCAGTTCTCTTAGAGCATGGTATAGTCGTTCCCTATTTATACTATCATATACAGCTTTATAATCTATAAATAGGTGATGCGTACCAATCCCGAATTCAGTTGTTTTCTCCAAAATTTGCCTCAGGGTGAAAATTTGATCTATAGTTGACTTCCCTGGGAGAAAGCCACATTGGTATGAGCCCATCTCTCTCTGAACAATCGGAAGGAGGCGTTCGAACACGTTAGAGAAAACCTTGTATCCCAAATTTAAGAGTGTTATTCCTCGATAGTTTCCGCACTCCATTTGATCTCCTTTCTTATAAAGGGGGCATATAATTCCTTTTTTCCATTGCTGTGGCATTTTCTCCTCTTCCCAGACTGAAGTTACTATTTTTAGGAGAAAATGTTCCAATTGATTGCCACCTTGCTTTAGCATTTCCGCTGGGATATTATCCGTTCCAGGCGCCTTATTGTTCTTTAATTTCTTCATGGCGATTCTTACTTCTTCGACCTTTGGAGGTTCCAGATTCTCATTTGATTCATCTTCCTGTTGTTCTACGTCTATGGAGCCTCTCGGTACCACTCTGGGGTTGAGAAGATCATTAAAATATCTACGCCATCTTTCGCAGATCCCTTTCTCTTCACTGATAATTCTCCAGGTTTCATCCTTAATCAGCCTATTTTTACAACTAAAGGGCTTCTGAGCATCATTTACTACTTTAAAGAATTTTCTTGCTTCATTCTGGCTCCTTAGTAACTCCATTTGTTCAGCATTTGCTTTAACCCATTCTTTCTTCTTTCTTCGATGTATCCTCTTTTCAATTCTCCTCTTTTCTTTATAGGTTTCCTTCATTCTTCTCGTGCAGTTTCCTTGTAGTGTCCTTCTATACGCTTTATTATTTTCTTCAGTTACTGCCTCACACTCAGCGTCGAACCATTGAGATCTTTCTCGTCTTTTTTCCTTTCCCACTACTTCATTTGCTGCAGTTTCAACCGCCGTCTTTATCGCTTCCCATATTCCTTCGATGTTATTGCATCCCTCAACCTCTTCAAGGATTTCTGTATTTATTACTAACGGCTAATGTTTTTCTTATACTATTTATTGTTTTGAAAGTTTCTAATCTCATTTACTTTGCCCAATAATGTATTTCTATTTATAATACCTCCACCCTCATTTCCTATAAATTTTGAACTGTTTTTTCAACTTGGTTTTCCCACTTTCATTTTAATTTGTGGAGAAATTTGCCTACATTTTCCAATTCTGTAATTTTTGTACACCTGATATTTTCTTACCTTCAAATTCTCCATTTACTTATATTTATTTATATTTCAAAAATTGTAATTTCCATGCCCCTTCTCCTTACAGTATTTATCTCATTTTCTTGTTCTTTACATAGAGGACTAATACCCAAGTCAGTAACAAAAAAGACGTCGTCAAACACCTACATATATATGCATATACTGAACTTGATATAAAAACAATACGCACTAAGTACTGCGGCAGAGTTGGACACTTTAATTCAGACCACCACATATCTTATACTGCTGCCATTTTATGCTCCAATTAGTAACTACTCTCTTGTCTTTCATACACAAAATAAAGGATTCTGAAGTTTAATGAATTATTCAAAATGCAAATAACGCATTCTAAAGGTATAGGTAACCCGTCTCAGTACAAACTCCACCCCTGTATTTAGTTGACAACCAAAACAACAGTAACAACCTCAGTATTTTCTCGCAGTACAACATTCGGTGTATCTGGGACGTACGTACGCAGTTGTCATTAAACACTACTATGCGGGCTATAAAGGATGCAGACTGTCATACTGATTTTATGAACCGCTAACACACACAGCTGGATCAGTGTCGCAGAATATTTCCAGACCGGCCCTGGGGCCCACCCAGCCTCCTATGCAATGGGTACCGGGTCTCTTCCCCGGGGGTAAAGCGGCCGAGGCGTGGAGTTGACCACCCACCTCATCTAGTGCCAGGGTTAAAGAAAGAGTAGAGCTATAACTCTACTCCCCCTCTGGGCCTTCATGGCCTGTTCTAGGGAGAACTTTACCTTTTACCTTTACCGGGTAATCCGCCCTATTCTTTCGCACTGCTCCCCTCCCACGTCGCCACACAAACAAGAGGTTGAACGAACTGTCGTTTCAGCAACTTCCAAGTACCTGGTTCCTGGAACCACAAAACTATCGACACGGAACTGTGTCAATACTCAGGCGACATATTTTTGACAACGTACGTCAGAATAAGCTACAATTCGATATATCGAAATAGAAACATGACGTCAGTAAGCTTTCCGCTGTGTAATTATGGGCCCAAACGACATTAATTCAATTCAATATACACATTACATAACTGGGGCTCCGTAAGGAGCCGAATTTGCTATCTACAAGCAAAGAATTTATAAAATATGCTCTCAATTACTGCTTCTAGCTTTTCAGTTTACGCATGTTACTTTCTGGTGACTATCCGCCTCACACGCACTTCTATAAACTGCGTGAAGGAACATCGCATACGTTACAAAAATATATATTATCTCCAGCTCGTATACAATGTTGAAACACAATATGCCATCACTTTACACAAACCCTGACATATATCGGTGCACTAGTACACCATCTTCAGGGGGGAACGCTTTTAACACTTAAAACACACAAGCCCAGTTGTTAAAATGCTCATTAAAAACATTGTTACGTTAACAGACATACTCAGACTTGCTGGAGGCAAAACTGCGACACCGTGCCGCGAAGTGTTACAAAAAGCACACATAAAACGTACTACATCGAGAAACGTGACACTTTGATAAGAATCGACATACATTGCATCAAAATCGTTGATACTGTTATACACTGCCGAGACCCGTGGTACGTCTGTAACAATCACGTCATCACGCACCGCCTGCCATAGTGCTGGTCTGGCTGTCATGTGTTAGGATATCTTACATTTGGCGTTACTCTACTGCTGTCAGGACACAGTAAACATTTACGCTGAAAAATGACAGCTAGCAGCTTAGGCTGACACACTGTTACCAGTAATACTTGTACTTTACTGAGAACTTTCTAATTTGTACACTAACATTCATAGAAACAAGTATGTTAATTGAAAGAAAGAAAGATGGATAAAAACAAAGACGGAAAGAAGGAATGAAGGAAATAAGAAAGTAAGAAAGAAAGAAAGTGAAACGAAAAGGAGGAAGGAAAGGCATGAAGACAGGAAGGGAATAAAGATGGAACAAAGCAACAGGAAACGTCGAAAAGCGTTACTGTAAGTATTGCAGTTTGCCAACCAAACAGAGGTGACACTGTGCACAGTCCAGTGTATGAGTAGCCTGTCTGTACGATACAGTTACAAACCTTCTATATAAGGCTCATATCGAGTGCTCTAATATTAATTAAACCACACCCCAGGGAAAGAACGCCGATGGTGCCCCAGAGCTGGCCTGGATGTGTCTGGAGAAGAGAAAACCTCCTGCCACCAGGATTCGAACCATGGACCGTCGAGCCCTTGTCCAGTCGATACACCGGACTGGAACGGGTGGTTTT
Organism: Reticulitermes speratus; assembly: GCA_021186555.1. Lineage (NCBI taxonomy): Eukaryota > Metazoa > Arthropoda > Insecta > Blattodea > Rhinotermitidae > Reticulitermes > Reticulitermes speratus. The sequence goes on from JAJKFL010000011.1 coordinate 12,301,083, forward strand.
ACGTTTCGGCATCACCTTGTTTGTACTTACAGACACACACACAGACAAAGAGAACTTCACGGTTATGCGATCGCATTGACAGAGCGCGTACGTGTGAAGATTCAGAGTGCCAGGAACACCCCAGTCACACACACCTTGGCAACGAGTACAGAGGCGGTCGTGCTTCTTCAGAGAACGCTGAGTACCCACTACAGACCTCTTGCCTTCACTTTACAACCGTTTAAAGCCGAGTGGTAAATATCTGTACCGCCCACCGCAACTTTTAAATTCTCCATTTTTCCATACTGTAGTTTCGTGTTCTGCATGACTGTCAAAACAAACAAAGCGCATCAGCCGGGTGGCTTGACTAACAGCACTGTGTTATGTGTGTTAGGGGAACGTCACTGCTGAAGTGCTGAACACAGCAGCACTGTGTTATGTGTGTTAGGGGAACGTCACTGCTGAAGTGCTGAACACAGCAGCACTGTGTTTGTGTGTTAGGGGAACGTCACTGCTGAAGTGCTGAACACAGCAGCACTGTGTTATGTGTGTTAGGAGAACGTCACTGCTGAAGTGCTGAACACAGCAGCACTGTGTGTTATGTGTGTGTTAGGGGAACGTCACTGCTGAAGTGCTGAACACAGCAGCACTGTGTTATGTGTGTTAGGGGAACGTCACTGCTGAAGTGCTGAACACAGCAGCACTGTGTTATGTGTGTGTTAGGGGAACGTCACTGCTGAAGTGCTGAACACAGCAGCACTGTGTTATGTGTGTTAGGGGAACGTCACTGCTGAAGTGCTGAACACAGCAGCACTGTGTTTGTGTTAGGGAACGTCACTGCTGAAGTGCTGAACACAGCAGCACTGTGTTTGTGTTAGGGGAACGTCACTGCTGAAGTGCTGAACACACAGAAACACACTGAACACATAAAACACACTGAAGGCATAGAAACACAATGAACACACAGAAACACAATTAGGGCACAGAAACACACTGCACGTAAAACACAATGAAGGCACAGAAACACAATGAACACACAGAAACACAATGAGGGCACAGAAACACAATAAACACACAGAAACACACTGCACACATAAAACACAATGAAGGCATAGAAACACAATGAACACACAGAAACACACTGAACACATAAAAACACACTGAAGGCATAGAAACACAATGAAGACAAAGAAACACACTGAACACACACAAACATATTGAAGACATAAAAACACACTGAACACACAAACACTTAACACAAAAAACACACTGCAAACTCGGCCCATAATGCTCTTAAAACTGTGTGATTAGTTGTGGCAAGCTGTGTGTGTGTGTGTGCTCGGTTTTAATTAAGACCAGACGAATGTGGCCCCTCTGAACATAAAATACAGCTCTCCAACTGCAAATTTCCGAGCCACATTTTCGCTGTGTTCATTACGAATTACCTTCAGCACACAACTGTCACATAAAATAACTAAGTGCTCATAAAACTTAACTTCACATATCCACGCAGATGTGTCTGCACTAACCCATTAGCATGTTTTGACGGCTGTGAAGTGTGACCCGATTAAGTTCAAAACAATCTTCTTGCAGCACAGCACAACGGACAGCGAGCGTCGAAACGAAATGTAACTCGTCATGGGGATCCATGCTGCGCATTATCAATGTTTGAACACACCAGCAGACTGCTTACAACGTTACGTCACTAAACAAACCTCGTGCAATAATTAACATGCATGAGGACTGCGAGGTTTCGGATTCTAACGGCGGTGAAAATGACTGAGTTAAACAACGAAACCCATCAAGTTGGTCGACGTCCCCTCTAATCGAAGATACAAGCGACGAAAACGGAATTGAACCGTTATGGCGCCGTTGGTGTCGGGTGCTACGAGCGCCGTTTCGGAGGCTGTCTAGAGGACATTCACTGCTGCTCAGTCAGCGCACTGTCGGCCAATTGTCATGACACAACACATCAGTACATCATGTAACGTCTCACTACAGCATGACACAACACATCAGCACATCATGTAACGTCTCACTACAGCATGAAACAGCACATCAGCACATCATGTAACGTCTCACTACAGCATGACACAACACATCAGCACATCATGTAACGTCTCACTACAGCATGACACAACACATCAGCACATCATATAACGTCTCACTACAGCATGCACAACATCAAATCATACTCTCACTCAGCATGCACACACATAGACATCTGTAACGTCTCACTACAGCATGACACAACACATCAGTACATCATGTAACGTCTCACTACAGCATGACACAACACATCAGCACATCATGTAACGTCTCACTACAGCATGACACAACACATCAGCACATCATGTAACGTCTCACTACAGCATGACACAACACATCAGCACATCATGTAACATCTCACTACAGCATGACACAACACATCAGCACATCATGTAACGTCTCACTACAGCATGACACAACACATCAGCACATCATGTAACTCTCACTACAGCATGACACAACACATCAGCAATCATGTAACGTCTCACTACAGCATGTCACAACACATCAGCACATCATGTAACGTCTCACTACAGCATGTCACAACACATCAGCACATCATGTAACGTCTCACTACAGCATGTCACAACACATCAGCAATCATGTAACGTCTCACTACAGCATGTCACAACACATCAGCACATCATGTAACGTCTCACTACAGCATGTCACAACACATCAGCACATCATGTAACGTCTCACTACAGCATGTCTTCTTTACTTCACGACACACAGTCAGTCTTGACAAGCTAATTCTCTTCGATACGATCAATAAATTCACCGCAACCTGTGACACCCGACGTTTCATCGTCGTATTCACAATTATGTCTACTCAAGAGCCAGACAAAGTACGTTCGTAGTGTCTAGGCTCCACTTTCTCTCATCTAGACCTAGTTCCTCCAAGATGATTCATAACGTCGGGTTCCTAGTCTCCTATCGTGTAGCTTATACTTAAGTTGTTATTACAACCACCGCACGACAATTCTCTTTTATTTCTTATTGTGATTGTGTAACATTACAGGACTCCACCCTACCAAAACAGACGTTATTAGCAACACTGATGTTTGGAGACAGATTTCTATATTTTATATTGGTATTTTTATATATTAACATACTATATTTTAAATCGGCGGCACGCGGTGGCGCAGTTCGTTGAGGCACTGCGCTACAAGCCGGAAGGTCGCGGGTTCGATTCCCGATGGTGTCATGGACATAATCCTTCCAGCCGCACTATGGCCCTGGAGTTGATTCAGCCTCTAACAGAAATAAGTAACAGGAATATTTCCTGGGGGTAAAGGCGGCCGGTGCGTAGGGCTGACAACCTTACCACCTCCATGTGCCGATTGTCTAGAGATCTGGGAGTCTCAACCTCCTGGAGCCCTAAGGGCCTGTCATGAGATTGCTTTCTTATATTTTAATATCATACATATAATTTAAACTGTATAAATTGTACTAGTACTATATAGCAGCTACTCCTGTAAATAATTAATGTATATATTACCATTCAGTGACACACTGTACGCTGCGCACGTCTGTGAAAAGTGACTCCCTGATGATGGCTACGACGGGCAGCCGAAACATGTAGCAGTAAAAAGAATTATTGTGCAGTGGTTGGTAATAAAAACTGATACGTATAGCAAATGCACGGAATATGTATAACTTCAGTATATTATGTATTGCTCTTCCCCGCCATGCGTGCTACATACCTCGCCTGCCTCTACGTCTGTAGTTTGACTGTGACACTAACAACATTCGGTGTGGTGCAGAGCACAAATCATGAAAGTCCTCATGTAACTTTCCCCATCGTTATTTCACTCACTCCCTCCCTCTTACGTGCAAATACCTCTCTGTTCTAAAACCGTCTATATTTGAAGTCCTTAATACGGTGAAAGTACACATGGCGATGTGTTCGTAGCGACTGTGTGTGAACAGGCAGGCGTACTTCATGAACCCTTTAAAAGCCCGGTGGTTACTATATGTACCACCATGTTTAACATTCACAAATTCTACGTTCTGCCCACACAGTGTATTTATGTGTTTTGTGTGGATCTCAGAACAAACAGCGATTATTTCACTGTACAGCATTAACTGACTGGTTTTTATAACTGAGACGGAGTGTTTACTGCGCGGTACGAACTGGGTCTTTATACGTACACACCTAAAGCCCAGTGGTTACTATATGTACCACCATGTTTAACATTCAACAATTCTACGTTCTGCCCACACAGTGTATTTATGTGGATCTCAGAACAAACAGCGATTATTTCACTGTACAACATTAACTGACTGGTTTGTATAACTGAGATGGAGTGTGTTTACTGCGCGGTACGGACTGAGTCCTTTGACATAATTCCACTTCATTCCTTTATGCTTTATGAACATAAACGAAAAGTGAGCATGTCACAATTTAATTCTTTCTCTAAATATATATATGCGGCATAACTTTCAAGCAGTAATTCCAGAATTCCCTACCATTGCGGTAAAAACACTACAGTCTAACGAGTTTCAAATACATCTTCGTAATAAATATATATTATATATATATAATGACAGTTTGAGAAAATTTGATTAAAAACGGATGGGCACTGTCACTGAACTGGATTCGAGCCAGGGCTGTGACGTGTATCATCTCGCCATGGAGGCAGTATCTATGTGTATTGAAACAAACAGGCGACTCACTTCGATCTGAAAACTTAACATCTTCTTCACAACCGTAAACAAACCACCTTAAAATTATTATACTCAGGTTATATAATTCGATTCAAAATGTACTTATGACGTCACAACCTATATTATTTTTGCACTTCGTTTAATTGACACACCAGTAATTAAAACTACACATAACGCCGAGATTAAGAGTGAGTGGAACTATGCCACCACTCTCCATACGCCTTCATGCTGTGCACACACACTTTCGCATCATATGTACAAACACGTAACATATTTCACCATGATAATAAGTTAACTCGTGTCTGTTATAATATGACGCCCGCAATAATATCTGGCGTAACCTGATCACGTGACACGATACTGATCTCCCAATCTCGGAAATCCCCAGCGATGGCGCATTCATTCAGTACGTTTTTACATTCTTTTCCTGCATCACTTTTCTACTATTTCCCTTAACGCTAATGAATTCTGGAAAGTGTCTTTTGTCTACTTTTTGCAGCTGTTGTTTCCTTATGATGTGTTCGGGCTAGACACATCTGTGAACGTGAGTTGTTGCCGGAACAAATACACAGAAATACACTGAATGTTCTTTCAAACGTTTTTGGAACAGTGTGCATTGAAGTGCCGAGAAACTGAAAAGGTGCACCTGTAAGTCACTGTGAACAGACTGTTAACAAACAAAAGGTGCACCTGTAAGTCACTGTGAACAAACAGTTAACAAACACACTTGTCCTGTCGCGTAAAACTACCCGATGGTTTCCTTTGCTATAGTACTTGTTACGTGCTGAAAACCCAGACGCATCAGATGCGCCTTAACATGCCGGGGCACACAAATTGTGTAAAGACGGGAGTGAATAGCACGTCATGGCGAAAAGGGTAAGAGCCAATGCCTACTGAAATACAGAGACCTATGTGTATACACTACAACATAACACGAGACTGCAGACTGTACATTGTACATAACACAAGGTCGCGTTTCGTTGAAGTCTTTCCCAGCAAAACAAACATCTGCCTGACAAAACAAATACACTGAAAATGTTTCAATTCACTTAAAACGCCTGTGCATGGACGGTAATGAACCAAGAGAGTACCAAGCAATGAACAATCAGTGTACTTAGCAATACATGTAGCAGTACAAGAAACGTTTCTGTAAATGTAAGGCGAATAACTTAATCAAAAGGAGAATGGGTTTGAGGTGTTCTGGGGTTGCAGAATATTATGTAATGCTGGTCGCCTAACCTTTCTGAGACTTGCACCTGGCGCCATCTTGAACCGCTACGCTCCGCAACCCCCTTGCTTGCTCCACGTTAGCTGTTCTTCTGCCAGCCTCTCTAATCGCACTGTCCTATCCAACGATGCTTTCGACGCGTTGTAAATTTTTTTCCCGTTTGCCAAGAGGGCTTAATCCTACGGTAAGGCCCCCTTGCTATTTCACACAGCACCGCATCACCAATGTCATCACAAACTGCTTCATGCTACCACTTCACGGCCCGGCCTGCACCCGACACACTGAATGCCTGCATGACCCAGCTCGATAACAAGACATGCGCGCCGCACCGTGGCCAAACTGCGAGTTGTGCCCCCCTCCAAACTACCCCACAACGGCTTTCTCGCCTGATTTCCTGATTCCGCACCTGCTTTCTCAATCTGATTTCCTGCTTTCTCACCTCATTTCATTACTTTCTACTCTTTCCTTCGTAATTTTCCTGTAGGTTTATCTGCTTAAACATATTTCCGACATTTTCTGCCTCTCTGCATTTGCTTACCCACAACTTCATCGCACACCTGGTCTTTCACCCCTACTTTCTCGTCTGATCTCCACTTTACACACCCTACAACTATACATGTGTTTACTCGTGTTTCAAATATCCCACCAAACAGTCTATTACTCTGAGCACACTTTGACGGCACTTAAATATGGAGCGTAGCTGAGAAGAGGGTGTACTGATTAAAAGTAGCTGACCGCCGAAAAGAAGGGGTCCTCCAGTTTGGAAGTTGGGGAGGGCCTAGAAACTCCTCTAGCTAAAGACGTGACACGTTACGAAATGTCGCACAAGAAGGCTTCGTACTTGTACGGGTTGTTTGGTGTGTAAGATGTTGTTGGGCTGAGACGAAGGGAATAACAGGAGCCTGGAGAGAACTACGCAGTGATGAGCTTCATGATTTGTACTGCTCACCGAATATTATTAGGGTGATCAAAAGAAAGAGGATAAGATGGGTGGGACATGTGGCACGTATAGAGACAAGAAAGTTGCATAGTGGGTTTTGGAGGGGAAACCTGTAGAAAGGAATTCACTTGAAAGACCCAAGCATAGGTGGGAAAATACTCCTAGAATATATATTAAATAAATGTAATAAGAGGACGTGAGTGGATTTATCTGGCTCAGTATATGTACAGCTAGCACGTTGCTGTGAAAACAGTAATGAATGTTTGAGTACGATGAAGGGAATGGGATTTATTGCCTAGCTGACATACCGACTGTTATACGTGCAAAATAAATGCTGCATGGCTTAGTTCGTGACATACGTACATACATACATACATATGTACATATACACATACATACATATGTACATACATACGTAAATACATACACACGTACGTACGTACATACATACATACATACATACGTAAATACATACATACGTACATACATACGTACATACATATATACATACGTACGTACGTACATACATACATACATACATACATACGTAAATACATACATGCATACATACATACATACATTACATACATACATACGTATATAGGCATATGTAAATACATACATACATACATACAAACATACATACGTACGTACATACATACACACATACATACATACATACATACATACATACGTACATACATACATACGTATATACATACGTAAATACGTACATACATACATACGTAAATGCATACATACATACATACACACACATACATACATACATACATACATACATACATAAGTACATACGTACGTACGCAAATAGCTTTAAGTATTTAGGAATAATTATACGCAGCGACCTAAGATGGGCAGATCATGTAAATTATACACTAAGAAAATCATGGAAGGCTCTTCATTTCGTAATGCGTATACTCAAAAGGGCAAATAATAATACGAAACGTTTAGCTTATACGGCACTAGTGAGACCGATACTTGAGAATGGAGCGGTGTGTTGGGACCCATACAGAGAAGGTCAGGTAAGCGCTTTGAATCGCGTGCAAAAGAGAGCGGCAAAATTTGCAAATAATACAAATGAATCGGGTTGGGAAACATTGACACAGCGTAGAGCGATAGCCCGAATATGCGCCCTTTTCAACGCATACACCGGGGGACGGGCTTGGAAAACAATAGGGGACAGACTGCTAAAACCATGCTACCTGGGTAGGGACGATCATAGTCGGAAAATTAGGATTTGGAAACAAAGAACAGATGTAGGTAAATATTCCTTTGTAAATAGGACCATAAAAAGCTGGAACCAATTACCTCCAAGCGTACTAGCGACTTTCCCCTGTAAATTAAGCACTTTTAGAAAAAGGGTCGAGAACGTCATTACAAGCTAAGGATTTTTTAAGTGGGATTAAATAAAAATAAGGGATGTGAAGTAAAAGGGTGTGAAGTGATGTGAAGTGAAGGGGTGTGAAGTGATGTGAAGTGAAGTGCTTTGGTTTCGAAGTAAAGTGAAGTGAATTAAGTTCTTGGGGGATATGATTATCATGTACTTTGGTCTGACTTTATACTGAGGATATTCTAACGCACTGAAATTAATTAATGTGTGGGTGTTTTTTGTAATGTGCGTGTGTGTTTTTTTTTGTATTGTGTATCGGTGTTTTTGTAAGGTGTGGATGTTTTTGTAAGGTGTGAATGCTTTTGTAAGGTGTGGATGTTTCTGTAATGTGTGTACGGTGTTCTAATATGTGTACTTGTATTTATTGTATGTATTTTGTTTTGTATGCGTATGGGTGTTTTTGTAAGGTGTGGATGCTTTTGTAATGTGTGTACGGTGTTCTAATATGTGTACTTGTATTTACTGTATGTATTTTGTTTTGTATGTGTATGGGTGTTTTTGTAAGGTGTGGATGCTTTGTAAGGTGTGTATGTTTTTGTAATGTGTGTACGGTGTTCTAATATGTGTACTTGTATTTACTGTATGTATTTTGTTTTGTATGTGTATGAGTGTTTTTGTAATGTGTGTACGGTGTTCTAATATGTGTACTTGTATTTACTGTATGTATTTTGTTTTGTATGTGTATGGGTGTGTTTGTAAGGTGTGTACGGTGTTCTAATATGTGTACTTTTATTTACTGTATGTATTTTGTTTTGTATGTGTATGGGTGTTTTGTAAGGTGTGGATGTATTTGTAAGGTGTGGATGTTTTTGTAAGGTGTGGATGCTTTTGTAAGGTGTGGATGTTTTTGTAATTTGTGCACGGTGTTCTAATGTGTGTACTTGTATTTACTGTATGTATTTTGTTTTGTAATTGTGTATAGTTTGTTTTGTATTGTTATTTTTATGTATATTATATGTCCATTTGTATTGTGTGTACTAGTGTAAGGACTACTGCCACCGGGTGAAAACCCAATTGCAGTAAATAATAATAATAATAATAACATACATATAGCAGTTTAGCCTAACACCGCGACATTTGCTGTCCTGTAGTAGCTTACGTAACTGCAACATACATATAGCAGTTTATCCTAACACCGCGACATTTGCTGTCCTGTAGTAGCTTACGTAACTGCAACATACATATAGCAGTTTATCCTAACACCGCGACATTTGCTGTCCTGTAGTAGCTTACGTAACTGCAACATACATATAGCAGTTTATCCTAACACCGCGACATTTGCTGTCCTGTAGTAGCTTACGTAACTGCAACATACATATAGCAGTTTAGCCTAACACCGCGACATTTGCTGTCCTGTAGTAGCTTACGTAACTGCAACATACATATAGCAGTTTAGCCTAACACCGCGACATTTGCTGTCCCTGTAGTAGCTTACGTAACTGCAACATACATATAGCAGTTTAGCCTAACACCGCGACATTGCTGTCCTGTAGTAGTTTACGTAACTGCAACATACATATAGCAGTTTAGCCTAACACCGCGACATTTGCTGTCCCTGTAGTAGCTTACGTAACTGCAACATACATATAGCAGTTTAGCCTAACACCGCGACATTGCTGTCCTGTAGTAGCTTACGTAACTGCAACATACATATAGCAGTTTAGCCTAACACCGCGACATTTGCTGTCCCTGTAGTAGCTTCTCTACAGACTCAGGTCTTCTAGGATGTAACACTACGTCTTTGAGTGAGTGATACTGGACGTTTCGAAGGACGTAGGGCCTTCATATTCAGGGCTCAAGCAGGCTAGATGTCTACTTAATCGTTGGAGATTCAGGCACCACGATCCTCCGAAACGTCGGGGACAAGACAAAGCGCCACTCTCCGGAAGACCAGAATGCTTTGCCTCATCTGCGAGACAAGCTAGCTCCCGTTTTGGCCTCTCATGCAGTAAGAAACTTCAGCAGTTGGCGTGGTGTCACAGCGCACCGGGCAACATCCACGTGGCCGCCTGCCTGTCTAAACACCAGGCTGTGCTGAGACAGGCAGCAGTCGGTCTTAGCGTTTGCCCTCTCAGTCAACTCTCCATCGATTGCTCTTGCGACAGCAGCGGCGATGCTGAAAGTTCGACGCCCCAAATGAAGAAGCGACAAGCAGTGCCAGCCTCCACATATCCAGTACATTCTTTGTTAGCAATCTACAGTTGCGAACCAGAATAACATGCAAGACAAGACTAGGTTAGCTACATATAAGCTATCACACAGTCACAAGTGTGTGTATGAGATCCGTCTTAATTTTGTAATGGAATTAGAAAAACAAAGTGTTGGTATGTATGATACATGAATCGAGGACGCTCAGTTGATTCAGCTACTACACTACGAGCTGGACGAGCCGGGGTTCGAATCCCGATAGGGGAAATAAATTATATCTTCGCCTGGAACATTCCAGACGGGCTCCGGGGCCCAGCCAGCCTCCAATTCAATGGGTACGTGGTTTTCTTCCGCAGGAGTAAAGCGGCCGAGACATGAAGCTGACCACTCACGTCCGTCTAGTGCGGAGGATAAGAATGAGTGGAGCTGCACCTCTATTCCCCCTATATGTGATAACTTTACTTTTATACTTCCTTATATACACGTTTGATGGGTACCGCTTTATGAGCGGCGACAACGTGAAGTTAGTTGAAAATTTTCCGACGTTTCGGAGAAGCGTGCTCTTCCTTTATTCTGATTGATGAAGAACGTTTGATCCTAGGCTGAAACAACGGGTCGCAACTTCGAGTGGATGGCCGGTACACGCGTGCCCGGGCAGTGCACATGTGCGCGGCCGGTACACGCGTGCCCGGGCAGTGCACACGCACCGAGCTATGCAGTGCTGTGCCCCCCCCCTCTCCTCCCCGCTGTTCCAAACAATGGCAGCAGTCGTTTAACCTTTCGCAACGAACTCGCGTTTCCGTTGACCTACACGTAGTGTGTCAAATGTGCATCAGCAGGCACCACACAGTGGCTGGGACACTGCGCTGTGTGTCCCGGTGGAAATTTGCCTATCCTTCGGAGAAACGTACTGTGTCCTTCTTCAGGGTACAATGTAAATATTTACCATGCTACACGGCGTCACACACCAGACGACTGCATTCTTCACGGTCCCGCTGTCAGACCCTCAGAAATGTCTCGATGTGTGTCACTGGCTGTGTCACGCATGGGGGGAGGAGAGTTGTATATAGGAATTTGGTGGGGAACTCTGATGACAAGATTTTGGTGGGGAACTCTGATGACAAGATTTTGGTGGGGAACTCTGATGACAAGATTTTGGTGGAGAACTCTGATGACAAGATTTTGATGGGAAACCCTGATGACAAGAAACAACCCTGTGGGCGAGTAGCTCTCGAGGTCAAGGAGTCCAAGACAGACTGCTTGACCCTGAAAATGAAGGCACTGCAAGCTTTCGAAACGTCGAGAACTATTCGCGAAACGACACGACTTCACACCCCAGAAGACGAATCTCCAAGACACACTACAGTGGCCGAGCCAGTTGCCTGCAAATGATGGCGCAGTTATGGTGAAGCCTTGCGGAGGCACGACTGACATTTGGGTTGTCGTGGCGGTAATCACGGCATCAGTATTCAATTCTTAGTTTCTTTTCTGATTAATTTTGAAGCAAAAAATCCTTTGCAGACACTTGTTAGAAACGGCTGATCGAGGAGTAAGTCCATCACAAGGTTCCTTCCCGCCAGCATACATTACACACCTCCAGCGCCAAGCGGGATTTCAACACAAAATCCCAGGGCTCGATCAGTCCAATAAGTATATTACATAACAAGGTGTAATATTCCTCTGAAATGATATGCCAGTATTATGCCACACTAAAATGAATTCCTATAAAAATACGTCACTGTTAGCATTCACAGCGTTACATTTGTGTGTGTGTCTCGAGATCCAAATGCAGGACAAAATCACAATATGAAGATAGATAATAAATCCTTTGAAAGGGTGGAACAGTTCAAATATCTGGGAACAACCGTAACGCATCGAAATTCAATTCAGGAAGAAAGTCGGGGAATGCTTGTTATCATTCGGTGCAGGATCTTCTGTCTTCCAGTTTGCTATCCAAAAACACAAAGATTAAGATATACAGAACTATAATTTTGCCTGTTGTTTTGTATGGGTGTGAGACTTGGTCTGTCACACTGAGGGAGGAACATAGGCTGAGGGTGTTCGAGAATAGTGCTGAGGAGAATATTTGGGCCTAAGAGGGACCAGATAACAGGGGAGTGGAGAAGACTACATAACGGGGAACTTAATGATCTGTACTCATCACTAAATATTATTCGGGTGATCAAATAAAGAAGAATGAGGTGGGCGGGGCATGTAGCACGTATAGGGGAGGGGAGAGGTGCATACAGGATTTTGGTGGGAGACCTGAGGGAAGGAGACCACTTGGAAGACCCAAGTGTAGAAGGGAGGATAATATTAAAATGAATCTTCAAGAAATGGGATGGGATGGCGTGGCCTGGATTGAAATGGCTCATGATAGGGACAGATGGCGGGCTATTGTGAATGCGGTAATGAACCTCCGGGTTCCATAAAACGCGGGGAATTTCTTGACTAGCTGACGACCTGTTAGCTTCTCAAGAAGGACTCTGCTCCATGGAGTTATTTAGTTAGTACGAAAGCGCAGAGAATTTACCAACAAACCTCTCTCACACAACAAAATGAACGGTTCCAAAACACCCCTAAGTTTATGTTGGCATCGCCGCATTATTTAAGACAATTAGATGCCTGTTTAGGGAATGGAATGCCTCCGTTGAAATTATTAAACAGCTCAGGGCACGCAGGGAGAGTTATGTGCTACATAGATCGACCTACATCGAGGCGTGGTGCAACATGATAATCATACACAGGAAGGAACCGCACGGGAGACATCTGGCGTCCAGTCTGACAACTACAGGCGCAACTTCAGACGCAAAGCAGAACGTCGGCGTGTACAACAGAGCTGCAGTCACGAGCACAAAGAGTCTTTCATCGTGTCCTTGAGCTAGGTAGCTGTCACAGGACATGCAGGCGGATGCAGGCTTTCTGCCTATGTGATAAAGCATCCGTGCCCGGCAACCGTGAAAGACACACCCTGTACAACGAAATTGCGTCTCACCACAGGATTACTTGTTTATGAACTGGAAGCATGCGGTCTATTTTAAGGTACCATGAAGAATTTTCTTCGCAGCTTCGAGTAAAATCACGACCCGTCTTTTGTGGAGTATGAGAAGAGGATATCTCACCACACAACGCCCAGACTATTAAAAATGCGCCTTATAAATTTCAACATCTTTATTCAGCAAGACCAGTTTTATATGATTCGACATGCCAAGCAAGACACGCCTTATACCCACCCCCTAAACACCCATACCATTACTATATATGAGGTTCTCATACCAAACATATTCAACATTTAAGCCTTCTGGCATATTGCGCCTCGTGAGTAGCGACGTTTCGGAAGCTCCATTGCCGTACAAGCCTCACGTCGTGGCCCGACTTGTCCCTGCAAGTAACTGAAGCCCTCGCACAGGATGTGGCATTCTGTCTTTTTTTTTAATTAAAAAGCGATTATCTAATGAACATAAACAGAGGAATCTGTGCTTTTCCTCGGTGTTACTTTATTTTTTCGTTTATCTATGGACATTTAGCTCCCATAAAAATGGCTTTAGACATAGTGGGTGGATTATCCGAGAAAAAAAATGAAAATGACAGCTAAAAGTGGTAATGTTTAGGGTGAAGAGTGTGTCCATTTTACATCCACACTTACTTCCCATGTCAACTCACAACACTCAGTCCAAAGGCGGCCGGTGCTTAGGGCTGACAACCTTACCACCTTCACGTGCTGATTGTCTAGAAATCTGGGAGCCTGAACCTCCTGGAACCCTAGGGGCCTGTCCAGGCCGGTATAGGCCTACCTTTACCTTTTACTATCTTTTACTGTAGAGTCTTGACTAGATGCCTAAAAGCAGCACATTTTGTCTGCGGAGACACATCACAAGTATATTTAGCAAACCAATAACTGTTCTAAAACAGATTCTATATTAATTTACTAATTTTGGTCACAAACCGCAGCCTTTTGTTTTCGTCGTAATGCGTTTTGATCATTTTCTTTCCCTAAGTGTCCAGTCAACACCTAAACTCATCCAATCTTTTATTCTTTATTTTTTCCCATTGATTCAATGTGCAAATTTTATATTAATTTACTTCTTCTTTGTTTTAAATACTTCAAGTTTATTGCAAAGTGAAAATATTTTAATAACGTGTTGAGTTAACATTTACACCTGCTTAATATTCGTTTTGTCTGTTCGTGTAATTGTGGTGTACCTGTGTACGAGTATTTATGTATCCACATACTGGTGCTGGTTGTGGAAGTTTGCTTGTGCTGTTGATCGCGCATTTGATAAACTGAACTGAAATGGATTATGAACTGGGATAGCTGAGTTACAGGAAAGAGCGGGGCCAGAGGTTCATTGCCTCGTTGGAATGTGATTTTCTTCGTTTCTACCAGCGAACTACAATTACATAACCAAAGTTACAAAATATGGACACACAGGAAACATAATAAACAAATCCCTTGTACGAAAAGCATTATTCGTGTTTTAATTTTAAATGTAAGCAAGCATTTTCATTCCTACTACAATCTCTACCATTCTTATTAGATTTTCATATGTAAGACTATTAAAATGTGTCAATAACTTAATTACAATTGGTAGCCATTTTCTTGAAACATTTACACTCATACGCAACTGAACTTCATGTACTTCTGATAGAATTAATTACCTCGGGGCTACAATTCTACACTCTAAATGCAATGCACGTTTACAATTGCAGCTCTCTTATTTTTATTAAAGGTCGAAAAATTGCTTTTCTGTAACCTAAAATCTTATCTTGGCGTATGCCGTGAGCCTGTCTGAAGCAGACGCATTATGAAGCGCTTTATCAACACACTATTGACGCTGTCAGACAAAGACTGACACAAGCTATTCATATCGCAGTCACCTTACACTAAAGCTCGGTTATGCAAGACCAAATCAACACAGACATCATTAATATCATAGACTTAATTACTCTCCATCAGTTTACATGTAAGATATCGTGTGTATGTGTATTTGTACGTTTATCTCACTTCCTATTCATTAACCATTAATAATTAGGTCATGTGGATGGGCTGACAAGCAACATTTGCGACAATCAATACTACTCCACACGACATCGATCAGCCATATTGTAAAACAAATGCACATTCTCGTGTTAAGTTCGTGAACCATGACTACACGTACGGCTCTCGAGTTACTAACGTATATAGTTCATAAATCTGCCTCTAGAGAGTGCTACTGCTGCTCACAAGAGAGGCATCTATGAGCTATATTCTAACAACATGAAACTCGTCCTACTTGCTCTGACTGCCCGTAGATGGCACTTGGTGTCTGGATAATACAGGCAATGCACATGTTTGTTCCGTTTTTTAAGGCAAGAAAAAAACATGACATTATACCAATATACCGGAAAAAGAAAAATGGGACCGTGTGATGACTCAGGCGGTTAGTCGCCAGCCTCTCCCGCGGAGGAACTTGGTTCGACACCAGACTAATGCATGTGGGACTTACAGTAGACAAAGAAGCACTAGGACAGGTTTTTCTCCCAGTACTTCAGTTTTCCGCTGCCACTATCATTCCTCCAGTGCTCCATACTCATCTTTATCTACATGTTGCTCTTACCGGGGAAAATAGAAACAAAGAAGCGAAGCCTAGTAACCTTCCAAACAGCAATGGTCTTTCGGTAAACGGGGAGCATTGGATAGAAAATTATTTTCACTTTAATTTTTAAAACGTTAAAGTGCATTGCAATTTCAGTTTTCACCTGTGTCACGTCTGCAGTAACATCATTCATCGCCACAAAATAAAAACTCATTTTGGTTGTGGAAAATTACTACGTGCTGCGATATGTGTTAGGCATAAATAACAACAAAACATCTTACTGAGGGCTAAACGAAGCCATGTCTTCTGTTTGCATCCTACGTGCGCAGTTATCACAGCGGCAGAGTGAAAATATAATAAAATGAAATGGGATTATCCCCTTGATAATTTCAACGTTGCGTTACACCGGCCATATCAGCGCAATGCACCATGTTGCTACGCCGAACAACAAAACTGCTGCTGTTACGAACATACGGTTTGTAAATTAACTTGCTTAAGACTTTACACTTACACGGCCATTAAAATATCTCAGGCGAGCTGCCACGTGAATTCTCAATCGAAATCCCACAAATCCTCAAAGTATTACTGTGTCAACACATCTCCAAAAGAATACTGTGTTCTTGTATATGACGCCGTGTAATTTGGTACCTTGATCATACTGCACGGCGTCGTATGCCAGAACACAGTGGCATTCACAGGCACAACAGTGGCAACCTGAAATTTCAGGGTTCTTCGAAACCTTTTATTGTTATGTGCTATTTTTTCCATGGCCCAAATGTTCAGAACTCAGAGGCAAATTTGTTACTTCCATTTCTTTACCATGTAAGAATATGCTTCAAGCCTGTTTCGGCCTCTGTCCAGCGTTTACCAGTTCTACCAATGTCTCTGTAGCAGTACGTTCAGCACAATGCTTACTGTGGTATGTGCACTAGATTAGTTTTACAGAACAGTGCAGTCTTGATTCTTCGAGGTTCCGTTTCGTCCGGACTGATGTGCTGTTGTGAAGGCCGTTTCTATGCTGGTACAGAATTCAGCTGAATTTCGTACCTCCACGCGCACGTGTCTTTCAGGCATTACTGTACTTGCATTTAGCCGGTTTGTATGTGTATTTCTGCGTTCTGTTTTGTGATTTAAGTGCGCTGAATGATAACAGCGAGAGAAAATATATTTCCATTGAAAACCAGCTTGAAACTACAAAACGGTTGGATAAGCATAAAACAATAAAAGGAAGATGGCGTAGAAGTGACTGCTGGGGACCGGGGGCGAAACAGAGCAAAACTGACAGTGACTGTTGGGGACCGGGGGCGAAACAGAGCAAAACTGACAGTCTTAAAGCAATTCTATGTGCATACCGTGCAAAACATAATGTGTATATCATACTGTACACGTAATCATACGTCCTAAACTGTCGTAACCTGTGTAGTCCGAGCTTTTCGGTAATTCGAGGTAAACATCGGTCCCGTTCTTCTCGAACTGTCGAAATTCTACAGCAATATAATTGTAGAAAATAAAATAACAATACGTGAGTTACAAAAAATAACAAGACAGGCAATGTACATATAACGTAACACCAAGGCAGGTCGCCTAACCATTGTTGTCTTCGAAAAGCAATAAGTATTACACATTCTGAGCGGCATGCATTTGACATGTGTTGGCACGTGTCTCTGAGGCTGATGCTGCTCTTCGTCTCACCTCAGAGCATCAAACTGAACACAACCACAGACTGTGGTCACGGTCAGACGTACAGTCCGATCAAATAAATGCAGGCCTTTAAGAATTGCCATGAAATTATGTGGGAAAATCTACAGGAGGTACTGGAAAGAGAAACTTTAATGAAAACAGATTAAACACTGGGTCAGTGATTAAGGCCAGGTCTTATTCTACGGAAACACCTGACTGTGCACCCCTCCATCTTTTATAATAAGGACTGAAGAACTAACCCTTTTTCAAAGCGCACTCTTCCATCCACAATCGCGTAAGGACTATCATAGGTTCTCGAACATGCTGGCTGTATTTGATTTCAGGCTTCCGCCGCGATGTGGATGAGATCTCCGCTCTTCTGGGGTGTTACGGAGCGTCGTGTGGTAATTGTTTACCGACGTTTTGGGACAACGTATCGGTCGGTCAACAATTACCACACGACGCCGCGTAATATCCCAGAAGAGCGCAGATCTCACGATGGCTATATCATTATCAGGAGCCTTTATCTCACCTTCAGACTACAAACTGCGGGGGCGACGCTTCTGCCTAAGAAAGTAAGGTTAAATGTTGTGATGTAGGCATATTTGTGACATATTTAATAAAACATAACTGTACTAAGAAATTTATCTCCTTAACCCTTCAAAGTCCAGTGGTTACTTTACGTACCTCCAGTTTTAACACTATGCAAGCGTCCGATCTGTCCACAGAGTGTATGTATGTATGTGTGTATGTATGTATGTATGTATGTATGTATGTATGTATATATGTATATACGTACTCCATATGATTCTTATGACAAACAGCCATATTTGAACGTAGCCTACAGCACGCACCGTATGTCTTTATAGCAGAAGCACGCCCTGTTCTCTGTGAGATAAGAAATGAATGTTTATACACAGTCTAGGTTAATCTTAGGCTTCAAAGGATCCAATGTGACACTATTAAGGAAATACTAAGGCGATAGTCTTGCCAATTTACAGTATTGTAACAAGATAGACGATGTACGAATAACGTAACATTGTGACGCGTTCGCGTAATGTTTATACTTCCTCGGCTATCCTAACACCCTGATAGCATTTCTCTGGAAGAGAGTGAATTAATGGTGATTTAATGTCGCCGACAAAAATGAAACGTATTTATGTAAAGTGCGCGACATTTTTTCCCCGATTTTAACCAAATTTGGAATTCATCAACAGATTTTTCTTATGACCACGAAAACAAATTTCACCTAAATCCGTCATGCAAGCAGCGCAGGTGACGAGAGACACGCAGACGCAGCAACAGACGGGAGGAGGACGAACGGACAAGAGTACGGGCTGACAAGACTAACAGACAGGATGATTGACAAACTGGACACACAAGATGCTGATAAAGCCAACATGCTGAAAGGAAATTGAGTGACATGGACACACAACATGTGATACACAACATGATGACACAACATGATGACACACAACATGATGACATGGCACACAACATGATGACACACAACATGATGACACACAACATGGACACACAACATGCTGACACACAACATGACACACAACATGCTGACACACAACATGCCCTGGACACACAACATGCTGACACACAACATAATGACACAACATGCTGACACGCAACATGATGACACAAAACATGCTGACACACAACATGACACACAACATGATGACACACAACATGCTGACACACAACATGATGACACAACATGCTGACACACAACATGACGAAACAACATGCTGAAATGGCACACATGATGACACACAACATGCTGATACACAACATGCTGACACACAACATGACACACAACATAATGACACAAAACATGCTGACACACAACATGCTGACACACATGATGACACACAACATGATTACACACAACGTGCTGACACACAACATGATGACATGGCACACAACATGCTGACACACATCATGACACAACATGCTGACACACAACATGATGACGCACAACATGCTGACACATTAAAGAAAAAAGAAAGTGACTAAACGTATACAAAGTCTGATAAGGAAGACAATGAGTACTAGAAATCTTGAAGTAAAGGTATTCGACCTACAAGACGAAGAGGGAGGTTTTCATGTTGGCAGTAAAGCACTGTACAGATCCTGGTGTTAGTGCAAACAGCAGTTCGTACTCTCTGACTGCACTAACAAACACAATACAACATGAAGTCACAGACTACGCTTGAATCACGAACAAAAGAGGCTACAGCAATGATGACGGTGACCACGATGACAATGATGATAATAACACACTGTGATCGAATTGCAAGGCTCCAAGGAAATTAAAATCCGCATTAGCAGCTCAATATGACGTTTGCACAGAGCCTCCTTTCTCCATTTGCTACTTGCTGTCTCGGCTGGGGCTTTCGAATGTCTCCTCTGATTTCCACTGACTGACGACTTCATTTAACTTCCCGCACTTGGCGCTGCGACAGTTACCGATCTACATATGTACACACATTACAACTCAAAAGTAGGGCCTACTCATTAACTTGAATTTCACGTAACATAATGCTGTACTTTACAGTCAAGTATAGTCGCTACAAACCCGAAAACTCTGCTTCACGCAACACCACGTTGTAGTGTACAGTCAGTTCAAGTTGCAATTTGACTGCCAACTTGGCCTTCCCTTAATATCATGCTATGCATATGTAATTTCACTTGCTGTTTGTGAACTTATCTTCCGCTTGTTGTATAAACAACCGAACTAACACTTTAAATGACTGCAGTTCTACTGATTGCCTCAAACCCTCTAAAGCCCAGTGGTTACTATATGTACCACCAGGTTTAACATTCACAAATTCTACGTTCTGCCCACACAGTGTATTTATGTGTTTTGTGTGGATCTCAGAACAAACAGCGATTATTTCGCTGTACAGCATTAACTGGCTGGTTTTTATAACTGAGACGGAGTGTGTTTACTGCGCGGTACGGACTGAGTCTTTATATGTACACACCTAAAGCCCAGTGGTTACTATATGTACCACCATGTATAACATTCACAAATTCTACGTTCTGCCCACACAGTGTATGTATGTGTTTTGTGTGGATCTCAGAACAAACAGCATTATTTCACTGTACAACATTAACTGACTGGTTTGTATAACTGAGACGGAGTGTGTTTACTGCGCGGTACGAGCTGAATCTTGAAATGTATTTCGGGTTAACCTTAGTGTTTAAGGGGTTAAATTGGAAGTGGGTCAAGTGATATTTTTGTAATATAATGTCCATCTACTTTAAGTCATGTGACGTAGTCATTTTAGTACAGTTTGCAGTAACATTAACTCACACTGTATTTTAATCGAAAATTGTAAACGTACCCAGCCTCGGCATATATTTTGACACTTGTCCCAACCTCAGGCCTCATATATGGCTCACTACTTGTGCAAAACCGTTGACTGAAACACATCAAATTTGGATTTACAAAGGTCTAAATAAAGTGTCAGGAGTTTGGCAAGATTTACCCCATTTAAGTTAACCACAACGAAGGCTGTCACAATAATAGCTTCATAATATAATGTTCAGGCAAGTGAATTTGCATGGTATTGGAAAACCGATATATGTACCTGCCAGTGAGCTAGCCTACTGTCACATGAATGACATGGATTTACGTTAAACATCGTGTCAAATGCAGTCATTGAACTCAATGATGATGTAAAGGTGAAGCTATCCCTGTACAGGCCCCTACAATTCCAGGAGTTTGAGGCTCCCAAATTTTCAGACAATCGTCACACGAAGGTGCTAACGTTGTCACAACCCTATGCACCGGCCATCTTTACTCCCCAATAAATATTCTTGGTACTCTATTATTTTAAAAATATTCCAATGGCTCAATAGGGAATCGAACCCACGACCTTCCCGCTTGTAGCGCAGTGCCTCAACCAACTGCGCCACCGCGTGCCTCCAGTGATGATGTGCCCGGGTTAATTCGGTCACATGGCAATATAAAGTCTTTCCAAGTCACGTGACGAACAACAAAGGCCTTTAGCTGAGTTATAATAAAAACTGTAATCATATTAACGCACAGTACGTGAGATGGTTTAGCTAAGACGTAATCAATTTTAACTCGCGCGACGTGTGTCGATGTAGCCCAGTCAGGACACAAAACAAATATATTAACTCACATGATATCGACGTAGCCCAGTCAGGACACAAAACAAATATATTAACTCACATGATATCGACTTAGCCCAGTCAGGACACAAAACAAATATATTAACTCACATGATATCGACTTAGCCCAGTAAGGACACAAAACAAATATATTAACTCACATGATATCGACTTAGCCCAGTCAGGACACAAAACAAATATATTAACACACATGACATCGACTTAGCCCAGTCAGGACACAAAACAAATATATTAACTCACATGATATCGACTTAGCCCAGTCAGGACACAAAACAAATATATTAACTCACATGATATCGACTTAGCCCAGTCAGGACACAAAACAATTATATTAACTCACATGATATCTCCCAGCTTGACGCGGGTTTGCACCAGGGCGCATGACTTGAAGTCGGAGGTGGTGACAGCCCGGCGGCGGCGGTATCGGGGGCTGCAGGGAGGCTGGAAGGGCGCCATGACAGACCAGGGCTCCAGTGGATCTCCCGGCACCCCCAGACGAACTAGTG
Source organism: Reticulitermes speratus (assembly GCA_021186555.1). Classification (NCBI taxonomy): domain Eukaryota; kingdom Metazoa; phylum Arthropoda; class Insecta; order Blattodea; family Rhinotermitidae; genus Reticulitermes; species Reticulitermes speratus. The sequence continues at coordinate 12,323,446 of JAJKFL010000011.1, forward strand.
GCGAGGAGCCCCTTCTGCGGGTGCTCATGTGACGGCCCGCCACACCACCGATCATCCTGCAACTGAAGGCGAACAGTGACAGAGGGACAGGACACGTACTGCACAGAAAACATCCGTGATTGCAGGCTTCCGCCGCGACGCTGATCAGATTAGCGCTCTTCTGGGGTATTACGCAGCGTAGTGTGGTAATCCTTTACAGACGTTTCGGAACAACGTATCGCTCCCACCTTCAAGGGTCAAGAAGTCCAAGAAGATGGGACCGATACGTTATCCCGAAACGACGGTAAAGGATTATTACACTACGCTGCGTAATATCCCAGAAGAGCGCAGATCTTGCAAAGAAAATATATTTTGGTTTATCTGAGCATCTTTATAAATAAAATCAGAAATAAATATTTTATTCATTTAATAAATAAATGTTTTAAAATATTTAGAAATCTATTCTCCTGAGGCAATTTCTTTGCAAGCCTTATATAGAGGGGGTTATATGTAATGCGGGCGCGCAGGACAGAGGGTAATATTGGACACAAAGAGTCATGTGAAGTGCAGAGGATAATACGGAACTCGAATGTAGCATCCAATACAAAGTGCAATACTGTACACAGAAAGTACCATGGAACACTCAGTGTAAACTGTAACATAAGCAGTTTGGTTGTTAACGCTGAGTAAAACAAATGTGTTTAATTTTGCGTGTGTTTACTGCTTTAAACACATTTGTTACGCAATAAAACGGAAAAAAAGCTACATGGTTTAATCCGACGTATTCAAAGCATGGGTGTTATGAATAAACAAATTATGAATTATAAATAATAATAATAAGAAGAACTATAAAGGCGGTGAAATGATGGACGATATGGTGAGGTGCAGCCAAGAAATGGTTCCCTGCTTTCAATCCTAATATTTTTAGCCCGAACTGAAATATGGCCACCAGATCCACAAGATGGCGAGAATTAAGGGCCCCCAACCACTGTCCGGTAGGATGAGGTATTACCCCGCATTTCGAAAGCGGTCCCCAGTTCCGCAGTAAGATATAAAAAAACAAGAGGTACAGAATAAGAAAAAATATATAGGAAAAGAAAAATGGACTAAAAGTAAGCTTCGGTAAATAAACGAAGAAATAAAATAAAGATACAATAAGACAGAAAAAAGGAACCTATTCAATACATAAATGAAAAAAAATACAATACAGAAAGGACAAGCAAGAAAGAAAGAATCAAGAAAGAAAAGAAGAAGTAAGAATAGGAAGAAAAGAAGGAAGCAATTCAAAAAACGAGAGTGTGAAGCAAATAAAGAAGAAATGATAACAATTCAATAAATATGTATCATAAGAAGTAAAGAATAAGGAAAGGAAGAGAAATAAAATGAACAGAAAAGCAACGAGGAGTCAAATATTTATCTTGGAACAACAGACAGGCTACGTCAGAACGTACCTATGTTACTTTGTGGTAACAACAGACAGACTACGTCAGAACGTACCGTATATTACTTTGTGGTAACAATAGACAGACTAAGTCAAAACGTACCTATGTTACTTTGTGGTAACAACAGACAGGCTACGTCAGAACGTCCCTAAGTTACTTTGTGGTAACAACAGACAGACTACGTCAGAACGTACCGTATGTTACTTTGTGGTAACAACAGACAGACTACGTCAGAACGTACCGTATGTTACTTTGTGGTAACAACAGACTACGTCAGAACGTACCGTAAGTTACTTTGTGGTAACAACAGACAGACTACGTCAGAACGAACCGTATGTTACTTTGTGGTAACAACAGACAGACTACGTCAGAACGTACCGTATGTTACTTTGTGGTAACAACAGACTACGTCAGAACGTACCGTATGTTACTTTGTGGTAACAACAGACAGACTACGTCAGAACGTACCGTATGTTACTTTGTGGTAACAACAGACAGACTACGTCAGAACGTACCTTATGTTACTTTGTGGTAACAACAGACAGACTACGTCAGAACGTACCGTATATTACTTTGTGGTAACAATAGACAGACTAAGTCAAAACGTACCTATGTTACCTTGTGGTAACAACAGACAGGCTACGTCAGAACGTCCCTATGTTACTTTGTGGTAACAACAGACAGACCACGTCAGAACGTACCGTATGTTACTTTGTGGTAACAACAGACAGACCACGTCAGAACGTACCGTATGTTACTTTGTGGTAACAACAGACAGACTACGTCAGAACGTACCGTATGTTACTTTGTGGTAACAACAGACTACGTCAGAACGTACCGTAAGTTACTTTGTGGTAACAACAGACAGACTACGTCAGAACGAACCGTATGTTACTTTGTGGTAACAACAGACAGACTACGTCAGAACGTACCGTATGTTACTTTGTGGCAACAACAGACAGACTACGTCAGAACGTACCGTATGTTACTTTGTGGTAACAACAGACAGACTACGTCAGAACGTACCGTATGTTACTTTGTGGTAACAACAGACAGGCTACGTCAGAACGTACCGTATGTTACTTTGTGGTAACAACAGACAGGCTACGTCAGAACGTACCGTATGTTACTTTGTGGTAACAACAGACAGGCTACGTCAGAACGTACCGTATATTACTTTGTGGTCACAATAGACAGACTAAGTCAGAACGTACCTATGTTACTTTGTGGTAACAACAGACAGGCTACGTCAGAACGTACCTATGTTACTTTGTGGTAACAACAGACAGGCTACGTCAGAAACGTACCGTATGTTACTTTGTGGTAACAACAGACAGGCTACGTCAGAACGTACCGTATGTTACTTTGTGGTAACAACAGACAGGCTACGTCAGAACGTACCGTAGTGTTACTTTGTGGTAACAACAGACAGGCTACGTCAGAACGTACCGTAGTGTTACTTTGTGGTAACAATAGACAGGATACGTCAGAACGTACCTATGTTACTTTGTGGTAACAACAGACAGGCTATGTCAGAACGTACCGTATGTTACTTTGTGGTAACAGACAGGCTACGTCAGAACGTACCGCATGTTACTTTGTGGTAACAACAGACAGGCTACGTCAGAACTTACCGTATGTTAATTTGTGGTAACAACAGACAGGCTACGTCAGAACGTACCGTATGTTACTTTGTGGTAACAACAGACAGGCTACGTCAGATCGTACCGTATGTTACTTTGTGGTAACAACAGACAGGCTACGTCAGAACGTACCGTAGTGTTACTTTGTGGTAACAACAGACAGGCTACGTCAGAACGTACTGTAGTGTTACATTGTGGTAACAACAGACAGACTACGTCAGAACGTACCGTATTGTTACTTTGTGGTAACAACATACAGGCTACGTCAGAACGTACCGTAGTGTTACTTTGTGGTAACTACAGACAGGCTACGTCAGAACGTACCGTATGTTACTTTGTGGTAACAACAGACAGGCTACGTCAGAACTTACCGTATGTTACTTTGTGGTAACAACAGACAGGCTACGTCAGAACGTACCGTATGTTACTTTGTGGTAACAACGGACATGCTACGTCAGAACGTACCGTATGTTACTTTGTGGTAACAACAGAGAGGCTACGTCAGAACGTACCATATGTTACTTTGTGGTAACAACAGACAGGCTACGTCAGAAACGTACCGTAATGTTACTTTGTCGTAACAACAGACAGGCTACGTCAGAACGTACCTATGTTACTTTGTGGTAACAACAGACAGGCTACGTCAGAACGTACCGTAGTGTTACTTTGTGGTAACAACAGACAGGCTACGTCAGAACGTACCGTATGTTACTTTGTGGTAACAAGAGACAGGCTACGTCAGAACGTACCGTGGTGTTACTTTGTGGTGACAACAGACAGGCTACGTCAGAACGTACCGTAGTGTTACTTTGTGGTAACAACAGATAGGCTACGTCAGAACGTACCGTATGTTACTTTGTGGTAACAACAGACGGGCTACGTCAGAATGTACCGTATGTTACTTTGTGGTAACAACAGAAGGCTACGTCAGAACGTACCGTATGTTACTTGTGGTAATACAGACAGGCTACGTCAGAACGTACCGTAGTGTTATTTTGTGGTAACAACAGACAGGCTACTTCAGAACGTACCGTATGTTACTTTGTGGTAACAACAGACAGGCTACGTCAGAACGTACCGTATGTTACTTTTGGTAACTACAGACAGGCTACGTCAGAACGTACCGTATGTTACTTTGTGGTAACAACAGACAGGCTACGTCAGAACGTACCGTATGTTACTTTGTGGTAACGAGACTACGTCAGAACGTACCTTATGTTACTTTGTGGTAACAACAGACAGACTACGTCAGAACGTACCGTATATTACTTTGTGGTAACAATAGACAGGACTAAGTCAAAACGTACCTATGTTACTTTGTGGGTAACAACAGACAGGCTACGTCAGAACGTCCCTATGTTACTTTGTGGTAACAACAGACAGACTACGTCAGAACGTACCGTATGTTACTTTGTGGTAACAACAGACAGACTACGTCAGAACGTACCGTATGCTACTTTGTGGTAACAACAGACTACGTCAGAACGTACCGTAAGTTACTTTGTGGTAACAACAGACAGACTACGTCAGAACGATCCGTATGTTACTTTGTGGTAACAACAGACAGACTACGTCAGAACGTACCGTATGTTACTTTGTGGTAACAACAGACAGACTACGTCAGAACGTACCGTATGTTACTTTGTGGTAACAACAGACAGACTACGTCAGAACGTACGTATGTTATTTTGGTAACAACAGACAGACTACGTCAGAACGTACCTTATGTTACTTTGTGGTAACAACAGACAGGCACGTCAGAACGTACGTATGTTACTTTGTGGTAAAACAGACAGGTACGTCGAAGTACCGTATATTACTTTGTGGTAACAATAGCAACTAATAAGAAGTACCTTTACTTTGTGGTAACAACAACAGTACGTAGAAGTACTTGTTACTTTGTGGTAAACAGACGGCTAGTCAGAAGACCGTAGTTAGTTTGTGGTACAACAGGACGACGCAGAACGTACCGTATGTTACTTGTGGTAACAACAGACAGGCTACGTCAGAACGTACGTGTTACTTTGTGGTAACAACAGACAGGCTACGTCAGAACGTACCGTAGTGTTACTTTGTGGTAACAATAGACAGGTACGTCAGAACGTACCGTATGTTACTTTGTAGGAACAACAGACAGGTACGTCAGAGTACGATGTACTTTGTGAACAACAGATGTGACACAGATGAAGACCTAGTAACGTGTTATGGTAAAGAAGTAGTCAGACGACTATTTGTGGTAACAAGACAGCGAACGTACATGTACAGTACCGAGTACGTATACGGAAGACAACAGCAAGATGTTGTAAACAACAGGCTAGAGAACGTCTTTTGTGTACCGAAGGTATAGGTAGTATTTCTTGTGAAAGAAGGTAGCAGAGACGTAGTATGTGTAAAGACATCGTCAGAGGTAGTATTGTGTACAACGAGAGTACGTACTTGTAGTACAATGAGTGCATACGTAGTTTACCGGGTACGAGCGTTTTGTGGTACAAGACGGCTAGTAGAGTGTATTATTTGGTAACAAAGCTAGTAGAAGACATTACTTGGACAAGACGAGTCAGAGTAGGGTACACACGAGATGTAAGACGTGTACTGACAACTACGTCAGAAGTACCGTATTACTTTGTGTAACAGACAGGCTAGTCAAACGTACTATGTTACTTTGTGGTACAACAGACAGGCTACGTCAGAACTCCTATGTCTTTGTGGTAACAAAGAAGGCTAGTCAGAACGTACGTATGTTATTGTGGTAACAACAGACAGCTACGTCAGAACGTACCGTATGTATTTGGTAACAACAGACTACGTCAGAACGTACCTAGTTACTTTGTGGTAACAAAGACAGGTACGTCAGAACGTCCGTATGTTACTTTGTGGTAACAACAGACAGCTACGTCAGAACGTACGTATGTTACTTTGGGTAACAACAGAAGCTACGTCGAAGTCCGTATGTTACTTTGTGGTAACAACAGAAGCTACGTCAGAAGTACCGTATGTTATTTGTGGTAACAAAGACAGTACGTCAGACGTACCTTGTACTTTGTGGTACAACAGACAGGCTACGTCAGAACGTACCGTATGTTACTTGTGGTAACAACAGAAGGCTACGTCAGAACGTACGTATTTACTTTGTGGTAACAAGACGCTAGTCAGAAGTACTGTTACTTTGTGGTAACAACAGAGGCTAGTCAGAACGTACTATGTTACTTGTGGTAACACAGACAGGCTACGTCAGAACGTACGTATGTTATTTTGGTAAAACAGAAGGCTATCAGAACGTACCGTATGTTACTTGTGGTAACAAAGGTCGTCAGAACGTACCGTATGTTACTTTTGGTAACACAGAAGGTACGTCAGAACGTACCGTAGTTACTTTGTGGTAACAAAGACAGGTACGTCAGAAGTACCGTATGTTACTTTGTGGTAACGAGCTACGTCAGAGTACCTATGTTACTTTGTGGTAACAACAGCTACGTCAGAAGTACCGTATTTACTTGTGGTACAAAGAAGCTAGTCAAACGTACTATGTATTTGTGGTAAACAGACAGCTACGTCAGAACGTCCTTGTTACTTGTGTAACAACAGACAGCTACGTCAGAAGTACCGTATGTTACTTTGTGTAACAACAGACAGCTAGTCAGAACGTACGTATTTACTTGTGGTACAACAGACTAGTCAGAACTACCTAGTACTTTGTGGTAACAACAGACAGCTACGTCAGACGTCTATGTTATTTGTGGTAACAACAGACAGCTACGTCAGACGTACGTATGTTACTTTGTGGTAACAAAGCTAGTAGAACGTACGTATGTTACTTTGTGGTAACAACAGACAGCTACGTCAGAAGTACCGTATGTTACTTTGTGGTAACAACAGACAGCTAGTCAGAAGTACTATGTTACTTGTGGTAACACAGAAGGTAGTCAGAACGTACGTAGTTACTTTGTGGTAACAACAGACAGGCTAGTCAGAACGTACGTATTTACTTTGTGGTAACAAGACAGCTAGTAGACGTACTGTTACTTGTGGTAACAACAGACAGGCTACGTCAGAACGTACTATGTTACTTTGTGGTAACAACAGACAGGCTACGTCAGAAGTACGTTGTTACTTGTGGTAACAACAGACGCTACGTCAGAAGTACCGTATGTTACTTTGTGGTAACAAAAGGCTAGTCAGAAGTACGTATGTATTTGTGGTAACACAGACAGGCTACGTCAGAACGTACCGTAGTGTTACTTTGGTAACAAAGACAGGTACGTCAGACTACGTATGTTACTTTTGGTAACAACAGACAGGCTACGTCAGAACGTACCGTTGTTTTGTGTAACACGACAGTCAGAGCGTTTTTGGAACGAAGGTAGCGAGTCTATGTATTTGTGAAAGATACGTAGAGACTTTCTTTGTAACGAGCAGTCAGAGTCTATTCTTGTGAAAAAAAGTATAAGTACTTTATTTGTGTAAAGAGATAGCTACGTCAGAACGTACCGTATATTACTTTGTGGTAACAATAGACAGGACTAAGTCAGAACGTACCTATGTTACTTTGTGGTAACAACAGACAGGCTACGTCAGAACGTACCGTATGTTACTTTGTGGTAACAAAGACAGGCTACGTCAGAACGTACCGTATGTTACTTTGTGGTAACAACAGACAGGCTACGTCAGAACGTACCGTATGTTATTTGTGGTAACAACAGACTATGGTACTGAAAAGCCTATCAGAACGTACCGTATGTTACTTTGTGGTAACAACAGACAGGCTACGTCAGAACGTACCGTATGTTACTTTGTGGTAACAAGACAGGCTACGTCAGAACGTACCGTAGTTGTTACTTTTGTAGACAACAGACAGGCTACGTCAGAACGTACCGTATGTTACTTTGTGGTAACAACAGACAGGCTACGTCAGAACGTACCGTATGTTACTTTGGTAAAACAAAGTCGCAGAAGTACATACTGAACCAGGCACGTCAGAACGTACCGTATGTTACTTTGTGGTAACAACAGACAGGCTACGTCAGAACGTACCGTGTGTTACTTTGTGGTAACAACAGACAGGCTACGTCAGAACGTACCGTAGTGTTACTTTGTGGTAACAACAGACAGGTACGTCAGAACGTACCGTTAGTTCTTTGTTGGTAACAACAGACAGGCTAGTCAGAACGTACGTATGTTACTTTGTGGTAACACAGAAGGCTACGTCAAACGTACGTATGTACTAGTTAACATCAGCTTAGATACGTTGTTTTGTGGTAACAACAGACAGGCTACTTCTAACGTACCGTATGTTACTTTGTGTAAACGACAGCTAGTCAGAAGTACGTATGTATTGGTAAACAGAAGGACGTCAGACGGACATGACTTGTGAAACGACGGTACGTCGACGTACGTATTCTTATGAACAACAGGCATACGAAGTCCGATGTACTGTGTAACACAGACAGGCTACGTCAGAACGTACGATGTCAGTTCGAATTGTTACTTTGTACAACAGACAGGCTACGCGACACCGAGTCGTTCTATGTCTTTGGTACAAGAGGGAGCGAGGACCGTGGTACTGTGGACAAAGCACGTAGAAGTCGTGGTTCATATTGTACTATTGTGGACAATAGACAGTATGTCGACGTACTAGTACTGTTCAAGGTGTCAGAACTTATGTGGTAAACAGGTTCGTCGAGCGTTGACTGCTCGAGATCGAAGATTGATTGAAAGGTCGTGCGAAATCTGAATTTGTGTACACCACATGACGCGTACGCCAGCATCGTGGGGAGCTAGGACGAGAATAGAGTAGGAACCAGATGCAGAGGTATTCTGTTGAATATACAGACGATATGTGGTACGGTTACAAGGGTGTAATCGAAATTAATTGTATTTACTTTGTGAACTTACGTGAATCTTTACTTTGTGTTCAACATAAGACGACGCAAAGCAGATCTACGAAATCTTGTAATATGCAGATAGTCGTACTTTGCAGGTCTGTACTAAATATCCAACATATATGGTACAGCTATGTATAGTTACCTTGTATGTTACTTTTTAAAACAACGCTACTCAGAATTAATCGTGTGACTTGTGGTACAACAGCCTAGTAGAACTTACGAGTTTTACTTGTAACAATAGAAACGTGCAAAATTCTGAGGTGAAAGCAACTGTAGCGCCATTCACTGTAGTTCAGTAACATTCAAATTTCAGGTACTTCTTCTTGGATCCTCATTCCTTGAAGATGAAGGCACTATGTTTCGTCGAAACGTCGGGTACCACACGGCGGCATATCTTAGAATAACTGAATCCACAAAATTCGATTTGTTTGCCTATCTGTGCCTATTTAACTGACTGTCTCGACGTAGCCTTTTCCCAGTGTGACACCAACGGCCCATAATCACATCTGTTACGTCGTCTGCATCTTGAAAAGTTGTTTAGTATTGCTGTAGTTTCGCTGAAATACAAAGTTTGCCCATCGCAAGGTAACAACGAGCCATTTCAACCGCACAAGAACTACCTGGCTTATTTATGCTGTGCAAACCACAGGATCGCGATATACGAGTAGTTCATCCACACATGCCTTCGTTTTACATTTACATTTACGTGATTTCAAAATTTGTTTTTTGCAGACACAAGTATATATTTGTCCCATCAAACTGTTTTAGGCGCTCGGAAAATTGCGAAAAACGACTATTTGCTTCGTCATGTCTGTCTCTGTCCGTCCGCGCGGAACAATTCCGCTCCCACTGCACAAATTTGCGCGATGGTGGTTTAAAGAAAATATGTCAAAAAAGAATAAGTTTGGTTAAACTCGGAAAAAATAACAAACATTTCGTATTAAGTCCTGCCTGCTTTTATGACTACGTTGGTTACTAGTCACAGCGCAGTCGCCTTCTATCTTAATGGATACCACTAAATAATATTTGATTGTAATCGATATTGATAAGATTCGATACCAATCTCCGTTAACTCTTAGTGCATTTTACATGGTTCATATTTAGGAACTGTAACAAGTTGCAATCATAGTAGTTTTTATGTAACGCATACCGCGCATATTCTTGCAATTAATACATTAACCAACTTATGCACTTAATAAAATACATTCAGAAGTACAAAACTGCTATAAAACTCCTACATGTTTCGGCACCGAGGTGCCATCATCAGATACTTATTCTCACAAAGGAATAACTCCCTGATGATGGCACCTCGGTGCCGAAACATGTAGGAATTTTATAGCAGTTTTGTACTTCTGATTGTATTTTATTAAGTGCATAAGTTGGTTAATGTAATAATAATAATATTATAATACTTAGTGACCATGCCTAAAAATATAAATTGTTTTATAGATATATTATTTTCATTTCTGTTACATGCAAATGTTGGTGTGTGCAAATGCTTACGATCAGTATGAGCCTCTTAATGTCAAGCCACATATATTATTGACAGGTTAATGAGGAGGTTTCCTACTACATGTTTGCCATCAAACAATACGCTAACATAAGATAAAACTACGTAAGTTTGGAATTTAATTTACTTTTAGTAATCAGTAGTCGCGTTAATAGGCAGCTAAGAGGTTCACGTTCCAGATACGAGCCCCGAGATAAGCTGTTGTGACAATATTCTTGGTCACGCTCAGTTCATTAGTCACACCTTGCCTTCTAAAGCACATTATTGAAGGAAAGATAGAAGGGTCAGACAGATGAGGAAGAAGACGTAAGCAGCTACTAAATGACCTTAAAAACGATAATACACTGAAAACTGAAATTGGAAGCACTAGGTCGTACTCTGTGGGGTATCCATACGTGCAGTAAGTTGTGACTGCATCACTAATTTGGTGAAGCAGAGTGCTTAATGAATGGTCTAGTCACTCGATAACAGACTTCCCCAGCTGTTATGGAATACGAAGTTTCACGGCTCTGTTCAAAACTGTACAAAACTGGTCCTTGTCCTGAGCCAGATAAATCCAATAGAAACTCTTCCGCTATACATTCTCTGAGATCCTCTTTAATATTATTCTTTCATCTCCGTCTAGAATCTCCAAGAATTCCCTTCCTCCCAGACAATCAAACAACAGTTAGTACCAACTCCAGCCTTTATCTGCATGTCACATTCCCCAACCATCCAATTTTCCTTAATTCTGTCACACTAGTAACACTTCCTCTTACCCAGTCACTCAAACCGTAACACCTGGACACAAATCTTCGGGACAGGATCACACGGCCGCTACCTCAGGATCGTCAGGGCATCGCTGGAGTTACCGCTGAGAGTAAGAGCAGTAGTGACTGCGAGCAGAACAGGCTGGCCGCCGTCGGGTCTCAGCCAGAAAATGCGACAGCCGGACGTACTGAAATATATTCACCCATATCTACGACTGCTAAAAGTTCTTCGCAGAGAAGCACTGCATTGTTACCTGAGACCATCCGAACGGCAAGCAGCGCAGACGCATGAAATTAACATATTTATCATGCGGGCGTATTATAGAAGTACAAAATTAGAACTGACTTTACAGCGTACAGAGACAAGCTGTACAGAGAATTCATGGAGCAGTGCGCAAGCAGAAGAGTGACTAAGAAGTGCTTGCTCACTGCGTGAGACCCGTGCACTTGTGAGAACAGCTGAACTGCTGTGAAGTGAGGAATGTGGATGATGGTGATGATGATGATAAAAGCTCAGTTTATCCTTCTTTCCTTGGGGACACCTACCCATTAATCCCAGGTACTCACAGTAGTAGCCCCGTCTCCATTAAATGCATGATTACATACAAATTATTCATCTTATTAAAGCAGTTACATTTAAAACACCTGAATGCCCACCTAGATCTATAACCAGATATTTAATTAATTCTGCAGTCTGTCTTACGACAGGTCCGTAGCCTCTTCCAAAGCGAGTTCTCCACAGGGTGCGATTTAGTGCTTCCTCATTCAATTTCCAGTATCTTCTCTTTTCCTTAAGGTCATTCAATAGCTGCTTACGTCTTCTACCTCGTCTTCCCGTCATTTCTATCCTTCCTTCTAACTTTCCTTCAATCACCAGATATTTATTAGCACAAATCGTATTCCAGCACTCTTATTCAGAAGTTCCTTTCGCCATGTTCCAGTCTCAACACAGCTCAGCAATACGTATTTGCTATCCGCTACATCTAAATACAGTATCTTCCTCTATCAGTTTTTTCTAATTCTTCTCATGGTGAAGAGTAAGTAAATGGATGAATGAATAAATGGATGAATGAATGTTTAAATCTATAACTAAAACGTTATTCGTTGTGAATGCAAGCAATGTTCCTAAACGCAAGAATGCACAGCTGACATTTGCGGGTCAAAGACAGTGACAGACGTGAAGGGTTCCTCACAGCCTTTTTCAAGATTCTATTCCAGTATTTTCCTCTAGGAATGGAGGGACACCATGGCAAGCCTAGCTGCTTCACGGCACTGCGCTTCTAATACAGAACCTCCTGCACATAAAGCAGACTCTGCGTTGCAATATAACAATAAAATTGTATAGAAGTGATGTTCAGACCTTTTCAAAGCAAATGCTCTCACATAAAGAATTTCAGTGGCACAAGTTAAATTGAAAAATTGATGATGGGTTCTAATTGAAATGGACTCAGAACAAAGCCCTAGCAGTACTCAAGTGACAACTTCAACTTGTGTGTCGACCAGCGCAGGACCTCCCAAAGGCCTAACCTGCCACTCCTAAATCTGCACGTTGAATGAAACAAAGCTGGGGCTCTTATTTCAACATGACACAAAGGCTGGATTCTTTAATGGTCTGAAGAGTGTATGTCATCACAACAGTACTGACACGGACCGCTTGTAGAGTGCTTGCGACTAATCTGAAATAATGAGGCATCTGGAACGAGGTAGGCACACACTGGAAGATAATATTACATGGAAATGAAACAACAGAACGCGACTTTGTGGATTGGATAAATCTGGCTCAGGAGAGGGACAGTGTCAGACTGTTTGAAGGCGGTAATGAAATTTCGGGTTCCATAAAATGGGTGGAATTTCTGGGCTGGAAGACACATATTAGCTTCTGAACAGGGCTGGAATAAGGGGTGGGCCGGCCGGGCGCCAAATTATAAAGGCGCTAAGGTGTCACTGGAATAATCGAAAATATTGTGCTAGTAAATTCGGGATTCCCCGCGTGAAAGTATTCCTCCGAACATTATCCGCAATTTGGGCACGCGCTCTCAAAACCATACACCAGCCCTGTACCAGGCCAAAAAGGCTTAAAAATTTCGGGGTTAAGTGGCGCCAAATTTTTAGCCTGCCCGGAGCGCCCAAATATCTCGGGCCTGCCCTGTTCTGAAGAAGATGTCTGCTATATTGAGTTGATACTTGAAGAGGCCCCATATTGTGTCAGCACGTTGTGCTAAACGGAAGATCCTTATTTACACATTTCTACTCAACTCATATAGCTCGTCACTGTCACGTCCTAAGTTTATCCTCAGCGCAGTCAAGGGAGTGACTCGGCTTCAGACTGTAAGGCACGGGTTCAAATCCTAGCATGAGAAGTTACATACCTTTTCTCCAAAACGTCCATAATGACTTTGGGACCGACCCAGCTTCCTATTCGAGGGTACTGCTGGCCCATTTTTCGGGTACAGCGGCCGGAACCTGATACTGACGACTCAACTGCATCTAGTGCTGAGGTGAACAGTAAGTGGAGCTGCACCACCATTCCCCTTGTATGACTTCATTACGTGTACAGGGACAAATGTACCATTACCTTACCCAAGACAAATTTTGTCTTTACGTTAATTCGAGCAACTTTTTTTCAATTACATAAATTTATAACTCTTTTTATAATTGATCTATTTTAATACTACCTTCCCTCCTGCGCCGATATAGGTTTGTTACATTGAGTTTTGTTTATCTAAAAGCTGCTTGCATATTTTGGGTGTCTCTTGCATTCTATAATTCTGCTCATGATTCGCCTTTATACATCACCATGACAATCCAAATCACTGTCATTTGGCATATGACACATTTAGCTTGATCAATAAATAGAGACGTTTCGGCGGGACATGTTACACCCATTTTCACTCTACAACTGTGTTAAACAGCACACTGAATAGGAATACAGCAGGTAACTCATAGACTTTGGTATCTGTATATCAAAGAACACGGCGTCACATTCCAAAATTCTCATTCCGGTAAAACCTCAGATTTAACTTACGTAATAATAGGAGGCGCTTCTCTTGCGATGGCGATGATGAGTAATTAGTTAATGATATTTACACCAGATGACAGGAGTCGTTATGTAGCAGTCAAGAGGTGGACAGGCACCTATACTTCGGTCGACACTGCAGCATCGTACTTTGCCGATAACGTCTATCATGCTACCTGCTATGAAATCATGACGCGAATATTCAGTGAAATTGTTACTTCACAGTTTAGCTCTAGGAATATGATGTATATGAACGGCATATTGAATGAACGCAAATCACAGCTACAGACGTCGTGGATCAAAGCCTGAGCAATATGTTAACCCCGTCATATGTCGAGGCTGTGGCTAGTATCATCATAATTTTGTTCGGGGCAGAATAAAATGTATGATTATTTTCATTATACAAACCATTTCATAATTCTTTTCCTGTCCCTTGTCAGCTCCTAGTACTTCCTACAGCAGTACGTGCTCACATAAACTCCGTCTCATCTTCGTCACACAGTGGAAGATGCAAAGTGTCACAAGCATGCAGAACAGATGTAAAGTTACTACATCTCTTTACAATGGCTGCTGTTTTACACGACAAGTCCAACAGGCTTGCAACAGAGTGACGATGGTACCAAACATTTAGGGGCCGCTCCTGAGACTTTGCAGTCGGTCTGCTGCCACCTGTTGCAGGGTAACCTGTTGCTAAGGGGCGCGGCCTGTAAAAATGCACCGTGCAGTTATGGGTCGATTGATGTCAGGTCGCTGAACTGGCGCCTATTACTGACTGCTGGGAGTGCTGACGGGTGGCAACCTGTCGGTATGTTACTGTGCACACAGTATCGACACAATTTACTGACAGATGGCAGCCCAGTCATTAATGTTACTTTTACACACAGTATCGACACAATTTACTGACAGATGGCAGCCTGTCAGTATGTTACTTTACACACAGTATCCACACAATTTACTGACAGATTGCAGCCTGACGGTATGTTACTTTACACACAGTATCCACACAATTTACTGACAGATTGCAGCCTGACGGTATGTTACTTTACACACAGTATCGACACAATTTACTGACAGATGGCAACCTGTCAGTATGTTACTTTACACACAGTTCTGATCCACACAATTTTATACTGTGACTGTATGGCCCAACCTGTTCGGTATGTTACTTTACACACAGTATCGACACAATTTATGACAGATGGCAGCCTGCCAGTATTTTACTTTACACACAGTATCGACACAATTTACTTACAGATGGCACCTGTCAGTATGTTACTGCGCACACAGCTATGATCCACACAATTTACTGACAGATGGCAGCCTGTCGGTGTGTTACTGTGCACACAGTTAAGATCGATACAATTTATTCTACCACTGTGCAACTTAATGGCACGGAAGCTGCACGGGCTTTGACAGCTGTTTTAGTTTACTCAATTTGACTGTCTTGCCTGTTGTATTTTTTGGGTGTGGAACTTGGTATGTCACTTTAACAGAAGCACATAGCTTGAGGATGTTCGAAAATAGAGTGCTGACGAAGGTACTGAGGCTTCAGAGGGACGAAGTTTCGGGAGACTGCAGGAAATTGCACAAAGAGCATCCTCATGTGCTTCTCACCAAATATCATTCGGGTAAATAAGTGGAGGAGGAGGCCGAAGTGTGTGTGTCGGTTTGTATTGGAGGACTAGGTATGTAAATATACATATGTATATACACGCATACGTGCGTACATACATATGCACATATATATTACATACATACATACATAATATATACATACATATATACGTACGTGCTTACATACATACGTACATACATATAAATGTACAATACATACATACGTACATTGTAAATGAAGCATCAGTTTAAGAATATATAATATATATTTACGAAGGTAACCAATACGTAAGACAAATTGACTTGACTGTCAGACAGTTACACGTTTCGAGGATCGAAACAGACATTAGGGCAGAAAATGAGTGCACACTTCA
The DNA here is from genome assembly GCA_021186555.1 of Reticulitermes speratus. Taxonomy (NCBI): domain Eukaryota; kingdom Metazoa; phylum Arthropoda; class Insecta; order Blattodea; family Rhinotermitidae; genus Reticulitermes; species Reticulitermes speratus. Next base: position 12,339,655 of record JAJKFL010000011.1, read on the forward strand.
TAGTACTAAAGTTATTATATGTGATTTCTGAAAATAATTGTATATAGCGGGTCAAGCACTGCAGACGTCACAATTACAGCATGACATTTAGTGCCCTGGTCTAGCAAAAAGAGGAGTGGCCTTCACAGAACCTCTCTAACAGAGTAAATAGAATACGAGCTTGCCAAAATTGAATATGCTGCCTGAATTTTCAGACAATTATCCAAACATATCTTCGCATCCATCAAGTCCAGGGTTTGGGTCTAGTGGCAATATATGTTTTAGACCTATTAACTTATGTTACAGAGAATTCAGTTTAAAGAATTTGTCTGCAGCGCACTCATTAATACAACAGGGAAGGCACGTAAAAAAAATGCATCACCTATTGCCTGCAGCAGAACCCCTAAGTTTTGAAATTTCCGTGGTATTAAACAAAGTTGCTTTTTCTTTCAACACACTGTACTGACTCTAAAACTAGCTGATTTAAAACCGTCATTACACGTCTATGAGGTACAAACGTTGAATCTCTGGAGACGAGAATTGTGATGGTGATTCTAAAATAGTGAAACAGAGACAGAAATCTCTGTTTTGTTCCATGTTTTTTACAATGTTCTTTTACAGTGTTTTACATTGTTTATACCGTGCATTGTGACAAAGTTAGATACTCATGTAACACCAACAAATGGATTAATCTATATTTGTTCGTATTATCTTTTACATAGCTCCCACATGTTTCGGCGTTATACCAGCCATCTTCAGGAAGCTGACACCAAATTTTTTATAAAACTTACAGAATAAAATAGGTCAAAATGGGACTACGAACAAATACGAATAATGCATTTGTTGGTGTTAGATGAGTTTCTAACATTTTTCCATGTTTTATTTAAAGAAAACGTTAGAAGATTTATCTGGTATAGTAATGGTATGTTTTAAATTTTTCCCCGTGTGGCATTTGCCGATACACGGACATAAACCATTCTACGAATTTCGAGTCCGCCCTGTATGCGTGTCAGCTGGATCCGTCCATAGGCCATCATTGTGTTGGGGTGCTGTCGCTGCTGTCGACACTGTGTAGCGATTCATCGTCTTCTGTCATCTGAGTACAGTCAAGTATGAAATCTTTGATGGCACATTCCTTGCCTTTGTAATTTTGTTCCGTGGTGTTACATTTTTTGAACAATACGAAACCATTTCGTGCAGCCATCTGTAGCAGAAGTAACATAATGTAAACACGTAACTCCATTTCACGGGTTTTCTGCAGCAGGGGTAATGGGGTACCATTTGGTTTGCCCTACCCAACCCTCATATAAATTTATTACAGTATATTACTGGCCGATCCCAGTGGCCGCGCGGTCTAAGGCGTGGGTCTGCTGCCGTTCGCTTGCTGGGATTGCGGGTTCGATTCCCTCCGGGGGCATGGATGTCTCTCTCTTGTGAGTGTTGTGTAATGTCAGGTAGAGGTCCCTGCGTCAGGCTGATCAATCATCTAGAGGATTCCTACCGATTGTGGTGTGTCTGACTGTGATCGTGAAGCCTCGATAATGAGGTGGCTCTGGCCCACTAGGGGCTGTTGCGCCATGGGAAAGAAATTCCTTCTGGCTTCATTTTTCACCCTTTAGGTTTTTCTGTCTCCACAACCTTAGCTTTATGTAGTTTTACATTCCGCTCACATCGTCACACGTGGCTTCTACGTGCACTGTAAGTAAGCAGCCACTCTTCTCTTCAGATATTTCATTCCCTCCTTGATTTAAATGCACATTGAAGCCCTTCTACTCACGAGTTAAATATCAGGTGTGGACCAGTGTCCTGGCCCCTGGGTTTCTCTGACATCAAGCTCTTAGATGTATGTCAAGTGTTAGTTTGTCAGAACATCTGTGAGTGACATTGCAACAATTCCTGCAAAAATAATCGAAGCGAAATAACTGTTGACCCGTACATGGGCAGAGATGTTTTATCGGTTTGGTATGAACAGTGCCATTAGAGGTTCCCATGCTGAAGTGGACTAACGCATGATACATGTTTTGAGTTTAAGGAACAATTTGCAAATACTGCATACTTCTGTATATTTTGGTTGTCATCTCATAAAATTTTAAAACTACAAGTATGACTCATGTGGCCATTCTGTATAAGAGGCTTAGGGTCCTGTGTGTTCATTTACGTACACGTAAGACATGGCAGCCTTATGTTGTGTCACTGAGTTGCTGAAGCAGTCGAAACACCGCCGAAAATAAATGTCGTAATTTAAGAAGCTCAAAATGAGAAAGCATTGTACCATTTGTTATTCTACGAACCTACTACATCGGACTGATTAAACAAGAATGTCACATTCAAGGTTAGACCCTCATCCATCTCCTTATCAATTTATAGTAAACATTTCGTAATCGCATGTCCAGTCATCGCAGGGCGGAGGCTAGCAGACTGAGGCCACGCAGCAAAGCGCCAAAACCCGCCTACGCCTGGCAATAAGTGGATTTGACTGGGCGGTAAATTCCGCCGGCGCACAGCCAGGGAAAGTGTTAATTATTTGAACCCTTTAAAGCCTTGTGGTTACTTTATGTGTCGTCAGTTCTTCAAGCAATTCTACGTTGTGGCCGCTCAGCGTTGTGTGTTTGCAATAAACAGCGACTGTTGCCTTGTGCAAGATGAAGTAGTCTCAAAATAGGAAGTGTTCTGTTGTCTACTGCGCAGTACAAACTGTCTTTAAACACAATTCGTATGAACGTCATGCTGGTAGTGAAGACACGCACACCTGTATTCCGATATGACTTCAACTTATGAGCAATGTAAAAAGCAATCCCATTACAGGCCTTGACAGGCCCTTAGGGTCACAGGAGGTTGAGGCTCCAAGATTTCTAGACAATCGGCACATGAAGGTGGTAAGGTTGTCAGCCCTACGCACCGGCCGCCTTTACCCCCCAGGAAAGATTCCTGGTACTCATTTCTGTTAGAAGCTGAGTCGACCCCAGGGCCATAGTGCGACCGAAACGATTAAGTCAATGAAAAATCCCAGTGACACCATCGGGAATCGAACCCGCGACGTTCCGGCTTGTAGCGCAGTGCCTCAACCAACTGCGCCACCGCGTGCCTTATGAGCAATGACACCATAGAATTTCATAGAATGAGAGGGAAAGAAGAAGGACGTAGAGACATATCCTGGCAAGTTCTCGAAGTGTAGTAGATCGCTGATAGGATGTGAGATGTAAATGTGTAGTACTCTGGCTCTTGTATATCACACTTTAAGTCATCCAGTTAATGGGCTACTACATCTTGCGTTAAAAAGCAATTAAATTAATAAAAGACTAGGTTTCGGGGACAGTATGTCTGCGTCTTCAGGCCAAAAACTACTTTCAAATCCCACACAGCCAGACCTTATATTTAGGAGAGCTTGGCCTATTCGGCACAGTTCTATGGGCGATCAATATTTATAACCTGAGAATGGAGACCGATTTTGTCTCCGAAATCTAGTGTATTTTTGCATTTTTATTATATTTTAGTACGAGACAACGGACAAAATGCATGAAGCAGATACTTAAAGTAAGACGTCAGAGTTGATACGCAGCTTATGCTGGTCACGAGATAACACTGCGCGTTACACGTCATTGCCTTCAAAATGTTAATGCCTGTGGAACCCTTTGGACTAAAGCCGAATTTTCGAGGAAGGACTGTAAAGGAAGAGCCTTCTCTTTGAGTTCAAAAATGAAATTAATCTTCTTAAGGCACATAAAGGCTGTCCTTAAGACATATAAACGGTGTCCCCGTTACAAGCCAAGCAGGCAAAGAAGAGTGGCAGGAGTATAGCTCTACTCATACTCGACCTTGGCGTTGGAGGGACTGGATTGCCAGCGCCACGCCCCGGCCGCTTTACTCCCGGGGAAGAGACCCGGTACCATTGTACAGGAGGCTCGGTGGATCTCGGGGCCCGTATGTATGGGTCCGGAAAATCCCGCCTCCACCGGGGTTAGATTCCAGGCCGAAAAGATCGTAAAATTTTATGCATATTTATGAAGAACAAAATGTTATTATTGGTTATCCGCATTAAAAACAAACCCACTGCCCATTATGTACAAAAATGGGGACGAAAATAACATATGCAATTATTAATGATCAAAATTATATTTATTAATTCGCGTAACTGAAATGTGCTTGCGGATCACTAGGGGTCCGCGGCACGCAGTTTGAGTACCACTGGTCTGCATCATACACCATTTCTGGGCGTGCAATTTTAAAAGGAAAGGTAAAATGAAAGAGTGTTACGATAAGCTATATTGAAAAGCGGAAACGTTTCAAACCCCAAACAATGATGTTCAATGTTTTATTAAAAAAAAGCATTTTCTTTGCAAAAACAAACTCAGAGATTTCAGCACAAATCAATGCACAGCACATATTTCTTTGTGACAACGTGGCTTTGTGTGCTTTGAAAGACTAACCAAGGCAGACGCGCTCTGTGGCTTATTTCTAATGGCAAGCACCTTGATACTCTCGCAGAATCCGAGAGCAGGCTTACCAAATCTCGACCTCCACCTTATCGATCAAATGGGACTCACATGAACCTCAGGCTATATTGATGTAAGCCATCCGCACTCGTGTTTTGCCAGCCTTCAGAAGTGTGCATATTCTATATAGAGTCGAACTCGGTTATAACGTCATGACAGCGACTGGATATATTTTGTCGTTATAAACGAGTGTTGTTATAACCTAGTAGTATAATGTTATGGTTAACAGTAAGCAATTAATTGGTACCACAGAATATCTGACGCTACAGACGAGGTGTCGCTTTAACTGATGTTGTTGTAACCGGGTTCGACTTTAACTACTAGCGACGTGATCCCTATAACATTGAGTGAAATATAAAGTAACAATTGATTATGTCACACCTGGGCATTCTTCATGCAATCACTGTTTCCAGATTAATTTGTTTTAAGGCAATGAATAATTAGTGTAAATCTCTTTGAAGTTTCAAAGGGAAAACTTTAAAAATTTCCATCTCTAATTATGACTTCCATACACACTCCCTCAGGAATGAAACGCAATTACAGTTTCACTCAATAACTCTACATGCACGCCAAAATAATGCGAAGTCCTTGAAAACAGGTTGTCGGAATAACCCATGCTTCTGTGCAGAGATAACTTCTTATCGGCACTGCTTCAAGTTGTAATACCATCCGAAACGTTGGTACCTACAGACTGCTTTATAAGGACTGGCTCATTCAGCAGTCACTGCCATCTAGCTTTACGTATCCGCAACTACAAAAATTACTCGCGGCATGTGCAAAGACATAATGACAGTATTTTAATAAACACGGTGTAAGCTTCACCGTCTCACCGAGCACGGCAACGTGACCGCATAGAAAGCCTTCATCTGCAGCCGGGAAATCCTGAAGACGCCTGCGGTAGTCAGGATAAAGACAAAATAAACGCACTGTGTGCAAAGTTACTTACTGCGCGCAAGATGAATTCCAGTAACGACACAGTATTTTCCTCGACACGGCGACCAAATGAAACGTGAGGATAGCTAGCATATGCGCCAAAGATCACCTGCGGTAGTTACCTTGGGAACGGAGCTGCTGCAGTGTGTTGCGCGACACTCACTTCCATCTTGTGTCGAGATCTATAATACCTGGGACCTTGCCTCTACGACACCCTCACGCCTCCAAGGTGAAGCAGCGAATCTCCTTGTTTTATCAAATACATGTTTCACTAGCGTCACCTAGCGCCACGTAGCGTCAAGTAGCGTCGTATAAAATACAGGAAAACCGTATTTTTTGGTCTACCTTATGTGTCACTTCAAGCACTTGTTCTGAGGGTCTGAGTAAAATTGCGATAATCTGGATACGAATTCCTATTTTTTTGGCCGGGACTCAAAGCATGTACCTCCACAATATAAACACGCTGCTACGCTCATTATATTCCAATAAAATCTGCACTTCACGTCATTCATTAAATTTTGGGAACAACATTGTTGAGATCCCTGAAGTTAAAATATCCCCTCTAACAGTGTATATATTTTATTGCACTAGTAACAAAAATATACACCAAACAAATTTTAAAGCAGGTCTCCAACAGAAATTTAATCAAAATCAGCCAAGTAACTTAAAAAATGAAATACGCTGATATATAACACAAACACATAGCCTAGAAGTTCCTGATTTTTGTTTATTTAATGACACTGCAAATAACTTGGGCCAGATAGCATGACTGTACTTGCAAAAGTCTGATCTCTGTGGCGCAGAACGTCCACGTTGACCCCCTCTCCGCCCCTTGTAACATCTGCAGCCTGAGACACTCGGCATTATTCTCATCTGACGGACGGAAAAATCTTCATGATGAGGACAAGGCACACTGTCCTGTTTCCTTGGTAACCATGCCACCCGGCAACCACTCCGGAAATCACGAACATGTAAGAACGGCATGTCAAGGTTTACTGAGACTGCCTAATCACTCACAGTCATGTCACTGGAAAACGTACGTAAGCGTTCTTATTTGATAGAACGCCTCACAACCTGTGCTGTGAAAAATTAGTGTACGAGTGTAAATAAAATGAAATACAAAACACTGAACTTTAAACTTGCAGTTAAATTAATACATCAACCAATTAATTCAATCAATACAATACATTCAAGAAGAAGTATAAAACTCCTACATGTTTCGGCACCGGGCTGCCATCATCAGGGAGTTATTAAGAACAAAGGGTACAAGCCAACACGCTAATCTAGGTATTGTAACGCCCTTATTTGAATGATTGAAATATTAAAATATTGAAATTCAAAATATACAAAGTTAATAAGCATAAAATTACAATGTTGTAATATTATATAATGTAATATTATAACACAGAGCGTAACCAACTGCGGACTTATATTTATAGTGGCTCACTTTTAATATTGCAACATTGTAATTTTATGCTTATTAACTTTGTGTATTTTAGAATTTTAATATTTTAGTCATTTCAATAAGGGCGACATAACACCTAGATTGTCTTGTTCGGCTTGTACCCTTTGTTCTGAATAACTCCCTGATGATGGCAAACCGATGTCGAAACATGTAGGGGTTTTATACTTGTTCTTGAATGTGTTTTATTAAGTGCATTATTTGGTTGATGTATCGATTGTAAGAATGTGCACGGTATGAATAACATAAAATTGCAGTTCAATGTTGCATTCAGAGCCGAGATGCTGACAGCAAGTGACACACTACGCACCTTTACTTAAACAAACAAACAAACCAGTGTGCAATCGACGTAATCAGGTCTGCTCCCTCGCCACAACAGCCACACACTAAGATTCTAAACTCGAAATAAAATACACCGACAACTGGCAAATGCATGAAATTAAAGCAACAAGCAGAATGCCGCTAAAAGTGTTTCAAATTTCAACTTACTGACTTCATTAGACAATATATGCCTATTATAACTTTTACTTAAATTACATGAATGTATCGAAAATATAGCAGTTTGAAGGAGTGGGGCTTAGTTTAACACGCGCTAAATGTCAGCTTCCGCTGATCTGATGACAAATTCCAGCATATGTTTACCCCAGGGTACACATCAGCAGTTGCTTATTTCATGACACGTGCCAGCAGCAGTGGATCTCACGATAAGTGTTAACTTCACTTTATCTCGTGATACATTTCAGCATGTGTATTTCAATTAGGACGTCAGCAGCAGTTTATCTCATGACCGTGCCAACAGCAGTTTATCTCATGACACATGCCAGCAGCAGCTTATCTCATGACACATGTCAGCAGCAGCTTATCTCATGACACATGCCAGCAGCAGCTTATCTCATGACACATGCCAGCAGCAGCTTATCTTATGACACATGTCAGCAGCAGCTTATCTCATGACACATGCCAGCAGCAGCTTATCTCATGGCACATGTCAGCAGCAGTTTATCTCATGACACATGTCAGCAGCAGTTTATCTCATGACACATGTAAGCAGCAGCTTATCTCATGACATGCCAGCAGCGGCTTATCTCATGACACATGCCAGTAGCAGCTTATCTCATGACACATGTCAGCAGCAGCTTATCTCATGACACATGTCAGCAGCAGTTTATCTCATGACACATGTAAGCAGCAGTTTATCTCATGACACATGCCAGCAGCAGCTTATCTCACGGTATACATCAGCGTCATTTATCTCATGATATGTACCAGCAGCAGTTTATCTCATGATACGTACCAGCAGCAGTTTATCTCATGACACATGCCAGCAGCAGCTTATCTCACGGTATACATCAGCGTCATTTATCCCATGATACGTACCAGCAGCAGTTTATCTCATGATACGTACCAGCAGCAGTTTATCTCATGACACATGCCAGCAGCAGCTTATCTCACGGTATACATCAGCGTCATTTATCTCATGATAGTACCAGCAGCAGTTTATCTCTGTCATAGTACACATCAGTAGCATTTTACATTATAATACGTCAGTAACAGATCATCTCAATATACATGTCACTAGCAGATTATCTCAATATACATGTCAGTAGCAGCTTATCTCAATATACATGTCAGTAGCAACTTATCCCATGTATATCCACCATCAGTTCTTTTCTTGATATATGTCAGCATCATTTCATCTCATTATATGTGTCAGGATCTTTGAATCTCATGTACATCTCAATATCAGTTTAGCTCATGCAAATGTCAGCAACAGTTTATCTTGTGCTGACAAGTCAGTAGCAGCTTACCTCATACAGTTGTCAGAAGCAGATTTTCCAGACCACGTGTATGTTCTTTCCTTTAATATATTTTGTAACAAGTGTACATTGACTGAACAGAATTCCACAAGTTCAGATAACCGTCGTTAAGGCGGATGGCAGAAGTCGAACCAAGGACAGTCCGTATGTAATGCGTGGCAGAAGAACTAAGGGTGGTGAAGGGATTTATGGAAGACTCTTTTGTTTATTGGTCGTGTTATTCAGCAATGCTCGGTACTGAACACTGCCACTTGTTACGCGTCAGGCCTGACCAGTCATAACAGTATCACGTTCTCACCCAATTTGCCCTTCCTACTCTGAACCTATCAGAAGAAGCAATTTCACTTCAGTAATTTTAAGATATTTCGATGTAAATGCCAGATTGGTTTCACTCAAACTAATTAATTAAATTCTACTTTTCAAGCAACATTTTCCTTCCCTGAATATTTTAATGAAGTACTACGCATTTCTCCCTCTAATTGCAATAAAAGGTTTAAAATGTTTTCAGAACTTCGAAGTGCCTTTTCCCATCCTTTTAAAGCAGTGGTTTCGCATCCGGGCGCATTTGCTTGTAGCGTATTGAACTCTATATCAGAATGTACAGCAAAGCAAGCGCATCTTCATAACCACAGCCCAACTCTTGTGGTTGGAACTTAAAGAGGACGCTGAAAGAGTAGCCGTCGCATATGTGCCAATTAAGACACATTTTAACTGCGTTCTGTAGGGATACTTCCAGTTGCTAATTCATTCAGCGTCGGTGAGAGAAAATGGAATTGGAACGGAGCTTTGGTGGAACGACAATGATATGGAAAACCGAAGTATTTCGGAGAAACATTTGTTCGAGTGCCACTGTGTCCACCACAGATGCCACATGACTTGTCCTAGGATTGAACCCGCGCTTCCGTGGTGGCAGTCGGGCGACCAGCAAAGTGAGCCTGGCACGTACAAGTCAGACAGCTGTTTATGTACAAACAGAGGTCACCGACCGACCGTTAGGGACTTCCTTTGGCCCTAGAATCGACGTGAATGAAGAAATAAGAGTCAGTACAATCCAGGGAATACCTCTTACCATATGGTGCAGATTTTATCTTCCCTTTTGCTATCAAAAACAGACCCTATAACTATCAGAATATATAAACCTATAATTTTGTCTCTTCTTTTATGTGTGTGTGGAAATTTGTCTCTCACATTAAGGGAAGAACACAGACTTAAGGAGTTTGAAAACTGGGTGCTGAGGAAGACATTTGGGACTAAGATGAAGGAAGTAACAGAAGACTGGAGAAAATTGCATAATGAAGAGCTTCACCAGTTGCAATCCTCACCCAATATTATTTGGGTTATCAAGTCAAGGAGGATGAGATGGTGGGACATGTGGGGCATGTGGGACATGTGGGAGAGAGGGTTGGCTTGTGGAAGCCTGAGGATAAACGAAGACGTTGAATTCATAAGCGTAAATGGTACGATAATATTAAAAGAGATCTTAAACCAATAGGATAGGAGAACTCATCTGGCTCTGGATAGGGACAAATTTCAGGCTGTTGTGAACACGGTAATGAAATATCAAGTTCAATAAAATTAAAGAAATTTCTTGAGGAGCTTAGGAACTGTTAGCTTCTCAAGAAGGACTTTGCTCCAAGTAATTAGCTAGCTAGCTAGTTGGTTGGTCGGTTGGTTGGTTAGTCAGTTAGTCAGTCAGTCAGTCAGTCAGTATTTTAAATATACTAGTGCCTCTTGATGAACGTATCTCATGGACTGAACTCAGAATTACTGCTCTCCATATACAAATTTAAAGTTCTAAATATTTATAAACATTAAAGTTCCTGGTCACTGATCTTGATGTTTTAGACGCCCTTGTATTGAAACTTCTGGAATATCTGACAGCACTCTGTACGTCCCCTAAGCTTACACCAATCTCACGTTCTGCACCTGTGCAATACACTTACTGACAACGCGTTGTATTTTCTCCTTTTGATGTGCCGCCTTGTGATGGACCAGTTGTTATCCTGTGTTTAGTACACACATGTAATGTGACACGTGTCCTACCAAATGTCTCAAACAACTTCACTGCTGCCAAAATAAACACAGCCACGTGTACATTCCAGTCTCATGTTTCTCAGACTTCTTGCTGCCGAGGGCCGCTTGCGAACCTCATCAAATCTGACACCCTCCCCAAAACACTTGAACACGTGGAATCTGACGTCAAAAATCGCCATAACATTTAAAGCTAGAATAATTACAGACAAGAAATGTAATGAATCTCCAAAAATAGTTCATTAAATCAACGTAAATATTCATTAAAAATCTATGACTTTCTTAATATTAATGACATTAAAATTAAAATTATAAAAAAAAATTATATTCTACCGAGCAGAATCCACACTGCGTTATACCATTCTTACAGATAAAAACATTTTTAAGATATCACAAGTATTCATTGCAATTCTCTCAATTTCTAACATATAAAATGAAGAAAAATATAATCTCGCGGACCCCTGGCGTTCCGCAGACCACAGTTTGAGAACCACTGATTGAAACGAAAACCAAAAACAACGACCTTTTTCGTGCAGGGCTCTTTCGTTCTGAGAAAAGTCTAGCTAGGCTGTGTGACATGAATATGCATGAGACACTACATTGCTTGAACAGGTTTCATGTCTATAATTAACCTGCACTAATCGGCACAGATTCAAGTTGCATTAACTTCAGTCAGGAAGATAAAACTATGCAGGAACGAACAGCCCATAAATTAACAATGATGAAGGTACACAGGAGTACTGTTAGCTGTAAATTTCAATTAATATTGAAGACAGCAGATTTTAGAGGATATGAAGTCTCGGATATTTCCTTCTAACGATAATCACAAAAGCAGTTACCATGCGCATGTGTGTTATTAGGCGTGGTTTACAACAACTAAATAATTACCTACTTTCGTGAAACAAAGTTCAAATGTTTTACAGACAGTGCAAATATTTCCCGCGTTTAACGCAATCCAAACGTCCAAAATATGTCGTCACTTGTCCTTATCCTGAGCGAGATAATAGTTCACACAGACATGTAATAATACTTGTAACGTTCACTTTAATATTATTTAGTTCACACAGACATATAATAATACTTGTAACGTTCACTTTAATATTATTTAGTTCACACAGACACATAATAATACTTGTAACGTTCACTTTAATATTATTTAGTTCACACAGACATATAATAATACTTGTAACGTTCACTTTAATATTATTTAGTTCACACAGACACATAATAATACTTGTAACGTTCACTTTAATATTATTTAGTTCACACACAACCATAATAATACTTGTAACGTTCACTTTAATATTATTTAGTTCACACAGACATATAATAATGCTTGTAACGTTCACTTTAATATTATTTAGTTCACACAGACATATAATAATACTTGTAACGTTCACTTTAATATTATTTAGTTCACACAGACACATAATAATACTTGTAACGTTCAATTTAATATTATTTAGTTCACACACACACACACACACACACATAATAATACTTTAACGTTCACTTTAATATTATTTAGTTCACACAGACACATAATAATATTTGTAACGTTCACTTTAATATTATTTTCCCATCCACACCTATGTCTACCCAGTGGTATATTCCTTCAGGTACTCCTTTCTCTGTCCCGTAAAAATTTGCAACTCTTCCGTGCATTCTGCATGCCCAGATCTTTTGAAACGGCCGGTCCAATTAGAAAGCCCTGTAAAACACTGTATAGTACGCGTACAGTAACGTTATATGGGAGTCAGCTGTTTGTCCCCTCGCAACCTAACATTTCTTCCCCTAAATTTAAATGTGTTTAGAATTTTAATCAGTACAGTTTTTAATTTGGCGCTTAAGTACCTAGGTCCATGCAGCAAAGTCCTTCTTGAGAAGCTAACAGTTCCTCAGCTATCCAACAGTTTTACCGCCTTTTATTGAACTATAATATTCATTGCAGTGTTCACAACAGCCTGCCAACTTTCCCTGTCCTGAGCCAGAATTTTCAAGTCCAAACTCTCCCATTCTCTTGCTTTACGGCCAATTTTAAAATAATCCCCATCTACACCCACATCTTCCCAGCGGTCTCTTTCCTTCAGATTTCCCCACCAAAAGCTGTATGCGTTTCTCCTCTCTCCCAAATGCGCCACATCCCCCACCCATCTCATAACACTGTGTTCACCGACACGATCACATAATTAATTCTTTCAGCATTTGCTTCTAGGCTAGCCTCCTTACAGGTGACCAATGTACATTCTGCGACTCTGTTCACAATACTTGCCTTTTGATCCTTATGCATACAATTTATATGCAGAGAATGCCACAACGTGTTCTACTGCCTAAGCCTTCGCTGTGTGTTACTTGCAAACAGACGACGTTTCGTAGTTACGCTGTGTCTACCATGCACTGTGAGACGAACGCTAAAATCTGTGTTGTAATGTCGGTTTTCTGGTAATCGCCAGCAGACGTACTCGTCCTTGAACTTTTGCCACGCTCACGCATTTTTTGTACCGAGACGCAGTTTTTGTTCTCGCCGGATCCAGTTAAATTGCTTTCGGCCATGCATCATTTTACCCTTCTGTTATTTCGTCTTACCTCTACTATACGTTACGTTATTTCGAAACCGTCATTTCCCACGCTGCACACGCGGAAAATCTGTCGATTGAAACAGTCGGCACGTGACCTTGCATAAGTAGAATTGCGTCAGACCTACCAACATAACTACGTGTGCATCATGAATATATGCCGGGGGTGCGATGAATAAACGGGTAAACGTATATGTAAACATAAAGAAAACAAGGAAATTATATAAGAGAAATAAATAGATGTGAAATTAAAAATGAAAGAAATGAATGTACAATATATAAAAAAACATGGTGAAAGATAGCACAATAACTTTGAGCAGTCAAACTACCATGTAGTAATGTTACACGTTGTGGTAACACTGGGCTATATATAATCAGGTCACACAGTACAGCCATACATTCACAGAGACTGTGTTTACTAAATCAGGAATTATAGTATTCTGCATTAGCTTCAGGGTGAAGACACTGAAGATAATGCAACATCTCACCCATAAAACTTATTTATTTTCTGACGAGTGCTCAATCCCGGTTGGTCGTTTCACGATGCTGTATCAGCCTTTACTTAGGGTGGAAGAAGATGAAAACATCAGCTTGTGCTGTACCAAGACAGTTACTCTGGCAACAGCAGCACTGCAGGTTACACCAAACATCCAGCGATTATTACAAGAAGATAAGAAGAGGCCTGAAGTGTAGGGGGGCTGGGAGCGACAGTCTTGTATCTTAATAGGTCAAACAGGTTAATTTTGTAACAGTGAAATTTAGGGCCGTGCCATGGCTCAGGCTGTTAGTCGCCGGTCTTCCACCGCGGAGGCCCGAAGTTCGATCCCGGGTCGGTCCGTGTGGGATTTGTGGTAGACAAATTGGCACTGGGCCAGGTGTTTCCCCCGAGTACTTCGCTTTTCCCCTGTCAATTTCATTCCACCGGTGCTCCATTACTTGGAAAAATTAAGAAACTGATCATTTTTCTCTTCATATTCATCACAGGGTTGCACAATAAGCCTTAAGGTTGCGGCGCGTCCTAGCTTCTGCTGCGGGGCCCTTCTCCACAAAAAAAAACAGTGAAATTTTGAGGGAAAAAACCTCTACGCACCGTTTTGACCAAACATCGAATGACAATCCTCTACCTGAGAGCCCACTTTCCCACGCCGAGACAACCATCATCGCCGTGAATAAGATTCAGACGTGCTGAGGTTTATGGAACTTGGTAAACACTGTGTTAGGGACACTGCTAGTGTATGACCCGACATGTTGCATTGATAAACACTGTGTTAGGGACACTGCTAATATATGTCCCGACATGTTGCATTGATAACACTGTGTTAGGAACACTGCTAGTGTATGTCCCGACAGGTTGCATTAATAAGCACTGTGTTAGGGACACTGCTAGTGTATGTCCCGACATGTTGCATTAATAAGCACTGTGTTAGGGACACTGCTAGTGTATGTCCCGACATTTTGCATTGATAAACACTGTGTTAGGGACACTGCTAGTGCATAACCTTCATCAACCAACAACTGCACTAATTAAAACTTATTTAACACTTTAAGATTGCCCTACATATGTTTCGGTCACGAAGGACCATCATCAGGGGCATCGTACGCACGTGTGTGCACTTCACGCTGTCCTTTGTTTACTATGTTATGCGTTGAGGGTTTTTTTGTACACTTCTCCACGATAGTGGGTAACAATGATTTTGTATTACGATCGTAGGTCGATGTGGTATTTGTGTTCATTTGTATGAATGTTTAAAATTGATGCCTTCCACGTGGTTGTGTATCTTACTCACATGTCCACTATCAGGAATGTCTATTTGTATGTTCGTTGAGCACTGTCCACTGTTTTAACGATGTTTTTGAGAGTTTTTTGCGCTGCACTACTATGGTGGGAGACGTGGTGTCTATTCCGATGGTGCGTCGGTGAGCTGGGTGATGTCCGTTATTGTTATATACTATGTGAGTGTCTATCGATGAAACTCGGCACCAAGGATCTTGTGTACACTGTAGTTTTGTAGGGTATAGCCTCGGTTTTCTCTTGGGAGTATCGTATGCCGGATTGTTCACTATTGTACTTTCACTATTTGACTATAGTTGATGACACCGTGTCCACTATCAGAAATGTCTATATGTATATGTTGAGCACTGTCCACTGTTCTAGCGATATTTTTTATTGAGAATTTTTGCGCTGTACTACTATGGTGGGTGACGTGGTCTCTATTCCGATGGCGCGTCGGTGAGCTGGGTGATGTCCGTTATTGTTATATGATGTGTGAGTGTTTATCAATGAAGTTCGGCACCGGGAGTCTTGCGTACACTGCACTTTGTAGGGTATAGCACTAGTTATTCCTTGGGAATGTCGTATGCCGGGTTTCTTCACTATTGAACTTTCACTATTTGACTTTAGTTGGTGTCACTCTATTATTAGTCGTCGCACAAGTTGTATTGGTTGTTGATGCTTTTATAAAACCATGAATTTCAAAAGTATTTAAAATTGTAAAAGTTATTAAAATGTTTAAGAAACTGTATAACAATTTTTTTGGTGCGTTGATACGGCGTCCGGTTTGTGTACTAAGAGCCGGCGTGTTGCGGTGTGCTATGTAGAGGTGGAATTTAAGGTACGGTGGAATTCAACTTGGAAAGACAAAGGAAAACCACGACACCCGCCAGGCAGAATATGCGGCCTGCAAATGGACAATTAACCTCCAACATGTAAGCTGCAACAAGTCATGCTATACGTCATGCCCATCTTTCTGCATCCGTACAGATAATTAAGAATCTGTGTCACGCCAACGTGGTCTGTCTAGGTTGAGAAATTAGCTGTTTTGATAAAGTAAATAAATTTAAACATCGGAGTCTTTTATTATGCAGTCTCTAGCGTGTGAAGTCAACACAAACAAACTCTGTCCCACAATACAACACGCTTCTCACGCAATTCTCTCTATAATTTTCCCTACTTCTACAAAGTGGTCAAGTTTCTGAAGTGATTATTTGCATTTGAATGCCTGAGATGGGCGTTTGCTGGACCGAAAGGAGACAAGCGGGCTTCACACGAGTGTGCTAAAGACAAACTGAACAACACAACACAACAACACGACAACACGATCAGTCATGCAAAGAATTAAATGTACCAAGTTTCGATGCGAGATTTGAGGTCGTCTCTGCGGTGTCCATCCTGCGTTAGGTTACGTAAAGAAGTATTTAAAGATAAACGTACACCAGCTGAATTATATATCAGTGATTCACAGCCTCTTCGTGTGTGACGATTCCTTCTTAATTTAGAGAAAGTAATCAAATCAAATTTCACAGTCCCTACATATGAATAATTGCATTTTAAAGCTCCCTTACTGAGAAAATATCGCACGACAAATGTAATATCGTCTCAGAAAAACTGCAAAAGAATTAATAACAATGATAACAGACGAAAACAACAGAAACGAAATGCTCTCTGGGGAAGGAAGATTTCCTGCGAAGTTATGTGAAGTTTCGGGGCCCTTCGAATAATTTCGTAGCCCCCTGGAAATACACCTGTGCGTCCCCCGATGGTCCGCGGCCCCCAGTTGGTAACCACTGGTATAGACCAAATTGAATTTAAGCAAAGGAATTTTAAAGTTAATTTTGAGCCTTCTAAATGCACTGAAAGTTGCATTACTGCTTTATTCCTCTGATTGCGAAATACAACAAAACTTTACCCATCGTCATTTAACGAGCACCCTCTCAGCTGGTCCTAGTTTCAATCCCTCCAAATCCAGACAAATCCACGCCTTCTGCTTGTTTTGGCGTCGAGTCCCACTTGTGGCTCAAAACCAGGCCTTTGTTTCAGCCTGAGGACAATTACTGTCTTGCCTGTCCAGAGGTCTCGCCCCTCAAGGCGTTATGGTGTTGTCCATTGTCAGGTTGTCAGTACTCGCCATGTTCATATTTACACCTGTTTCTGTTCTCGGGTATGTCACATGGCCTCACCAGTTCAGGCCTCGTGAAGCACGCTGCCTCATCCTACTGCACCTCCAGTTTAGTCACGTGGACGGCCGCATATTTGACCCCTATCAATGCTTTCTTGTCTAGTGATGTGAATTCTTGCATTCCCGTAATATCATATGATTTGTGGTTGCTGCGTAATGTTTGTGATGTATCCATATATTTACGGCAGTTTGAAAGACCGATGTAACTCGCCATTCGGCTTGCGACTTGGACAGCTGCCTACAGTGTGGAAAGACTTGCTTTACAAGCACTGCAGTTTCAAACGTCAGCTGTCCGCCACAGATCTCCAAACATAAGTCATTACAGATTGAATCGGTGCTTTACGGAGAGTAAATTTCAAGTTCGTCTTTACTCAGTCACTTTGCAACACGGAGTACACTCTAATAAATGTTCCGAAGGCGTTAGTTTCGACCCCAGGGCTCAAATCACGATACCATGAACGTGATATTGCGTCGTATCCTTCCTCCAGAAATTGAGCTCTTTTTTTGGACCAATTTTCACTACGTGCCTCCCCATGCTGTCACAGCAGCAAGCAAAGCGATGCATTTCCGAAATGTTGCAATGTTTTTGGAGCACCAGTTTGTGGTTCAGTTCCAAGAACCAAGCAATTCTACGTGTGATCACGCAGGACTTGCCATACGTAAGTTTACCGAGGCCTTAAACATTAAATGAGAAGCAACTGAAACCTTAAACTTAGTTCCTATTTTACAATTAAATATTATTTTCAACACAGTCTCCGGGAACATTGATGCTTTGTCCAAACTTTGCATGGCGTTATAATTTCCGTCACGGTAGAAACCAGCCTCTTCCGTTCGAACCATTCACGAGCAGCCATTTCCACTTGCTCATTATTATGTAACCGGCTACCTCCGTGGCTAATTGATTCCTTGTGTCCTGCGTGCGCTGTGTGGGTTGCATTGTCATGCTGCAGGGTCACACCTCGCGACAGATCGTTTGTTTGGGTCGCTGAAGCAGCACTTAGGAGGCTGCCGACTGCACGGTAATGAGGAAGTGGAAGTGGTTGTTCGTGAGTGGCTGCGAATTACAAGAGCCATTGTTTGGGTCGCTGAAGCAGCACTTAGGAGGCTGCCGATTGCACGGCATGAGGAAGTGGAAATGGTTGTTCGTGAGTGGCTGCGAATTACAAGAGCCATTGTTTGGGTCGCTGAAGCAGCACTTAGGAGGCTGCCGATTGCACGGTATAAGGAAGTGGAAATGGTTGTTCGTGAGTGGCTGCGAATTACAAGATCCATCCAAAATTTAAACTCATGCCAAGATGGGGCAAATGCATCAGTGTGTTCGGGTAAAAGTAAAGCAATCCCTATACAGGCCTGGACAGGCCCCTAGAATTCCAGGAGTTTGAGGCTCCCAGAATTTCTAGACAATCAGCATATGAACGTGGTAAGGTTGTCAGCTCTACGCACCGGCCGCCTTCACCCCCCAGGAAATATTCCTCGTACTCATTTTTGTTAGAGGCTGAGTCGACCCCAGGACCATAGTTTTGCCGGAAGGATTATGTCAATGAAAATTTCCAATGACACTATCGGGAATCGAACAGGCGGCCTTCGGACTTGTAGCGCAGTGCCTCAACCAACTGCACCACCGTGTGCATGTGCTCGGGTAAAATGTCGAAAGGTAATTATAATTCAGCGAAATATAAGAGCTATGTATAATTTTGTAATGACCTCTCTTTTAATCCTCATGCATTCATTACGGAACTAGCTCACTGCGCATGCGCCGCACCATTGTCAGAAAGGCACAGAAATGTCCCAGTAAATGAATGGGCAGTGGCAAGATGGACGACTTGTGTGTGCGGAAGAACACACACGCTTGCTAACGGCGGCGTCAGCCCGCTCTCTACCTTTAATCATTGAGTTATAAAAGAGCAAGGGCGTGGATACGCACTGCTGCGGTTTAATTCTGTAGGCAATTAGGACTTGTATAATTGATTGCGTGCCCTATGTGTGTCCTGTTTCACAACTTTTTATGCCTGCTGCTAACGGATCTGGCCGGTCTTCCGACTGACATGTCGTTACTGAATTGATTTAGTACAGACGCAAAATTGTTTTCCACGAAAAAACGGTAGCTTTTATTTTGGAAATGGAATTCAATAAACCACAAATAAAACTGCGTCCTTGACAGCTTTACAACTACTTTCCTGTATTTTAACAGTTACCTACACTACCTGTTTGGGCCTTAATAAACGATCATCATGTACATATCTTAGGATTATAGAGGAAAACCAATTTTATGTACAAAATAACATTTAAGGTGGTAAGATTTTCATGTCTGCGGCCGCTCACTTGCTCGGATTGCGGGGTCGAATCCGGCAGAGGGCATGGATGTCTGTCTCTTGTGAGTGTTGTTTGTTGTCAGGTAGAAGCCTGTGCGTTGGGTTGATCACTCGCCCAGAGGAGTCCTACCGATTGTTGTGTGTCTGAGTGTGGTCGTGAAGCCTCGATAATGAGGAGGCCCTGACACACTAGGGGCTGTTGCGCCATAGAAATAAAAAGTTTGTATAAGAGTTTATTATTCTGAGAAATTTAAGTACCGTATTCCTTTAAAAGCATATTTTGCTCTTATCAATAATACAGTCACAACCAAAATATACACTTGCAATACGTAATCAGGCTACCGGTTTCAGCTCAAAGAGCCATCATCAGGCCTATGACAGAAAATTATGAATATCAAATTCCATACATCAAGATTTTCATATTTTTCTGTCATACGCCTGATGATGGCTCTTTGAGCTGAAACCGGTAACCTGATTACGTATTGCAAGTGTCTATTTTGGTTGTGACTGTACTGTTTGTAAGAGTAAAATATACTTTTACATGTACATACCAACGGGGATGTCAAATATTAAAGTCATATTCTTTGTATTACATAAACCTTTGAACATATTTATGCCTCTTTTTAAACGTTCAATTATTGTGTTTATATCAGTTACAATGGATACTGTCGACAGCAGGATAAAAAATTAAACATTCTGAATAAGACCTTGGTATGCCGTCGCACATATTGCGTTGAGTTGTCTTCTCATGCCGGTGTGTGTGTGCAGTCTCTGTTCTAGCCCTTCCTATCAAACCGCAGCAAATATCACGTGTAACTTGGACTTATCACTTGAACCTCAGCTCTCTCACTCCTTGTACACACTCCCCGTCAGTCATCATAAACCCTGGCCTGCAGGAGACAGTTACGTAGGTCCAGAGGCGAACTTGAAATATTATGACACAGCAGATCAAAACACTGCCCTTACCGACGACTGACAACGCTTTACACTCCTGGCGCACGATGTAACTACGGTAGTTATTTGCGTGTACATTCCGATGGTGACTACGGCCATCTTTAAGGTTTATGAAGGCCTCTCCGAAACCTTAGAGTAGGAAGGCATCGCTTCCGATGCTCCATCCGCCACCGATGCCCTTTTTTTCCGTATCTGTGATGTGTTTGAGTCGACCAATGTATTGTCTCTTAATGCCACTCTCTTTTCTCCATCAGTCCGGGCAAAATCAATTAGTAGGGCTTTCAAACCGTCCAACAATTGTAGCTCAACTTGATGCAGTGCGCCTGTACTCCATTCAACACATAATACGCTGCCACAGTGTCCCTACTGTGTCACATAATACGGTGCCACAGTGTCCCTACCGTGTCACATAATACGCTGCCACAGTGTCCCTACAGTGTCACATAATACGCTGCCACAGTGTCCATACAGTGTCACATAATACGCTACCACAGTGTCCCTACAGTGTCACATAATACGCTGCCACAGTGTCCCTACAGTGTCACATAATACGCTGCCACAGTGTCCCTACAGTGTCACATAATACGCTGTAATAGTGTCCCTACAGTGTCACATAATACGCTGCCACAGTGTCCATACAGTGTCACGTAATACGCTGCCACAGCGTCCCTACAGTGTCACGTAACACGCTGCCACAGTGTCATATAATACGCTGCCACAGTGTCCCTACAGTGTCACATAATACGCTGCAATATTGTCCCTACAGTGTCACATAATACGCTGCAATATTGTCCCTACAGTGTCACGTAATACGCTGCCACAGCGTCCCTACAGTGTCACGTAACACGCTGTCACAGTGTCACATAATACGCTGCCACAGTGTCCCTACAGGGTCACATACGGTACAACGGGGTGTGTAAATATGCAAGTCACATAGAGTGCTTCAGGAGCGTACAGAGTCCTTACAAGAGGCACAACAAGTCCTAAAAATACCGCATAAGGAATTTTTAAAATGGCGTAACATGAAAAACAGGTGCGACAGTTGAGACTCTAACAGTGGTGTAACTGACGTTTGGTGAATTGTTGGCGACGATTCAAAGTAGCACATTCCCTTCATTCCGAAGGATTAAATGGTCCACTTAACCCTTGGACATAAAGGCGACTTCGAAACGTCGGGAACCACTCCATTAACGAAGCAGCTTCACGTCATCACAGAAGACCGGAATAGTGAAGCACGAAGTGTTTGGTGTTCCAAATCTTCCTTCTTTATCCTTCCTGCTTTATTCCTTTCCTCGTAACTAATTCACTAACTAACGAACTGACTCCATAGAACGCAGTTTTTCTGAAAAAGTAACAGTTCATCACCTAGTCAACAAATTATCCGCATGTTATTGAATCCGAATATTCATTACCGTTATCACTACAGCCCAAATGTGGTCTCATCCAGAGCCAGATTAATCCAGTCTACGCCCTCTCATCCTAATTCTTACGATCCACTTTAATATTATCTTCTCATGTACGCCTAGTCTTCCAAGTGGCCTGTTTATTTCGGATTTTGTCACTGAAACTTTGCGTTTATACCTCTTCCCCTATACCTGCTACATCCGTCGCCATATTGTCTTCCTTGATTTGTTCGCCCGGATGATACCTGGTAAGGAGTAAAAATGATGAAGCTAACAGAGCATACTGTACTTATAGAACGCAGATCGAGTACCTTAGGTGATCTTGCCAGCCTGTACAGGATGCGGCACTGTTGTCTAATATGTGCCACAATGTATCATGGTGGAATTTCGCCGTCGTTTCAGATAACATGTATAAATTTCTATCATACAAGCCGTCACCTTCCAAACTACAACACTCTCTACAGTCATCACCCTGCGTACAGCGGTGCACAAATCCCGGATGCCAGGCCGCCTGGCGACTAAATTGTGTACGTTGGCGCCTAATATGTGTGTATGTTCAGTATGGAATTTCTGCATATCACCCTTCTGGTGCCTAAACTTTTAGGTGGCTTTTCGATTTTTGGAAAACGTGTGAACCCTTGGTGTAGTATTATGTAAATTTATCGACGTTTCGGCACTTTCCATATAAATTTCTACCACAAACGACCTCATATCCCAGAAGATACTGTCCTTTTAGAGTCATCGCTGTCTGGGTTTGACGTCACAGCGTCACATTAGACGGGCAGACATCATGATATCCGGGACAATGAATTAATCCAAACAAATCCATCAAAGTGTCTGGAAGCAAGCAACTCGGTTAAAATTCCGACCTGTATTGCCAGCAACGTTAATCATGTCGCTTAGGTGTCTAGGGGCCAGTCACATGTAAACTTGTTATCTTTGACGCGGTCGCTTTGATAAACGAAGCGTATGGGCGGATTATGGCTACCAAACTCACGCACACACATACTTCTGTATTATTATTATTAACTTACCAAGCGTGTTAATTACATATTAGTCGGTTGACCTGACAAGATCTAAAATAATTATAGGATGTACCGAAACAAACAGCCTACAAAACTGCACGAATTTAACAGGCAACAAACTGGCTGGAAATGCGGAAAGACGCCTGCGGATCGTAAGTATTTGTACACAATACATGATAAGCAATGACATGGACTAAATATGTGTAGCAAATGTGATAATTTTTAAATTAATACGTAATTTCAACTATCTAATAATTCTAAATACTTCGTAGTAAAATAAATAGACAAAGAGAAATATGTAAATTATGATAAACATGACACATATTGCATAGCTTGTTAATTTATTATCGAGTACGAGTTTATGACAAATATAATATTAAATTTAAGCATTACATTCAATGACACACACAGAACCGGTAGGACTCCCCTGGACGGAGGATCGGCCCGTCGCAGAGGCGTCTACCTGCACAACACACAACACTCACAACACAGACAGACATCCATGCAGCCAGCCCACAATCTTAGCAAGCTAGCGACTGCAGATCCACGCCTTAGACCGCGCGGCTACCGGGATTGGCCATACGTAATTGTTATGCGTGATATGACGTCGTCATATCAGTGTTGGTAAAGATTCAAGACTTCTGGGATGTGACGCTGTGTACATCGGTAAGTGCTTACCAGTCTGCACGGAGGAACATCCCAGAAGATATGAACCATCAAGATATTACCTACTGTATATTTACGTATCTTTATTCTTATTTTATTTTCGTTTCCTCCCTCTATCCACCATGCCTCTAATACTACTGCTTCCTGTTCTTTCACTCAGTCATCACTGCGGTATCCCACCCCCTCTCTCTGTAACCTTACCAATTTCCCCTCGAGGCTTACTCTTCTGCCCTGAAGACTGAAGCAGTTGATTCCTTCGAAACATTCATGCCTCACCACCAAATGACAAAGTGTACAATCACATAAGTCCCTTATGAATCGTTTAAAAATATACTGATATCTTTCTACTCTGTGCGCAGATTTTCCACGAGAGGCATATTTGACAAATAGCTGTCACTTGTGGATAAATGCCATGTCGTGGGAATGGCGTACTTGTAAAAATATCGCAATACAAGAAGTAAATAAACGTAGCAAACGAATATAGTGCAAAATACGTAATCATAACTGGGCCCACACAGCTGTACTTTGAAGTGGACAGCTAGTTACTCGACTAACATTGGACAGTTTTAAATAATGGATTTAATAATGGACTCAAAAGCATAAAAAGGACAAGAAACTTTCTGATCGTTATTGAAACACTTCTAGGAACAGGAACTAGCATCCTACATTTTTAAATTTTAAGTTTTGAATTGTAAACCACACCGTTTGTGTTAAATGGCACACCACCAAGAATTACAAGTCGATTGTAATTTGTATTTTATATCGTATGTGAGATCTGACAAAAATTTACATTTTTACCTTGAGTTTTAAGTTTTTGTACAAAATAAACACCTCATGATGACCGGCTTCATCAAAACAAAATAATAATAATAATTCAAAAATAATACCTAACAAATACAGTTTGTGTCAGACGCAATACGTAGTGTTATTTGTGTAAGTGTACACACAACGGGGTGGATAGCGTCAGACTGACCAATATCGGCCACGTGTCTTCTTCCCACCTAACGTCGAACAATATGACACAAGTCAAAGCAACCTGCCACTGTTCAGACACGAAGCCTGTACTTCTCCCATTACGACGACTCACATACAGCGTGCTTACGTGGCAAACACTACCTGTTTCTTTCTGTCGACTGCCTTTTCACATGAAACTTGTCTGAACCACTGATCCGCCTACGCCCGCTCTTTCGCAGACAAGTTGTTACGTCAACAGTCTCCTTGCACAAAGCACATCTATTGGCGTGCTTGTCAAGTACAATCCGGCTTAACAAGAGTGAGGAATTAGTGTACATATGGAGATCCAAAGGCCAGCTGTTGTTATTTCCCACTCATTTTCTGAATTTCTTTAGGCGATTGACAGGGGCATATTTGGCACGGCGTGGTCGCTGTTAGGCTCACCTCGGTACGACCAGGCAGTGCTGTACCTCTTTCAAACACATTCACTGTGTTCGCAGTACAATCAAATAACCGGTCGCTGTTAGGCTCACCTCGGTACGACCAGGCAGCGCTGTACCTCTTTCAAACACATTCACTGTGTTCGGAGTACATTTATAGCACCGGTCGCTGTTAGGCTCACCTCGATACGACCAGGCAGCGCTGTACCTCTTTCAAACACATTCACTGTGTTCGCAGTACATTCATAGCACCGGTCGCTGTTGGGCTCACCTCGGTACGACCAGGCAGCGCTGTACCTCTTTCAAACACATTCACTGTTCGCAGTACATTTATAGCACCGGTCGCTGTTGGGCTCACCTCGGTACGACCAGGCAGCGCTATACCTCTTTCAAACACATTCACTGTATTCGCAGTACATTTATAGCACCGGTCGCTGTTAGGCTCACCTCGGTACGACCAGGCAGCGCTGTACCTCTTTCAAACACATTCACTGTGTTCGCAGTACATTCATAGCACCGGTCACTGTTGCGCTCACCTCGGTACGACCAGGCAGCGCTGTACCTCTTTCAAACACATTCACTGTGTTCGCAGTACATTCATAGCACCGGTCACTGTTGCGCTCACCTCGGTACGACCAGGCAGCGCTGTACCTCTTTCAAACACATTCACTGTGTTCGCAGTACATTCATAGCACCGGTCACTGTTGCGCTCACCTCGGTACGACCAGGCAGCGCTGTACCTCTTTCAAACACATTCACTGTGTTCGCAGTACATTCATAGCACCGGTCACTGTGTGCGTTTCTGAAAAGAAAAATGTTGGCGGTGTGTGGGCAGTGACGTTTGTAGCGACGGTCAGACGATGGCAATGCAAAATACCGAGTGTAATTTTGTGATCTTTTAACCTTCTAAATTTTAATGGTCTACTGCAGTGGTTCCCAAAATGTGCTCCGCGGAACCCAAGGGATCCGCGACCAGCTCCCAGAGGATCCGTGGTACATTTCTGTAATGCATACTTTGAAGTTTACTTTCTTAAACTAAATGAATAATGCTTTTTTTAAATAATCGCGGAATTCTTTAATTGGCGATGTGTTTATTTCGTATGACCTTTAGAATATCGAATTAAGAAACCCCCTGTAGCCAAGGAGCGAGCGACAATCAGTTTAATTAAGGTCAAATCATGCAATGCATTGTTACGTGTGCTACTGGTATGTATTCGTAACTATCTAAAACCACACTATTATCACCGTGCATTTCTATGAATCAAATTGAATAAAATAGACCAACTAATGCACTATTTGACTACTTTAATGTAGTGTCTTTCTTATATCACCCTACACGTGTTTCGGACCTAGGTCCATCTTCGGGGGTCTCAGTATTGTTAAAAACTACTAAAACAAGCACATGTTTAAACGAACGTACAACACTTGCGTACCGCTATTGTGGTAGAATTGTCTGGATCATAAATCTGACATCATACATATATCTCACAATTTTAATAAGGTTTTAACTAAATATATACATATTTATGTTCTACAATTTTATCCAGACAATTCTACCACAATAGCGGTACGCAAGTGTTGTACGTTCGTTTAAACATGTGCTTGTTTTAGTAGTTTTTAACAATATTGAGACCCCCGAAGATGGACCTAGGTCCGAAACACGTGTAGGGTGTATAAGAAGGACACTACATTAAAGTAGTCAAACAGTGCATTAGTTGGTCTATTTATTCAATTATCTAAAACCAGTTCTGAGATATAAATTTTTAATTAGGACACCTATCATCCGGACACACTATATTTACGTGAGCAAGGATGTGAGGATCCGTGGTTATTTTTCGAAGCCAAAATGGGTCCGCGAGCAAAAGAGTTTGAGAAACACTGGTCTATAGGCCTGTTGTTTTAATGCCGCGTGGCTCTGAAGAGCACAAGTTTATTGCCACTACAAACAGACTTCCCGCTTCTTAACCATTCACCAGTGACGCAGCTCAATAAGGTGCTTTAAGTTTGTAAACTTCGCATTTTGCCATTCGCCATTGTATTTACGTGTCTCGTATACGCTAACAGTACACAATACAAAACACACAGTTCTAATGAACACTTACTGCGTTTTCTGTTTTTTTTTCCCTATGGCTCAACAGCCCCTTTTCGGGTGCCTAGGCCTCCTCATTTCGAGGTTTCATAATCACACACATTAGACACACCACACTCGGTAGGACTCCTCTGGACGAGTGACCAGCCCGTCGCAGAGACCTGTACCTGACAACACAGAACACTCACAAGAGACAGACATCCATGCCCTAGGCGGGATTCGAACCCACGATCCTAGTAAGCGAGCGGCCGCAGACACACGCCTTAGACCGCGCGGCCACTGGGATCGGCGTGTTTTCTGTTAGGTAAAAGATGAATGTAAAACAATCCCTGTACAGGCCTGGACAGGCCCTGAGGTTTCCAGGAGATTGAGGCTCCCAGATTTCAAGACAATCGGCACATGGTAGTATGTGTGTCAGCTATAAGCAACGGCCAACTTTACCCCCAGGAAATATTCCTAGTACTCATTTCTGTTGGACGCTGAGTCGACCCCAGTGCCATAGTACGATCGGAAGAATATCAATAAAAATTTCCAATGACACCATCGGGAATCGAACCCGCGACTATCCGGCATTTAGCATAGCGCTTCAACCACCGCGTGTCACATTTTCTATTAGGTGGGAAGTGGACTGTGTTGTTTACGTAAATATAACACATAGGTGTATGTTAAACCCAATACTGTAACAATGCACGATTTTGAAATTTGGATTAGCAATAGCCTGCATAAAGGTATGCATTATTACTGCTGTAAATTTTCGTGTGTGTCATATTTTGAATTTATTGATTAATGCGCTGGCAGTGTCCGTATACTAAACCGTGCGAATATATTACGTCTACCTCGTCTCCTAGCAACAGCGCTATAATCTGGCACAACGATTGGTTTTGTTCGAACCCAGGACAAGCGCAGAGAGGAAATCTGTAAATTCCCCTACCAATTAGTTTTCCCCGAATTTACCCAAAAATAGGGCCCTACGGTACAAAAACACGCCTCGCTAGGCCTGAGGACCAATTTGAGGTAACACTGCCGCACTGGTGTGCAGACGTGATAAGCACACAAGACACAGCACAGCCTGTGTGCCGCACTGGTGTGCAGACAACGTGATACGCACACAAGACACAACACAGCCTGTGTGCCGCACTGGTGTGTAGACAACGTGATAAGCACACAAGACACAGCACAACCTGTGTGCCGCACTGGTGTGTAGACAACGTGATAAGCACACAAGACACAGCACAACCTGAGTGCCGCACTGGTGTGCAGACAACGTGATAAGCACACAAGACACAGCACAAGCTGTGTGCCGCACTGGTGTGCAGACAACGTGATAAGCACACAAGACACAGCACAACCTGTGCCCAGGCCGAGTCTTGAAGTTAAGATCTTTGGTATAGGAAGCAGGGAGTACGGCCATTCAAACCCGATTTTTCAGCTGTCATCTAGAGAAGACTGAGATGCATATGGAAACAGACGCTCATACAAAGAGGCTGGTGTCATCATCCTTTGCTGGTTTTCGCTACTGCAGCGGATTCACCCGAAGCTATGCAGAAATTCTACAAGTTTCAGCTGCAGGATGCGGATTGTTTAACTTAGTGCATTATTGGTATTAACAGTAAGAGCTCTAATGTCTCATTCATTATTTCAGACTACAAACACATGTTAAATGTCACACTCTGGAAAACGGTTATTAATTAGTCACACGCTCACAATGCGATGTGGTTAACATAATATTCACGCGTTGATCCTTCGGCGTCTCTAGCTACGATGTCCACAGGCAGCCCTTCTGTTTATCCCTTCATATACACTACAAACCCAGACAAATTCTATTAAGTCACAGTATTACTGAATATTCACGCCAAGGACTTAGAAAGTTCTTAGCTTTGTAGAAGTTATCGGCATTATGCCATGCTGCTATGCGGAACGAAGCAGAGATGCTTCTTGAATGCTTCACAGCTATGCGTGCCATCTGGTGTAACTATTATCAAATAATCACCTACAAACCAAGCGCACTGTAATTACTACCTACTATATTTATATACTAGCTGTATATTTCGGCTGTTTAGTTTGCTTCCCATTACCAAACATCTATCACTTCCCGACGTTCTACCTCGCCTCCAGCCTACAGTTAGCAGAAGGAAAGGCGGGCACTGCCTGGGGACCTGCAGAACAGTAAGTTTTCCTTTTCCTTCCGGTAACAAATGTACTGTCCCTGAAATGTCTGTTACTTCTTGACCATGTTAGGTAATACACACACGTAAGACTCGGACTGGTATTTAAAAAGAAATTACCCTGTGTGCAGGTAATATTGAAACCGAAGTAGCTTATTTATCAGAAATGTTGTTCTAAAAAGTGGAAAGTTTATCGTCTTCATTAGTACGAACAGCACATTGTCGAGATGACACCAATTACATAACGTATGTAACTTACATCACAAAAGTATTTCTAAATGGACCAGCAATTACATATAGTAACGGCTATATGGCATACACTCGTACACCTGCAGGTTCTCTTCAGTGCAACAATAAACAAAATCAAATCTCCTTTCTCGTACAGCTATACACACTCTGTGAGAAGTTCAGTAAACAACGAATGGGGGATGATGGACATTTTCCCATTTCCTCGCAGTCAGTTCCCCATTCCACCTGACCAGTTCCCCAGGGTACCCCGTGTTTTCCGAAGTGTGTCGGTACGGAAAATTTGAATCGATCTTTGACACAGCCGGCCTTCGTCCCTCAGATGTGTGGAGTAATTTAAGGGACTGACACATGGTGTCGTAGTTAAAAGGGCCGGTGTCGAAACTGAGTCAGACGGGCTGTCGGCCGAGAACTACGTGAAATATTTAATAAACTGAATGTTATGTCAATAAAAATAAATTCCCGACAATATTTAACATTTACACAGTACAGTATGTCCTGAAGTTTAAGTAGATTAAGCACAATATAAAGACTAAGACGGCATTCACCTTATTTGTTAAAACGCATTCACACACTTCCTTACTTGTTAGAAGCATTCCTTTGTTGTGTGTCGCAACTCTTTGCATTTCCACAGCCACTAAGCTAGAACCTGCGTAAGTACACACATTCTTACATCTTAAATTCGACTGGCTGTCGAGGAAGTCTTCATGTGGTTTTGGACAATTTATATTGGTTTCTCATCACGTATTGACATAATTCTCAAAATAATTAAAGTAACCGAATGCAAATTTCAAGACACTTTGTTTGCATATTTCTGCTCGGTATAACTGTCGATGCAAGGCGCCACGAAAAATTAATTGCAATCAATATTACATTTCTAATGTATCAGTTGAGTTTCGTTTTGCTGCACACTTTAAGTGCTTCATATCGTCCAGTTGTGCCCACATTCTTAAGCAACTGTAACGTGGGAGCAATGAAGAGCGATATCAGGCAGGCACAGTGTCTTGCCGTAAAGCCATTCCTAATGGTCAAGTTAGAACGGAGTTTCCATGAGGTAGATTTGATGTCATTTGTATATAGAGTGCAATGAATAAGGGAAGTGGGGAATTCAACTAACTCTTCTCTATAGTACACACTGCAGTTCCAATTACTGAGGTACACCCACGCCGATCAATGGTGTAGATTTATGCCATGTTACGTAGGCTTAATATCAATTTACAGGAGTTGTCCAAGATGACGTCAGAGGCGACTTCCTCCAGAAACGTCTACGGTCGATATATTAGTCACGCGGTCAGTAGTACAAGTGACTGTGACTGTGACTACGATCGTCACGATAATTACTGCGTCTTAAAAGGAAAGATCGTCACATCATGGCAAAAAAGATACAAACTTATCTTAAAATTGTGTATAATTAACAGAAGAGAAAGATGTAAATGAAGTAAGTAAGCGAAAATAAAAGAAAAATCCCTGCTTGAGTGTTTGTTTCTAGTCAGAATAATTTTACACCTTTTGGTGTTTTCAAGAATCTAACTGAGGAGGCAAATTCTTTTAACATAAGCACAAGATTTAATATTCTGAAGACTAAATTTAGCCTAAAGTAACACCTATATATAACCAGTTCTTACTTTACAGAGAAGAGGCTGTGTTCCCATTGTAATAGGAGTAATATAATATTCTAAAGGGAAGAAACGCAATTTCTTGTCATAATCAAACAAACACATCAGTAACTTGAGCAAACGTGTGTAATGTCAAACACAATGGTACACACAGTAAGTGTCGGACCTCAAATGTCCAACCCGTGTAGCCAAAATGTATACCTTCCGAATGGAGTACTGCTGCTGCAGAAGGAAAAAGAACTTCAGTTTTAACTTACAAACTCACAGTGGTTAAAACAAAACAACATCAATTAAATTTGTTCACTGATCACAGAGGTCCCAAAGACTTATGCACCTATTGTCTTCGACGCTTAAACACTGGGATTGTGGGTTCAAATCCTGGTCGCCGGATAATGACCACATACCACTTGAAGTTATTATCGCTCTGCACACGTGGATTAAAACCAAAGTGTCGCCCTCCTTGAAGGCACAGAAGAGGGAGTAGAGGTACAGCTGTACTCAGTCTGAACCTCGACGCTAGATGGAGTGAGTGGTCAGCGCCACGTTGCGGCCGCTTTACCCCCTGGAAAATCCCCTGTACCATTTTACGGTAGGGTGGGTGGGCCTTAGGGCCGACCTGGATGGGTGTGGAGAAGAGAAAGTATAGATACAGTAGTGAACACTTTGCTTGCTAGCTGCAGTCGGCACGGCGTGGGCGCTGCTAAGTTCGCCTCGCAAGGTCACGCAGCTCCGTGCACCTTTCAGCAATATTCACTGTCTTGGCAGCACTTTCACAGCACCGGTCACTGTGGACAGAAAGCTGCAGTGCCTCTTCACCTTCACCCACAGCTAGCAAGTATAATCTTCACTACCATAGCGATATCTTGCTGCCTAATCCCCTGTTCAAGGTGTGCCACCAAATTTCTACTGCACTTAGGTTTAAAATAAATTTAAAATGTGAACAGGCCGACGTGTAATCCATAAAATATGAAGCAAAATATGCTTCTTCTGTATGTTTAAGGGCCTCCGCAGCTCAGCCTTGAAGGCTTATTGCGCAACCCTATGAGCAAAATGATGATGATGAGGTTTTTTCGCTTTTCCATTTTAATGGAGCACCGGTGGAATAAAATTGACAGAGGAAAACGAAGTAGTCGGAAAAAACCTGTCCCAGTGCCACTTTGTCCACCACAAATCCCACATGGACCGACCTGGGATTTTTTTTTTTTTTGTATTAATTCCTGGGTTTTCCCCTTTGATCCATTTGTACTGTTGAAGTCCTTTTTGTCCTGCATGTCACTTTACGTTTCATGCTACCGTCCATACATCTAACACAACACAAACATCCATGCCCCCGGTGGGATTCGAACCCACGATCCTAGTAAGCGAGCGGCCGCAGACCCACGCCTTAGACCGCACGGCCACTGGGATCGGCGCGGGATCGAACCCGGGCCTCCGCGGTGAGAAGCCGGCGACTAACCGCCTGAGCCATGGCACGGCCTCTTTCTGTATTACATTATCGTGAAGTATAGAAATACATTCCTAGTTTACAGTTCTTTCCACAAAGACAGCGTCATGATAAGTTTTGTAACATGTTTCCTAGCCGTGATTCACGCACCCTCTCCGTCACACCGGGCCGGGATAGCTCAGCCGGTATAGCGACTCGCTACGGGCTGGACGGTCCGGAGATCGAATTCCGGTGGGGGCGAGATTTTCCGCATCCATCCAGACCGACCCTGGGGCCTACCCACCCTCCTATAAAATGGGTACCGTGTCTCTTTCCCGGGGGTAAAGCGGCCAGGGAGTGGAGTTGACCATCCACCCACATCTAGTATCAGGGTTAAAGAAAAGAAAGTGTAGGTACCTCTACTCCCCCTCTGGGCCTTTGTGGACTTTTCTCGGGAGAACTTTACCTTTCACCTCCGTCACACCTGTCCTAGTTCCCTCTGCCTCCACCATTTCTCAGAATGTACCTTACAGTCCCCTCAATGAGCAGCAACTTCTCTGACACTTGCGTAAGGCGGGTAATCTTAACAGAGTTGTAGGCGCTACAGCAACTTTGCACGGACTTTGGGTGCGGGTAAGCTTAAATTATTGCGTAAGACATCTAACTGTAACTGAATGTGTAATCTTTATAGCCGAACGTATGTTTGTAAGGAACACAAAGCAATGCTTCCAGATGTGTCTGCAGAAAAACAAGATAAACATGTAGATGTAAATGACTGAGGTATACAAAGAGTTCTTTCTGTAGCTGTGCAGCATATTGTCAGATAGATTTTAGGAATCAAGACAGTTTTCAACACAGCCTTTACTGACATGGCCTGTTCCCTCACCAAGCGCCACTGACTGACAACCATTTCCATGCCTTATCCTCCAGCCACATATGCAAGGTCTTTTCCAGCCTTTCCAGGAAGACTTCACGGCGACTTACAAAAGAATTTCCCAATTGACGAAACACTAGCTTTTATAACGCTTCTCCTGAGCTAATGTTCATTTCTCTTGATAAACAAATCGTCGTTTCGGTTACATCAAAATGACGTCTGACCGCAGCAGTGCTCAAACCTGTCCATCAAGTACATCACACTTCCCGGACATGACATCTGCGCTCTTCTGGGATATTACGTAGCGTTGTGTGGTAATTGTTTACCGACGTTTCGGGACAACGTATCGGTCCCATCCTCACGGGTCAAGAGTCCGAGTAGGAAAAAAAACACGAGGGCAAAAACTAGTTTTGAACATTCTGAACATTACAGCGAAACTGCACTGCATATCGCACGATATAGCTATAGTTAGCTATCGAGTGAGACAGAGAAGCAGTTGTGGCCTCTTATGTATCAAACGGCGCGGCTAAATAAGTACGAACGCGCAAGAACGAGGGATCTAGACGCAGCTTACCGCAGTAATTCCCCACCTAACAACGAGGGACCTAGACGCAGCTTACCACAGTAATTCCCCTAACAACGAGGGACCTAGACGCAGCTTACCGCAGTAATTCCCCAGCTAACAACGAGGGACCTAGACGCAGCTTACCGCAGTAATTCCCCAGCTAACAACGAGGGACCTAGACGCAGCTTACCGCAGTAATTCCCCACCTAACAACGAGGGACCTACACGCAGCTTACCGCAGTAATTCCCCAGCTAACAACGAGGGAACTAGACGCAGCTTACCGCAGTAATTCCCTAGCTAACAACCACCACCGCTCTGCACAAACCCGCGCAATAGAAGAGACAGCTGAACTATCTTGATAAGTTGCTCTCCAGCACTGGTCAATCAACTTGCACGCATCCGCAGGTGCATGTGATGTCAGTAACGAATGTGCGTCATGTAGCATCTCTCTTCGCCTGTTACAACTCCCTTTTCAGTACTGCACGGTTCACGCATTTCTGTGAACACGAATGATGTATGGCCATATAAAGGTTAATGGGAATGCTCAATCCGGCTTTCGTATCGTCAGTCCTCGTTACATTTCTAGATAATAATCAAAACGGTTGGTAATTACTAAATGGTACACATCAGCTTCTACTTTATGCTGATGATGTTAATGTATTGGGCGGAAGCGTACGTGCTATAAAGAAAAACACAGAAGCTTTAGTAGTCGCTAGTAAGGAGATTGGTCTAGAAGTAAATGCTGAAAAAACTAAGTACATGGTCATGTCTCGAGATCAGAATGCAGGACAAAATCACAACATAAAGATAGATAATAAATCGTTTGAAAGGGTGGAACAATTCAAAAATTTGGGAACAGCTCTAAGATATAAAAGCTGCTTTCACGAAGTAATTAAGAGCAGATTGAACTGAAGGATTGCTTGTTATTATTCGGTGCAGGATCTTCTGTCTTCCAGTTTGTTATCCAAAAATATAAAGATTAATATACACAGTTATAATTTTGCCTGTTATTTTGTATGGGTGTGAAACTTGGTCTCTCACATTGAGGGAGGAACATAGGCTGAGCGTGTTCGAGAATAGGATGCTGAGGAGGATATTTGGGCCTAAGAGGGACGAGGTAACGGGGGAGTGGAGAAGACTACATAATGAAGAGCTTAATGATCTGTACTCATCACCAAATATTATTCGGGTGATCAAATAAAGAAGAATGTGGACGGGGCATATAGCACGTATAGGGGAGGGGAGAGATGCATACAGGATTTTGGTGGGGAGACCTGAGGGACGGAGACCACTTGGAAGACCCAGGCGTAAATGGGAAGATAATATTAAAATAGATCTTTAAGAAGTAGGGTGTGTGCATGGACTGGATTGATCTGGCTCAGGATAGGGACAGGTGGCGGGCTCTTGTGAGTGCGGTAATGAACCTTCGTGTTCCATAAAACGCGGGGAATTTCTTGACTAGCTGACGACCTTCTAGCTTCTCAAGAAGGACTCTGCTCCATGGAGTTAGATAGATAGGTAATGACAACTCGCCGTTAAACTGGACAAGCTGTACAACTCTGCCCTCAGCATTACAACATTAACGAGATTGCAAATGTTGGAATGCAGTACGGCTTGTCGCAGTACACATATTGCACCAAGGCGCTCTTTACTTTGTAAATGTCACACAGTTTCACGGTACACGAGCAAATGTAACTCCATTAATGCCCACTAGGTGAGTAAACTCCTCCCTGCACCAGTTCTCACGAAACTCACAGACGCTCGACAGCCCAATATGCACATCTGCACACTCACAGACGCTCGACAGCCCAACACGCACATCTGCACACTCACAGACGCTCGACAGCCCAATACGCACATATGCACACTCACAGACGCTCGACAGCCCAATACGCACATCTGCACACTCACAGACGCTCGACAGCCCAATATGCACATCTGCACACTCACAGACGCTCGACAGCCCAACACGCACATCTGCACACAAACTGACAAAAATGTGAAAAGCGTTGATAGCAAGCCTTCCACAGTCCGAAGTAAGTTATGGCTTTCATTGTGACGATTTTCACATACCTCACAATTACTCAACAAATTATTGAGGACACAGAGTACACCAAATTTTATTTAAATAGAGCGAAAATTGTATAGAATATTTTCATAATTTCAATTGTGCTATTATGAACAACGTGGCTTCACGGCCGCGAATTTCACGCAACTCATAACTGCAGCACAGCGTCAAGTGACACGCAAAACTGCATTTCACTCAAACCGGTCACAAAACATGGAAAGTAGAAGAGATTATAATTTGTGGTAAAGAAAATGAAAGAATGACAGGGTTTCCGCCTAGCTCGTTTCTCTCCGACTAACCAGCATTCGGCCACACACACACACACACACACACAGATCGACCGGTCGTACAGTGTGCGCCTGGCTAGCTCAGCCAACAGCACATGCCGCCTCCCTGGTACCAGCAGTTCATACCGCAATGCATCATTAAAAAACTGAAGGAAAGAGTTCATACTGAAATATCGCAAAGTAGTAGCGATCGTCACACTGCGTGGAACCTCATTCATTCATCCTCTAGTCTGTCTTACGATAGGTCCGTAGCCTCTTAAAAAGCGAGTTCTCCATTGAGTGCGATCTAGTGCTTCCTCTTTCAATTTCCCGTATCTTCTCTTTTCCTTAAGGTCATCCAGCAGCTGCTTACGTCTTCTCCCTCGTCTTCCCGTCATTTCTATCCTTCCATCTAACTTCCCTTCAATCACGTGTTTCAGAAGGCAGTTTATACGCAAGATGTGACCAATCCAGTTAGCCTTTCTTCTTTTTATTCTATGTACGATATTCCTCTCCTCCTTGACTCTATGTAATACTTCTTCATTTCTCACACGATCGGTCCAACTGATCTTCTCCATTCTTCTCCAGCACCAC
This sequence comes from Reticulitermes speratus, assembly GCA_021186555.1. Taxonomy (NCBI): domain Eukaryota; kingdom Metazoa; phylum Arthropoda; class Insecta; order Blattodea; family Rhinotermitidae; genus Reticulitermes; species Reticulitermes speratus. The sequence goes on from JAJKFL010000011.1 coordinate 12,376,563, forward strand.
ATTTCAAAACTTTCCAGATACTTCTGATCCATTTTCCTAAGTGTCCACTTTTCAGCACCATACAAACCTCTTTCAACTAAACTCCACGGAGCAGAGTCCTCCATGAGAAGCTAACAGTTTCTCACCCACTCAAGAAGGTCCCACCATCGTATGCAAACCAAAGTTTCATTATGTTTCTCCCACGTCCGTCTATGTCAGTCCACGCCATCCCGTCCTATTCGCAGATACGTTTTGATGTCTTTCTCCCATCTACGCCTAGGTAAACTAAATGGTCTGTTTCCTTGAGGCTTCCTCATCAAAATTCTGTATGCATGTCTTTCTCCCCCATACGTGCCATGGGGACTCAATAAATTAAATCCTATGAAATTGCCACTAAACTCCAGGCATCAAAGCTGGTAGTTTTATGGAACCTAACATGTTGAATTAGTTAGAAAAACTAAATGTTAGGAATACACAACTAACTAAACACTGACACGTTAAATAGTAGACGAAGTGACTGCAGAAGAAAAGCTTAAGACTTGTCCTTAGGACAGACTGACATATCGGGCGTGTGGAAGACGACGCTGCGAACATCTGTGCAAGAAAAAAGATAGTTAAATGCTTTAGTTCAGTTTAGTGTATGTTAGTTTAGGTAACTCTAGTCCAGGTTATTTCACTTTACTTTAGCTTAACTCCGTATTTTCTCCTTACGGAGTTGATTAACGTGCGGTTGCCCAGTGGTTACTATATGTACCACCAGGTTTAACATTCAATAATTCTACGTTCTGCCGACACAGTATATTTATGTGTTTTGTGTGGATCTCAGAACAAACAGCGATTATTTCACTGTACAGCATTAACTGACTGGTTTGTATAACTGAGACGGAGTGTGTTTACTGCGCGGTATGGACTGAGTCTTTATATGTACACACCTAAAGCCCAGTGGTTACTATATGTACCACCATGTTTAACATTCACAAATTCTACGTTCTGCCCACAGTGTATTTATGTGTTTTGTATGGATCTCAGAACAAACAGCGATTATTTCACTGTACAGCATTAACTGACTGGTTTGTATAACTGAGACGGAGTGTGTTTACTGCGCGGTATGGACTGAGTCTTTATATGTACACACCTAAAGCCCAGTGGTTACTATATGTACCACCATGTTTAACATTCACAAATTCTACGTTCTGCCCACAGTGTATTTATGTGTTTTGTATGGATCTCAGAACAAACAGCGATTATTTCACTGTACAGCATTAACTGACTGGTTTGTATAACTGAGACGGAGTGTGTTTACTGCGCGGTACGGACTTGATCTTTATATGTACACACCTACAGTCCAGTGGTTACTATATGTACCACCATGTTTAACATTCACAAATTCTACGTTCTGCCCACACAGTGTATTTATGTGTTTTGTGTGGATCTCAGAACAAACAGCGATTATTTCACTGTACAGCATTAACTGACTGGTTTGTATAACTGAGACGGAGTGTGTTTACTGCGCGGTACGAACTAAATTTTTAAGCATAATTCAAGCTAATCTTAGTTAATATTGGGTTAATATCTGTTATGCTTTGTTTAGACTTCCGTGGTTTTCATCTGTACAATAAAGTGAATCCTGATACAATTCTTTCAAGTAAATCACACCCTCTTAATTTGAGATCCTTCCCATTCACAATTCATGACAACCGTCTCATTTCGTTCCACATCACAGTAAAACGACAGAACTTGTAAACCTTAGATCACGAATCTACGGTTCAGATAACCAAAATCTTACGATGTTTTGTGCATTCACTCAGAACTTACATCACAAGTCACGTGGTGTATACAAACGAACTGACAGCTGATTCAAAATTTTTGTGGTTTTTTAATCATAAAATACACGTTGCCTTGCGACGTATACTATGTCGTGCTGAATGCTTCTCAAATAAACTTAAAAAAAAGGAAAATTTTTGTTGTAAAGTAAACTTAGACACCGTCCTTTTGTTGGTCTCTAACAAACATGTCATAGCTTTTCACACTAAAGCCTGGCTAGACATTTACGAACACCCTGCATCAACCGTTGCTCTCTGTGGCTGGGAAGATGTGATGTGGGCCAGTGTGGCATCTGTTACTATCGTGGTCGAGGTAGGGAACAGGTGGTGGTTGGTCGGTGATTAATACTGTACGGTATAACGAAGAGCGATAATCACGGTGGGAATTGTGGTGACAGAACTGTACAACACTGCAGGTGATGGCACTGTACCACACTGCAGGTGATGGCACTGTACCACAATTCAGGTGATGACACTGTACCACACTGCAGGAGATGGCACTGTACCACACTGCAGGTGATGGCACTGTACCACACTGCAGGTAATGGCACTATACCACACTGCAGGAGATGGCACTATACCACACTGCAGGTTATGGGACTGTACCACACTGCAGGTGATAGCACTGAACTCCAATTTCTACACAACATCCCTCTCAACACATTAAATTATTTAATTCCTTTTCCCGTTTATTAAGAACTGTGGCTCTGTAACACTTTCTATTATTATTTCATATTTAGCCGATCCCAGTGGCGGCGCGGTCTAAGCCGTCAGACTGCGGCCGTTCGCTTGCTGAGATTGTGGGTTCGAATCCCGTCGGGGGCATGGATGTTTGTCTCTTTTGAGTGTTGTGTGTTGTCAGGTAGAGGTGTCTGCGTCGGGCTGATCACTCGTCCAGAGGAGTCCTACCGAGTGTGTGTGTGTCTGAGTGTGATCGTGAAGCCTCGACAATGACGACGCCCCGGCCTATTAGAGGCTGTTACGCCATTGGAAAAATATTTCATATTTATATAATACAGAATTAGTTCTTCTGTGATGTCGTTGTGTCTCTAGGTTAGTCGTTTCAGGCGTTCCGCAACAACGTAACGCCTCCATCAAGGGTCAAAGATTCCACGAAGAATATGAAGATTGAACAGTATAATCTCTCGAAATGTCGGGGGCCACTCACCCAACGACGCAGCTATTGAATCCTTTGAAACACCGCTGTGTTAAAATAAACATTTGCATAGAATACAGATAGAGCCAGAAATTCTGATATCAAGAAGGCGTGTAGCAATTTTATATTATCTGTACCGTGCATTTCAGTAATTAATTAATTATTTATTTATTTATTCCAACAAATGCACTACACTATTTTAGTGTTTTCTTGTCTCTACATACGTTTCGGCACTTATAGTGCCATTTTCAGGGGTGTCGTCGAGAGTTCATAATCTTCATAATCTTCAATACATCAAATTCACTTTCACAGTTTATACTTATTGTAAGTCACTATCACTCAGTATCACTTATCTTCCTGTTCGTAGTGATTAGCTTATCTGTTTTTTTTGTTTTATTAAAATGAATCATTAAAACTTTATAAATGAAGATAGTCGTAATATATTAAAAGTTATTAAGATTTGTTTAACAGCCCCCTATGTATATTAGTTGTGTGATCATATTTGGTCATGTCCTTTGCTGTGTTGTTGATCGTCCTGTGGTGTATTGTGTACATATGTAGGGACAAGAAAACACTAAAATAGTGTAGTACATTTGTTGGAATAAATAATTAATTAAGCGTGTAGCAATGTTAAATGCTGTCGCACCGAAAGTTGTCACGCGTTGTGTTGGAATTCACATATAAGGAGTACAGAGACCTTCAAATTGTTCTGTTTTTGGTACTTCATAGGCCGTCTGTAGAGCTTGAACACACTTCTACATACAAGGATTACAGCTACCTTCAAATTGTTCTGTTTTTGGTACTTCATAGGCCGTCTGTAGAGCTTGAACACACTTCTACATACAAGGAGTACAGAGACCTTCAAATTGTTCTGTTTTTGGTACTTCATAGGCCGTCTGTAGAGCTTGAACACACTTCTACATACAAGGAGTACAGAGACCTTCAAATTGTTCTGTTTTTGGTACTTCATAGGCCGTCTGTAGAGCTTGAACACACTTCTACATACAAGGAGTACAGAGACCTTCAAATTGTTCTGTTTTTGGTACTTCATAGGCCGTCTGTAGAGCTTGAACACACTTCTACATACAAGGAGTACAGAGACCTTCAAATTGTTCTGTTTTTGGTACTTCATAGGCCGTCTGTAGAGCTCGAACACACTTCTACATACAAGGAGTACAGCTACCTTCAAATTGTTCTGTTTTTGGTACTTCATAGGCCGTCTGTAGAGCTTGAACACACTTCTACATACAAGGAGTACAGAGACCTTCAAATTGTTCTGTTTTTGGTACTTCATAGGCCGTCTGTAGAGCTTGAACACACTTCTACATACAAGGAGTACAGAGACCTTCAAATTGTTCTGTTTTTGGTACTTCATAGGCCGTCTGTAGAGCTTGAACACACTTCTACATACAAGGAGTACAGAGACCTTCAAATTGTTCTGTTTTTGGTACTTCATAGGCCGTCTGTAGAGCTTGAACACACTTCTACATATAAGTACAGATACCTTCAAATTGTTCTGTTTTTGGTACTTCATAGGCCGTCTGTAGAGCTTGAACACACTTCTACACTCACGTGTTCCCTACACATTCTACCACTAGACGAAATAATGAAATATGAACAGTGAGATGTAAAAGAATTTGCAAGAGATATGTGAAGACTTTTCGTACGTTGGATCTCTCATTTGAGGAAGATACATAGCCTACTGTCTGACCACGTCAAGTTAGTATGTTAGTATGTTAGGTACACGTGTCATGCAGTTCCTTTCTATGCACGAATATTCACGTTCCATTTTATTCATCTCTCGCTACGTCGTGTCTGAAAATCTTTTTCAAAGGTTCCTTTGCTGCAGTGTGTTGGCTTCCTAGCACTGCTTTCATCCAAGCTTCTTTATAGTTAGACCTCGCTTGTCACTGTAGAAACACTGTATTTAATTGCATTACAGTGCCCATATATCACCCCCAGCCGTTGACTTAAAACCTGCTACGTCAGCTGAATCTGAAGACTAAATACGGGCCATGTACTGTGTACTGTTGTACACAAAAGCAGCTGATTAGGCGCTGTACCAAGTATAGACTAAATCCTTCCTGAATCTTTTACATCAAGAAAGTTTTGTTGATTCGCCGGTATACGAGTATTGCAGAGTGTGTTATTAAGAAACATTGCGGCAAGATTGCTTTGAGTGAAGACTTCTACTGGCTAGCTTTGATGGCCTTACACGTAACTATCCTAACTAACAGACTAACTCAAATACAGCAGGGGCCCGGCAATAGCTCAGCGGTTATAGTGACTAAGCTACGGACTGGATAACGGAAAAAATTGGATATCGATTGCTGGCCAGGGGTTTTTGTTTTCTCCATAGAGCACAGCCAGCTGTGAGGCGCACCCAGCACTCTGCTCAATGCGTACGGGGAGGTTTCCCCTGGGGTAAAGCGGCCGGGGACTGATGCCGCCCTCTTTTATTAATTTACTACCAAGAGCAAGAATGTGTGAAGACATGAATTGAGTCATCCAAAGTCTTCAAGGCCTGCGCGAGGACAACTTCACCTGTCACACGTAACTCCCAATAACAGCCTGTCTACAGAGACCACTAGTAGCAAGACCAGGCAGTGGGCTTTACAGACTGCAAGGAGGATGCGAGCTGTCTTGAGCATCGCACGAACAGCACACAATGCTTCAACTGGACGTTAGTGAGATCTGCTCTGAACTGCATACGAACTGCTGAGAACAGATTTGAATAGCCCAAACGTGTTTTATAATTAATACATTAACCAAATTATGCACTTAATAAAACACATTCATAAGTAAATATCAACTCCTACATGTTTCGGCACCGAGGTGCCATCATCAGAGAGTTATCTAAACAAAGCAATATATGGCCAGCACGCTTATGTAGGTACTGTGTCGCCTTTATTAAAATGACTAATTTAATCAAAATATTAAAATTCCAAAATGCACAAGGTTAACAATCATAAAATCACAATATTGTAAATTTAAAACCTTTTTTTTAAGTAAGATGTTCCAGGCAGAAGTTTTCAGTTTTCCCCGCTGTTTATGAATCGTGCATACAAATATACATACATAAGCGTGCTGGTCTTGTATTCCTGTGTTCGGATAACTCCCTGATGATGGCACCTCAGTGCCGAAACATGTAGAAGTTTTGTACTTACTTTTGAAGGTATTTTATTAAGTGCATAAGTCGGTTAATGTATTAATTCTAAGAATACACGCTATATGAATAACAGAAAAATTGTATTTTGTACCTGTTACGTCATATGATAAAATATAAGTGCCATAAAATGGGGGAATTTCTTAAACTAGTTAAATCATCTGAAATTTCCGGCTAAGACTGTTTAATTTTTTAAGCAATTTTTAATGTTTAAAGAGCTCGGCGGCTGCGTAATCCGGTCTCTGCTACAATATCTTCAATAGACGAATTATTATAAATTGCTCAGGCGATGCAAACCACATCGGGAGTGACAGAAGATGTTAACTCCTCAGTGTTGATGTCATTCAAATTGTGTTGTTTGAATGTTTAGAACGTGTAGTGTAATACAGTTCGCCGAAGAATGTACTGCCTTTATCCATTCCTGAATTGTCACACTGAAAAAGCAGGCAGCATTTTGCTCCGAAACATCGAGACTAACACATTACACTAAACGTTTTACAAAGCACAGCAGACATAGATTGATAACTGTGCACAAACGTTTCATTAAAAAGCCTTGGGATGCACATCAGGGAACTTCTCTAAACCTGGCGAGCACAAAATCCACCTAGTGACATACAAGCCTACATTTTCGGTCCATAACTCACAGAGAGAGCAGAATACGATTCCAGTAAAGGCCGCCATGTTATTTCGAATATTTGCATTGGGTTAGTGTGTGTGTCTGTAGCGAGAGTCATACTAAATAATACATGCACCGTATGCGGAAAATGCAGAAATTCGTAAGTTTAGAGCAGGTAGTAAATATACTGCCACTGTCCTCTTAGCCGTTCAGACGAACTCAGACCTCAATAGAATATTCTGCTTTATGGACCTCCCACAAAACGTTTTGTAATAGACAGGATAGCCAAACGAATTAGAATAGTTTTACAATTAGACTCACAGGCAAGGCATGACAAATTTTCTTTCATACTCTGCAGCAGTTCAGCACATTTAAGCAAGCAGAATCTTCTACTGTGGATTTACAGTGTACCAACCAAGAACCTTGAAGCTTTCACTATTACTTTAGCTCGTATTGTGTATTTGTGCGTCTAACAAAACACACCACATTCATACTCAGTGAGGATGCTATAAAATCACCCGGAAAAATATACAAAATCAAAATCAAGAACTACAAGTCCTTAGCAATATATATGAACACAATATCTCATGTTAAAACTCCGTATTCCATATTAAGAGAATAAAATCAATAAGCATCTGTCCAAACACAACTAATTCTATTTATTGTATAGAACTACATGTTTTGAAATGTCTCAGATAATCCTCAGTTTCAAAGTTGGTCTTTAAGACATTAAGAAAGAAATATACATTATGTAAGTCCGTAAAGCACAGTTAAGATTATTAAAACTGTTGAAATTGTGGCAGAACCTCTATCCACAGATACTGTTCCTGTTTATGACGTTAACAGTTTTAATAATTTAATTGTGTTTACGGACTTCCATAATGTATATTTCTTCCTTAGTATATTTTAAAAACCAACTGTGAACTTGAGAAATTTGAAATACGTAGTTCCATATAATAAATAGAATTTAGTGCTTTTAAACAGATATTGATTTATTTTTTGTACTATTAACAACACAATGGGATGACATTCTTTAAAATTAAGAGAAAAAAACTAGAAAATATCATTCACCATGTACCCTTCAGTCTTGGTGCTTTTAACTTTCACTCTTTCTTCCTCACCAATCGCATCAAAGACGATTTGAATTCCGTCAGCGCATTTCCGTATTACGATAAACTGATTTCGTAGTTCGAGAGTTTGTTGGTGACAGTGCGGGAGCTGTTTAATAAACAAGTGACAGTTGAACTGGGAGGGTAAGAAAGAAACCGGAACTATTTTACAATACATGTTTCCGAAATTCTAGGAGCCACAACAAATTATCCAGGCGCCAGGGAATTGTGGAGCCCCGTTTAAGGACATGTCATCGTCGAATTGTGGAACCCGTTTAAGGACATGTCATCGTCGAATTTTGGATCCCCGTTTAAGGACACGTCATCGTCGAATTGTGGAGCCCCATTTATGGACATGTCATCGTCGAATTGTGGAGCCCCGTTTAAGGACATGTCATCGTCGAATTGTGGAGCCCAGTTTAAGGACACGTCATCGTCGAATTGTGGAGCCCCGTTTAAGGACATGTCATCGTCGAATTGTGGAGCCCCGTTTAAGGACACGTCATCGTCGAATTGCACTCCGGACGACTTTCACTCACTCCGCGGTCTGTCAACATGAGAGAGGGTGCAGCTAGCAAATTGCTATACGAGGTTAGTGTTAGTGCTGTACTAGTGCTGCTGTGAATTGCTAATTAACACTGTCTGCCTCCAGAGTTCTCTGTCACAGATAAGACCGTCAGAACTTTCTGAGTTGCTTTGGATGGACTTAGAGAGTTTAATCGATATGACTTGAGCTTCAGTCCAGGCAAAGGCCACTAAAGCATGGCGACATATCCAGCTGTATGATGTACTGTCTTGTCTAAACTTCCTCTGAAAATTTCACGTTATATTCACCGTGCATTTTGTTATCAATTAAGAGATACTATTGAACCAACATATGCACAATACTTTATTTTACTTTAATCATATCATGCGCCCCTATATATTTTTCGGCCAGTCACTAGCCATCATCAGGGGGTCTAAGTTAATGCACTTTGACCCCCTGATGATGGCTAGTGACCGGCCGAAACATATGTAGGGGTGTATGATATGATTAAAGTAAAATAAAGTATTGTGCATATGTTGGTTCAATAGTATCTCTTAATTCCTCTGAAAATGTTAATACTGGTTCTTACTTAAGAAAGAAAAGCTAAGATTTCAGTGCTCTGCGATGTTACACCGCGTTGTTGGGTCAGTGGTTCCCTACCTTTCTAAGGAACACATTACCCATTTTCTCAAGGGCCATGTTCTGTCCTCTTGACCCTTGAAAATGAATTCAATACTTTCGAAACGTCCGTAACCACTCACCCAATGATGCAGTGTCACACACCAGAATACTGGTAACAGTCACTGCACCGTTATGAAAATCTCAAAATTCGCAACATTATTTCGAGGTTTCAGGTTCTCACAGCGGTGTTGCTGAAGATTCAGGTCTTCTGAGATCCGACACTGTCGTTGGGCGAGGAGTTCTCGAAGAATCACGGTGCCATCTAAAAGCCGGGAACTTCCTGACTAACGAGTGTCGGATCTCAGAAGAACTGAATCTTCAAAGGCTATTTCGATTTGTGTGTTTTCACAAGAACTTGCAGTTTCTGTTGTTAAAGGGCCACATGACATTACCTTGGGATATTCAGAGCTGGATGGTCTTCACAGACACTGTCTCAACTCCGAGCACGCTGCCTCATTGCTAACACGGATACGGTTGAGGTAAGGCTGCTGCGTGTACAGGATGTAACAACGTGACTCGACCCCCAGGGCTCAATTTGTAAAGCAGCGACTGATCCGCCTGCCTGTGCGTTACAAGAAACCTTTCACTGCGAGTCCTGCAAATTACTGGAGCAAAATGAGGTGTGCCAACTACATAAGGGAAATGCTGTCACATCGCACACTGAAGCTGAAATGCTCCACGAAAGATATCTGCATTTTGTATAGACAGCGTGCTCGGTAAATAATGAGACTGATTTGTGTTCTGAGCGTCCTGCAAAGACATTAGCAAAACAGTATATGCTTATGATCTTGTAAATCATTTTATGATCTGAATTTATACATATTATTAGACGTACACGTGTATATAGGCGTAAACATGTAATAAGAGCCTAAAACTTTTGACCATATTTATAACTGAATCTGCTGTTCTTAACATATTACAACGTGTGGTCTCGTAGAGGCGTACCGACGTTCCGTTGCTTCTATCTTCAGGGTAGATTATAATGAAGGTAGTACGTTCCGCCGAAACGTCGGTACACTGCTGCCGCAGTAGAAAACATTACATTCAAAAATACAGAAAATTTCGTATTAACGGACGTGCTAACCTAAACCTGTTACATATTTGCATACTCAAGCGTGCTGAGATGAAATCATGAGACATAACGAGGCATGGGAAGATCACAAAATGAACCAAGATATTTTTCACTAACTAACACCTATCCTGCTAGCTAATGAACTGACTGACGAACATTATGGAGCACAGTCCTTCTTGCGAAGCTGCTGGTCGTGGTTCTGCGCTAGTCAAGAAATTCTCCACATTTTATTGAAAGCGAAGGTTCATTACCGCGTTCACAACAGCCAGCCATTTGTACCTATATTCAGTCACATTTATCCAGTCCACGCCCGCATCCTATTTCTTGAAACCCCCCGATTTTAATATTATCCTCCCAGACCTGCAATGACCAAAAGTTGAACTACACGAATGACTTGGCTAACCGGTTTTATAATACAGACAGATAGACAGACAGACAGACAGACAGAAAAACTCTGCAACTAAATTTAGAATTACAGAGTGATTGGAAGTTTGAACGGCCATGAGGCATCAGAAGGCAGCAGGGTGCAGAGAGGGCAGCCGACTGTATTACAGTCTGTCTGCGCTTGAACTGTGTCTGACAGGTAAATATCAAACTGTTTGTCTACAGACATTAGTTTTGTTTATAAAGAAACAGTTCACTAAGTTCAATGTTACCTGCACGACACACTTTAGTGTTAACTACGATTACAGTAAAACTCAGACAAAACGTCATGAAAGGGACTGAATATTTTGTGTCGTTATAAACGAGTGTTGTTATAACCGAGGATTACAATGCTATGGTTAACAGTGAGGAATTAATTGGTACCAACAGAACATCTGACGCTATAGAAGGGGCGTCGCATAAACCGACGTCGCTATAACCTGTTTCGACTCTATATTTACATCCATATGATATAAGATATGATACCTTTACTGAGTTCAGTCCAGCTCAGTCCATATCAGATGGTTCGTCGCACTGGTCACTGTCAGGGTGCTCATCCCCTCCATATTATACACTTTTCTTTTAAATCCTTCTACTCCATTTACCAATTTATATCTTACTTCCTCTAAATATCTTCCTGGTTTATAACTTGCGTCTTATTTGCACATTGTATTACTGTTCTACAGGCTACTTCCTCTTTCATATCTAGTCATTTCTCACACAAACCTCCAACTTTCCTCTTTCCTCTTTCGTACATCTCCACAGTACATGTTTCACACCTTCATCACACAAACATAGAGAGGAGCTTCCTTTGTCCATTCCTCTTCTAATTCCTCTTCTAATTCTCAAACTCCTGCTTCTAACCAAGTTGTCCCATTTCGCTCCTTTCTGGCACATCATTCCACAAGTCCGTCCATTCTCCAGTTGTGTTTATCATCATCCTACACCAATGCACTAATGTCACCCATTGTTAAATCACATTCTGTCCTATTTTATTACGTCTTCCTCCCTTCATCTTTCTCAGTATCCCTGCTGACTCTCGTCACTCCACTTTCACCCCCTCTGTCAGTCTCACCACCTCACTTCCTCTCTGCTACCCACAACATTTTCTGACAGCACCTTCAAAGTCCACATTCGTAAGCCTCTGGTAGTATTTACCTCGCAGCCATGTGGCCGTTGACCTCCTGCCCGCCCTGATTAGTTACATTTCCGCCATACAACCCCGTTGTACGTTTTGCTACCCCTAACAATTTCTTAAAACCTGGCCAAGTACTTTACCAATCTCTTCCCTTTTTCATGCACCAACAAATTTCATCACATACGTTCCTGGATTTACATAGCATTTCTACGAATTTTGTATGCTCTACACTTAGGAACTGTAGTTGAATCTTTATCAATAACTAAAAGTACCCGATGACCTGTTTCTCTAAGGTCATTCGCTTGTCAAACTTCATGTGTCCTTCAAAGTTAGTCCTAATCAATTAAACTGATCTCTAACCTCCACATTTTGCCCTTTCCATATCTGTCAAACTACCACATTTTTAAAATCTTCTCTATTGTATTTTCTCGAATTACACTTCGGTCTCCATTTTGTTTTTATGGTGAAGGGCCCCGCAGCAGATGCTAGCCTTGAGGCTTATTGTGCAACCGTGTGATAAAGATTATTATTTTTTACGTTTTTCCAAGTAATGGGCCACCGTTGGAAAGAACTTGACAGGGGAAAACCGAACAAATGGGGAGAAACCTGTACCAGTGCCACTTTGTCGACCACAAATCCCACATGGACTGACCCGGGATCGAACCCGGGCCTCCGCGGTGGGAGGCCGTCGACTAACAGCCTGAGCCATGGCTCGGCCTTTACAGTAGCATACTAATCGGTTCCTTCTCATCTACAGGCTACTGACTGTGAATGTTAAAACGCCTGCGAGATAAATCCTGGAATGTTGTAATTATCGGCTATGTGGATATGCGTACACAGAGTGTCTCAGGGTTAATACATTAGTACCAAAAAGAGAATGAAAAATTTTATTGATAATTTAAGTAATGAGCTACTTTTCGTGAATACAATCATTAGATTATGAGATTCCGTTACTTATCTCAAAACGTTACATTTCTTTTTTTGACGCAGAATTTACGTCTTTCCGATCGTTTACGTGGCCGACACTTAAGAAATTGCATGTAACGTTTTGGCGTTACGCAAGAACTTGCTCACCATCGCTCATAGCAAAATGTAATTTGCAAAAGTTATATACGGTTTGAAAGAGAAACGATGGCTGTATACAACAACGCACGTGTCAAGGTCGTGCGCCACTGCTAGCGCGAACGGTGGGGAGGGGAATCAGACGCTAGAAATCGGAGCTCGGTGCGACAGTGCGCGCTCATACCTCGCGAACTAAACGTCGTAGAGAGGTCGGGTTTATTTCGTTTGATAGAGATTCGATTACTTTACTCGTGTTTCAGTGCAAGGAAAACCCTAAGTGTTGTAAGGTGCCTAAAAGTGACGATACATACCTCCGAGCTTCACCATGCCTAAGACAAATGCTGCTGAACGCATGAGAGAATACCGCAAACAGAAGGCTTTGGTACAAGCCGAAAGTACTAAGGCCCCTAAGGTCCCCAAAACCGGAGCTGAGCTTGACCGAGAGTATAGAGACAGAAAATCTGCAGAGCAACCTTCGACGTCTACGGCTCCTACACCAATGTCGTCCCAACGCTCTCAGACACGCTCGATCACCAACCAACGGCCGTCAACGTCGTCTGCGAGAGGTTCTTCGGCTGTTTCAGAAACGTTCACTAGTACTGCAACTTACCAGTCAAAGTGTCCAGCGGCCGACAAAGAATTTACGAAACGGTTTCTCGACAATGAGTTTGGTCATGTGTGCAGCATTTGCGATCGTCTGTGGTTTAAAAGCGACTTGAAGCCAGTTCCTGTGAAATCTCGAGAACCATCCCGACTACCTTAGGCAGCACTACTATCGACATGGTCTTCACGGGCACTTGTCCCTGAACGAAGTTCTCAACTACGTATCTTACTTCTCCTATCATCGACCTCTGCTCGCTCTACTAGATCGCAATCAAGAGGACAACGACAACGTCGATGAACAAGAGCCTTCGACATCTAAACTGCAAGAACTTGACTGAAATTTATTTCTTTGTACAAATGTGTAAAGAAAATAAAGGCTTTAAACTGGCTCATTCTTTTTTCAAACATTCCAAAAAATGAACTAACACAACCAACATCACGAAAGTCACCAAAGTAAATTCTACGCCCAAAACCTCTCGGACCTCTCCAACGGAGAGCCCCCCCCCCCCCCCCCGATGTTTTCTTATTCGTCACAAAACATCACCTTTCATTTATACAAGGGAGTTTTACTGGACTGAAATACTGATAAATTAGCCTGATAATATCTTAATATTACACTTATTCTTCAAAACCAAATGTCAATAAAATGCGTTGTAAATTTACGAAATTTGTAAAGAAGGGCTTGAGGACAAGCGGAAAAACAGAGACACGACGTACCCGCTTACACGTAACTTTATATCAGGCCTTTCTCTATGCTTATGTAAGATCCAAACGGTGGAACTAAATGAAATCATAAGGGGTTTTTTCTTCCTCTCCCCCCCCCCCCCCCCCCCAGATAGAAAGGCTAGTACCGGCTGTAACAATTTGCTTGTGCAGACACACACACACACACACACACACACACACACACGCTGTACCGCTGGACACCCGCTGAGCGATCATCATTAAACTGCATCAGTCTCTTGTCTTGGCAAACGTTCACGCCTTCTGACATATTTAGAACACCTTGAGGCATCGCAATCAATAAACGGTACAACATCGTGCTGCAGAAACCCTAACGCCTTTGTAAGGCTAAATCCATTACCAGTATTGTGCTTGCACATTTGATTTGAATGTCTTATGAACTCTGCTAATTTTAACGTTCTCAGTTTAACAGAACAGAAGTGCCTGTCGCTTTACTGCTGTTTGAAATATACGGGCATCAGGAATGTGCTACAGCCTGTCGTGTTGCTTTGTGCGATTGTCAACAGCATGGCAGGTCCAACTCGCACTGTTCTCTTTCTTATAACAGTAATGGCTTTCACCTGTTAACGACTAATGCAGAGAAGAGCACAAGCTTCTAACATCCACACGCCCTCTGATATGGCACTCACATTGCTTGACCCACACTCCCTCTGATATGGCACTCACATTGCTTGACCCACACTCCCTCTGATATGACACTCAAATTGCTTGACCCACACTCCCTCTAATATGACACTCACATTGCTTGACCCACACTCCCTCTGATATGACACTCACATTGCTTGACCCACATTCCCTCTGATATGGCACTCACATTGTTTGACCCACACTCCCTCTGATATGACACTCATATTGCTTGACCCACACTCCCTCTCATATGGCACTCACATTGCTTGACCCACACTCCCTCTGATATAGCACTCACATTGCTTGACCCACACTCTCTCTGATATGACACTCACATTGCTTGACCCACACTCCCTCTTATATGGCACTCACATTGCTTGACCCACACTCTCTCTGATATGACACTCACATAGCTTGACCAACACTCCCTCTGATATGGCACTCACATTTCTTGACCCACACTCTCTGATATGACACTCACATTGCTTGACCAACACTCCTTCTGATACGGCACTCACATTGCTTGACCCACACTCCCTCTGATATGACACTCACATTGCTTGACCCACACGCCCTCTGATATGACACTCAAATTGCTTGACCCACACTCCCTCTGATATGGCACTCACATTGCTTGACCCACACTCCCTCTGATATGACACATTGCTTGACCCACACTCACTCTGATATGGCACTCACATTGCTGGACCAACACGCCCTCTGTTATGGCACTCATTGCTTGACCCACACGCCCTCTGATATGGCACTCACATTACTTGACCAACACGCCCTCTGATATGGCACTCACATTGCTTGATCCACACTCTGATATGGCACTCGCATTGCTTGTCACACACTCCCTCTGATATGGCACTCAAATTGCTTGACCCACACTCCCTCTGATATGACACTCAAATTACTTGACCCACACTCCCTCTGATATGGCACTCACATTGCTTGACCAACATGCCCTCTGATATGGCACTCAAATTGCTTGACCCACACTCTCTGATATGGCACTCTAATTGCTTGTCACACACTCCCTCTGATATGGCACTCAAATTGCGTGACCCACACTCCCTCTGATATGACACTCAAATTACTTGACCCACACTCTCTGATATGGCACTCAAATTACTTGACCCACACTCTCTGATATGGCACTCACATTGCTTGACCCACACTCCCTCTGATATGGCACTCACATTGCTTGACCAAGACCTAATTTATTGAAGCTAGCCAGAGCAAGAAAGCCATGGATTACACAGGAGATGATCAGTAAAATGGATGAACGAAGGAAATGGAAGAATGTCAACAATGAAGAAGGACGGAAGAACTACAGAAGACTGAGGAACGAATTGAAAAGAGCCACGGACAACGCCAAGAAGGAATATCTGGAGAGCATATGCGTCGAGATCATAGAATTTCAAAGAATAGGACGTTATGATTTAATGTACATGAAGACAAAGGAACTAGGTTGGAAAGAAAACCATGGGATTCAAAACATTGGCATCGAAGACTCTCAAGGCAATATAATAATAAATCAGAGACGAGTATTGCAAATTTGGGAGAATTATATCACAGAGCTCTACGATCGAGCTAATCGACCAGAACATCTAGACGTCGAACCTGAAGATGAAGTAGATGAAGACGAGAAAGGCCCTTATATTTTGCAAAGTGAAGTGGAAAAAGCTATCAAGGAGATGAGGGATAAGAAGGCTACAGGAGATGATGATATACCTGGGGATGTACTCAAATTGTTGGGAGAAGGTGGTCTAAGGCTAATGACACAGATGATCAACAGCATGTATGTAACTGGAGAATGGCCCAGAGATTTTATTGAAGTTACAATGATTGCCTTAAAGAAGAAGCCCAAAGCTACAAAATGCAGCGACCATCGCACAATCAGCATCATCACTCATGCAGCAAAGATAGTAGCGAGGATACTTAGAAGAAGGATTGAGAGGAAAATTGAAGATGCACTTGGAGAAGATCAGTTTGGATTTAGAAGAGGAAAAGGAACTAGGGATGCAATTGGGATGCTGAGAATAATATCAGAACGAACCTTGGTCATAGATGAGGAATTGTGTGCTTGCTTCATAGACTGGCAGAAGGCATTTGACCGTGTCAACTGGACCAAATTAATGCAAATCCTAAAAGGAATTGGGATAGACTGGCGCGAAAGAAGATTGATCAGCAAATTGTACATGGAACAGAGTGTCAAAATACGACTGGACCAAGGGGAGACAAGAAGTGTGAAGATTGGAAGAGGAGTTAGACAAGGTTGCTCCTTGTCACCGATTCTGTTCAACTTATACAGCGAGTACCTTACCAAGGAAGCTCTTGAAGGGTTTGGAGACTTCAAAATAGGAGGACAAGTAATTCGCACTGTGAAATATGCAGATGACCTTGTGCTACTGGCTAGAGAAGAAAAGGTGCTACAGGGCATGATTGATAGACTAATTGAAATTGGAAGACGCTATGGAATGGAAATGAATGTGGGAAAAACTAAAGTAATGAAAATCTCAAGGCAACCATCCCCAATGAAAATTATGATAGATCAAAAACAATTGGAGAATGTGGAATATTTCAATTATTTGGGTAGCATGATAACAAGTGATGCAAGGTGTACACGTGAAATTAAATCCAGAATTGCCATGGCAAAAACAGCATTCAACAAGAAGAAAAATCTTTTCACCAGCAAACTGGAATTAAATTTAAGGAAGAAACTAGTAAAGTGCTACATTTGGAGCATAGCTTTGTATGGTGCTGAAACGTGGACACTTCGGAAAGTAGATCAGAAGTATCTGGAAAATTTTGAAATGTGGTGCTGGAGAAGAATGGAGAAGATCAGTTGGACCGATCGTGTGAGAAATGAAGAAGTATTACACAGAGTCAAGGAGGAGAGGAATATACTACATACAATAAAAAGAAGAAAGGCTAACTGGATTGGTCACATCTTGCGTAGAAACTGCCTTCTGAAACACGTGATTGAAGGAAAGTTAGAAGGAAGGATAGAAATGACGGGACGACGAGGGAGAAGACGTAAGCAGCTACTGGATGACCTTAAGGAAAAGAAAAGATACTGGGAATTGAAAGAGGAAGCACTAGATCGCACCCTGTGGAGAACTCGCTTTGGAAGAGGCTACGGACCTGTCGTAAGACAGACTACAGAATGAATGAGCCTATAACAACCATCTGTATCATTCTCACATTTTTAGGACACAAAAAACATTGATTTCAGTCATATTTTCCATAAGTCTACCGTATATTAACGTGCATATATCATTTTTCAAGGCATTATTTGTAAACTCTTGGCACCTCCAGTTTCTGTCTGTACTGAACTCTTAGGCAATGGCCCAGCAGTGTCGAAGTGTGCTGAAGATACAATAAATGATTGGTGTGTCCCAAACTCAGTGTACACACTTGGTTTGCTGTAATGATAGACAAAATGTAGACTTATTTTCAGGCAAAGAGGAAACTGTAGGTAACTGGGTGCGATACAGATGTACTCGTACACAGAGTGAGCCGTATTATAACGTAACGAGGAGATAAGTTCATAGAAGAAAGAAGAAAAACAGTACGATAACTAATTAAAATAATCAATACATTAACCAAATTATGCACTTAATAAAATACTTCCAGAAGTATAAAACTCCTAGAAAACGCCTACATGTTTTGGCACCGAGGTGCCATCGTCAGGGAGTTATTCTGACAAAGGAGTATAAGGCCAGCACGCTTAACTAGGTGTTGCGTCGCCTTAATTAAGATAATTAAAATACTAAAATTACAAAATGTACAAAGTTAATACTCATAAAACTACAATGCTGTAAATTTAAAATTTGTTTAAAGTAAGATTCACAACAAGTTACAACACTGTAATTTTATGATTATTAAGTTTGTATATTTTAGAATTTTAAAGTTGGAATCATTTTAATGAAGGCGACCCAATACCTAGTTAAGCGTGTTGGCCTTCTACTCCTTTGTCAGAATAACTCCCTGAAGATGGCACCTCGGTGCCGAAACATGTAGGAGTTTATAGGAGTTTTATACTTCCGAAATTATTTTATTAAGTACATAGGTTGGTTAATGTATTAATTATAGGAATATGCATGGTATGAACACATAAAACTAATACAAATATTATAAATATTAATGTAAATAAATATTAATACCGGTACAGGAATATGTGCATGAAATTGAATTTAAAGTTGCAATGTACGGCACAACGTGACATATGACACTGTGCTACTGGGTGTGCTGTACGCTCCACTTCAATGCACTACACGCGGTGTTTTGGATGCTTTAGTTGATAAGCGAGATGGGGTCTTTAAGTGCAATAAAGAACAACCCTCTACAAATAATTTTGTTTTGAAAAATAAGGAAAGATATGGCGACCTGACACCCGGAAATTTTCGAACGTGCGGATACCATTTGCGTACTGATAAACGGTTCTGACGTTTCGAAAGCGGAAGAGGGGCAACATGACGTCACATCGAGCGCCTTGAGACTGAGAGCAACTTTATTTATATCAAAAGACTCAGTCCGTACCGCGCAGTAAACATACTCCGTCTCAGTTATACAAACCAGTCAGTTAATGTTGTACAGTGAAATAATCGCTGTTTGTTCTGAGATCCACACAAAACACATAAATACATTGTGTGGGCAGAACGTAGAATTTGTGAATGTTAAACGTGGTGGTACATATAGTAACCACTGGGCTTTAGGTGTGTACATATAAAGATACAGTCCGTACCGCGCAGTAAACACACTCCGTCTCAGTTATACAAACCAGTCAGTTAATGTTGTACAGTGAAATAATCGCTGTTTGTTCTGAGATCCACACAAAACACATAAATACACTGTGTGGGCATAACGTAGAATTTGTGAATGTCAAACGTGGTGGTACATATAGTGACCACTGGACTTTAGAGGGTTAGGGCTGTATGTATGGCGTTCATGACGTAAGCGCTTCGAGAGGAAAAATAGCGTCTAGTCTGTTTCACGATTCATATACATACAAACACATATTTATAACTTACTTATGAAATTCACAATGGTACTACTACTACTACTAGTCACATCTAGGGAACTACCCCCGTAAATGCTATTACAATTTAAAACAAGCTGATATGACTAACAACACAACACACATTTTCGTTGGTCGTCTGACAAACCCCCCAACCTCACCTCTCAAACACCAATCTCCGCTACGCCCAACTTGTCAAGATGCCATTATTTGGTTTCATCGCTATTTGAGCTGAATGCTTTAGAGATCTTCGCTCTTCTGGGATGTTACGCAGCGTAGATTGGTAGCTAGTTACCAACGTTTCGGGACAACGTATCTGTCGCATCTTCAAGGGTCAAGGTTGCTAGCTGGCCACAAGTTTTCTCAGCGGCAATAAAATATCAAAACCTCAGATGTGTTTGGCTCTAACGCCCTCTTGTGTATCTTTTTGCACTTAGTTCTGCGACGTTAATTTTACATTTTACTTTAATTATTCCAGGCATTACTTTCGATTGACTAATCCCAGTGGCAGCGCGGTCTAAGGCGTCGGTCTGCGGCCGTTCGCTTACTAGGATTGTGGGTTCGAATCCCGTCGGGGGCATGGATGTCTGTCTCTTGTGTTGTCAGGTAGAGGTCTCTACGACGGGCTGATCACTCGTCCAGAGGAGTCCTACCGAGTGTGGTGTGTCTAAAGTGTGTGATCGTGAAGCCTCGACAGTGAGGAGGCCTAGGCCCACAAGGGCTGTCGAGCAATAAAAAATTTTTCTATTTGTGTATATGAATTTCTGGGTGTTTTATTGTTTTAGTTTTAGTTTAAACCCCACTTTTTACAGCCCATAAAACGAGCTGCCTGTTACAAGCACATCGTTTCCGTAACACATAATCTGAGTTAAATCAGCGCAACAGAGCGTAAACTGCACTTTTATGTTTGGAGGTCGAAATCTTCCTATCAGTTATATTTAATATGTATATTGCGTGACAAAAGACTCGTAGACTGTAATTGTCTTAGCAGGTACATTGTAACTGTCTTAGCACGTACACTGTAATTGTCTTAGCAGGTACATTGTAACTGTCTTAGCAGGTACACTGTAATTGTCTTAGCAGGTACATTGTAACTGCCTTAGCAGGTACACTGTAACTGTCTTAGCAGGTACACTGTAACTGATTTAGCAGGTACACTATAACTGTCTTAGCAGGTACACTGTAACTGTCTTAGCAGGTACACTGTAACTGTCTTAGCAGGTACACTGTAATTGTCTTAGCAGGTACACTGTAACTGTCTTAGCAGGTACACTGTAACTGTCTTAGCAGGTACACTATAACTGTCTTAGCAGGTACACTGTAACTGTCTTAGCAGGTACACTGTAACTGTCTTAGCAGGTACACTGTAACTGCCTTAGCAGGTACACTGTAACTGTCTTAGCAGGTACACTGTAACTGTCTTAGCAGGTACACTATAACTGTCTTAGCAGGTACACTGTAACTGTCTTAGCAGGTACACTAACTTTGTAACTGTCTTAGCAGGTACACTGTAACTGTGGATTCTTAATGATTTACGAGTTAGTACTCGTTATACCTGCTAATGCAAAGACGCAACAACAGAGCGCTATGTTATTTATTATTACCTTACACAAATGCATGTTGTTGAAATAAATAGTTGGTCTGTTCTGCGACGCGTCGTGAAAACACAGCAACTTTACCTTCTGTTGGTTGTTTATTTAATGACACTCTCAGTTACTGCAAATATGCAGTGTCGGTGACAGATGAAGATGGCGCATGTAGCACTGGTGGAATGGCGCCGACAGAGGAAGACTGAAGTGCTGGCAGATAAACCTCTAGGAAGACCGAAGTGCTGGCAGATAAACCTCTCCAGTGCCTCTACGTGTAAAACAAATACCACATGGACAGACACGGGTTCGAACCCATGTCTCCGCGTGACAGGCCGGCAACTAACTGCGTGAGTCGTGATACAGCCAGTGTCATATTTGCTAACACAAAATGGAACAACATTAACAACACAACAACAAAACAAAAAGAGAAAAAAAGGCCAAAGAACAAAAACAACAAAACCAACGACAACGCCAACAAAACAATAACAACAACAAATAACAATGACAACACCAACAACACACTCTTCTATAGATGTCTGTTTTCACGCAAACCCCATTACTCAAACTGGAATACTCGTCAAGTTCCTGTGCGACGCGGTCTGCACTTGTAGCAAGTTGATGTAAGCACCGCCAAGCGCAAAGGCACCAAGGGCAGACATTCCACAATCGCGACCGAGCCACTTCCGGTGCGCTAATGAAATCACCGACAAGATGAGCCGAGCTCCACTCTCAGCGCAATATCCAGAATTGCTACCACAACTTGCACGTTTCTAGATCTGTATTTTCTTTTCCATGAATACGTTATGTACCTTACAGCAAACATAGGAAATCAATGGCGTGACACAGGGGTATACAAAACATGTTGAAGTGTTCATTAGTTGAAAACGACATTTGGAGAAGTGGGCGACAAACGTAACGTAATTTTTGAAGCCCATATAATTTTGCGGAGGAGGAGGTATGAAATAAATACAGTAAATAACTATACATTCGCTTCGTAACGACTGCCTACGAATATAGACTGAGGCTGCAGAATATTACGGATGCAGCGCAGTTTTCATACTGTCGAGGCCTCGAAAGACCGAAGTATGTCACCGCGTTACAAGAAAGTGCTGCCACGCCGAGCAACTTCAATACAAAGTTGGCGAAAGTACGTTTGGAACAGCAAACAAGTTACGTGTAGCGTGTGCAGACATACAGCTGAAGTGTGTAGACCTATTCAAAAATAAAAGAAAGTTTCGTGTCCATTTTTACAAAGATTTTACTCCTGCTAAAAGCAGAAAAAAAATTGGCAACGTATTTTTGAAGTTTATAAAGCAAATCTGTCCGTGTATTTTTCCTTCTAAACCACATGTCTCGGTAAAACATACAGCTCGCATCATGACACTCATAACTGATACCATATGTCATTCTGGCACTCACAGCACATAAAGTTCTTCAGCACAAAGACTGATAACCTTCCGGCAGGTCTGGACGGTACCAGAAGTCGAGGATTACGTCGGATAAGGATTGACCGTTGATGGAACGTTAACCGGCGGGAGGAATGTCTAACCACCAATCTCTCTCCCCGCTTTCCATTTAAAAGCTGGAGAGTGATGCAGCCTCAGAAAGGGAGGTTGTTCAGCCTATGGCGATGGGCGATGTGGAGAGTATTAGTCGCCTGTCAGAACTCTTTCAATTTGTAGACAGTATTGTTGATGTAGGGCTTGCTCTTGACTGCCTTCTAAGACGCTATCAGCAGCAGAGACTAGGGTGCATGACGTGGCATCTTAGGATGGCTCACGAATTAATTGTATAAATATGTGGGAAAAATGAATGTAATGTATTTCAAGGCACTAAACCAGAATTCGTCCGAAGCGACTAGGGAAAAACAGTGTAACCAGGATAAGCGCTGTCTCGACCTTGATACGAAAACAGGTACCTCCCGGAAACGAGTTACCGTAATGAGAGTGATGTTAATACGAAACCTGCGCTATTCTGGAATATTACGCAGCGTTGAGTGGTAGTTCTGTACCGACGTTTCGGGACAGCCTTTCGGTCCAATCTTCAAGGGCCAAGAAGTAAAAGAAGATTTGACCCTTGAAGATGGGACTGAGAGGCTGTCCCGAAACGTCGGTACAGAACTGCGTAATGTCCCAAAAGAGCGCAGATTTCATCTACATCGCGGCGGAAGCCTGAAATCACGCACGATGTTAATATATTCACATAAACACACGTACGCATCCATACACACACAAAAGACTTCGTCAGTCGACACGTACGCCTGTCGGTATGCAACCAGTTAACGGACAGAACAAGAAGAGTCGAGTGCTGCTGTCCTGTAGTGCGTGTCACACTGCGGAACATTCCGTCGTGCCGCTTGCTAATGCGTTACGAATTTCGGATATGAAAAATGGCTCCTGCAGAATATAGATGTGTCCTGGCTTCGAATGTTCTGCAGAAGTGGTTGGTAATTCCATGTCTTGCTCGCGTTTTCTCTGCACGCCCTTCAACAACTGAACAAGAGACACCCGCAAAGCTGCTTTTCTTCTCTTAACAAATCACCTCGTAGCACGCAGCAGCATCGCGAACAGCTGTCGACGCCTCTGTTTGTGTCCAGAGACACAAAACAAGTCAGCGCCTTTTCAATCTTTTTTGCAACCTTCATAGAGCTTCTTGGTGTTGCATGTTTAGGAATGCCCAGTCCCCTGTTTCTTCTCAGTGACGTCATCCTCCACCGTGTGTGATGTCTGAACCATAACATCTGCTTTGGTCAACTCCTGAGCGCGGCACTCCAACAGCTACTCGAAATCGTTGTCCTCCACTTCCCAGTACACTTCCTGTCTGCAATTACCCGACTGCTGATGCTCGGCGAGGTGTCGTCTCAAATCCCCGGAAGTCATGAACAAGGCAGTCGCTGAGCTCCTTCCAAACACTTTTCATTTTCGAAGCTACGACTTCACTTCAGGAAACATCAAACATCTTAAGAGCCATTAGTGTCATAGTCCTCTCAGAACTGTCTCAACATCAACTTCTGTAGGAAGTAAGATCATGTAATGTTCTTCTACATATGTACGTAGTATGTTGTTCTGTAGGAAGTAAGGTCATGTAATGTTCTTCTACATATGTACGTAGTATGTTGTTCTGTAGGAAGTAAGGTCATGTAATGTTCTGTAGGAAGTAAGGTCATGTAATGTTCTGTAGGAAGTAAGGTCATGTAATGTTCTTATGTCTTCTATAATCATCTGCTATTTCTTCGTAAATTTCTCTCGATTAGATTGCTCAGGTAAGAGCACACATCCTTGTGTCGCTTTGTAACTTGTTGTTTATACAGCGCGTTTCTCTTATCGCTGTTCTGAGCACCGCAGATATCACGGGATGTCCCGTCGGATGCAGGCTTTCTGTGCGATAAAGCTGCCGTGCTCAGTAGGGCGATAAAGAAAAAGGCCCTCTAGAGCAAATATTCAGAACGTAGCCAGGCTCAGGTTGTTTATAAAGCTACTTTTCTTGTTTCTATACTGCTACAAAAGATTAAAATGAGCCCACAATGACTGTCCGTCCATACATTTCATTTTAGAAACCACCAGAAGAATTTGAAAGAAGAGATATGAGGTCTGACGTCGAAGATATCAATAGGCCTCATACAGTTTTCTGGGATATGACGCGGTGTATGTTGCTAGATACACAACGGAGCCTTGTAAAGCTGTTGCATCTATCTGATCGGTAAAAGTATATCCTGAATATGGCTGTCATATCACAGAACACCTAAAACTTGAATTGAATAAAATTATAGAGTAGGCCCTCGATTTAACGGACTAATTGGAGGGAAAGTGTGTCCGCTATTGCCGAAAAGTCCGTTCAATCGAATGTATTTTAAAATCATACATTAATAACTTGGGGCGCGCGGTGCCGTAATTGGTTGAGGCACTACGCTACAAACCGGAACGTCGCAGGCTCGATTCCCGATGGTGCCATTGGAATTAATTCCTTGACATAATCGTTTCGGTCGCACTATGGCCCTGAGGTCGACTCAGCCTCTAACAGAAATGAGTACCTGGAATATTTCCTGGGGGTAAAGGCGGCCGTTGCGTAGGGCTGACAACCTTACCACCTTCATGTGCCGACTGTCTACAAATCTGGGAGCCTCAACCTCCTGGACCCCTGAGGCCTGTCTAGGCCTGTAATGGGGTTGCTTTACCTTTACCTTTACATTAATAACTTTCATATGTTTTCTACCACCAACTGTAGAAGTAGTCTTGGAACAAGAATCTACGCTGTATTTTAAATCAAACTCCTAAAGTTTTATTTTTTTTATTTTTGCGAATGTCTGAAACTGAAGCTTTTTGACTCTATAAATCTCGCACACACATGCAACCGTTACACCACCTTCAAGCTTCTCAATCAGTTCCAATTTTTGTGCAACACTCAAGTTAACACTTTCACTTCTTTAACCCGCGAGACCATAATGATAGACAAATATTATGTAATTATTATAAAGTATGTAAAATCACAATTACGTAAAACGCAAAAACAACCAAAACGTAAGCAATAGAATGGGACGAACGTTCTAAGTTTTTCCTTTACGACAGAAATATTTTGTCCGTTAAATCCGAAGTCCGTTAAATCGAGGGCCTACTGTACATATATATCGCTGTCATATCACAGAACACCGAAAACTTGTATTGCATAAAATTATATAAATAGCATACCAAAGCTTTACGGTGCAGTGCAAATTTAATGTCGAGGTCCAACCGTCAGTTAAAGCAATTACTCTAGACGAAAATTACAGCAACCTCTTCGTCATATATCTGAGAATATTTCCTTGCATAATCATAGTACTGTCATCGACTGGCGACAACATTTTTGACCTTGACAGTTGGTAGGATTCCTTATCTCCTTCTCTAGGCTACCCTGAGAACGAAAGGTGTATGTCCTGTCAAAAAGTGTCTCTCGCTGCATCTACCACGTACTCTAGTCGCCATGTGTTATACGTTCAGTCCATAACAAGTATAAAGTCGAATTTATGCACTACTCTAACAAGATAGAACGAAATTAAAATAATACTATTAACTCGCCTAACTAAGACACAACTGCACTTCAGCCCAATGTATTCTTAACTTAAATATATAGTAACTGCTCATAAACAACGGAATGCATCGACGACCGGTCATAAACAGCTAACGGCCTGACTTCCTTCTCAACACCGCGTCCAAGGTCAAAGATATTCTCGTGAGTCGACAACATTACGTGACACATTAGAAAATACGCACTAGTAATTATTATGTTATTATTGTAGTTTTTATTGCATATTTAATTAGCAAATTAGCAGCATTCAGAGAACATGCGGACTTAGCTGGCGTAATCAGTTGTGTTGTCGTTCTATCAGGAATGTCTTTGTGTACTGTAAAACCCACAAACTCACTACTTCGCGCAAGATGTTGATACTGTGCTCACGAGAACCTACCACAAACGCAGTTTGCACAAGACCCACGTGCAGCAGAAGCACAGAACACCTCCGTCTGCACAGAAGACATCCGCGATCTCCCCGTTACCCAGCGAGGGTGTTAATCATTCGACTGAAGATTACTGGCGTCTAGCATCTGCCGCCGTCTGATCTGGTAGCCACTCTAACTTTTCCGGAATCCTTCTGCCGCGCACTCTACCCTGAAGATGAAGACAGTCTTCATGATCAGTGAGGTTAAAGAGGGCTGCCTAACATAGAGGGCCACTACATTTTTCCATCATGTCAGACTCACAATGTTCTCTGTACATGGCAGGACAGCAATGCTTTATGTTCCACCGTAAGCAGGCCTGCCTGTCTAACATTACATCGATTGGTTGCCCGCCCCTTCCCCCCCCCCCCCCCCCAAGGCCTCAACTTGCACCCTTGAGGAGCTGCTGGGTTATTTATAGCTGAATGAGAGGCAAGGGGATGGCATGTTATCTGCATGTTATCTGCACTGTTTATGTGAGCAAAAACTGCAGCTGTTGTGGAAAGGGGCTCTATGGCGTCACAAAGGTGTCTGAGCCACTGAACGGGTGTTTACCTGCCACAAGATGTGTTCGGGTCACCGAACTTAAATCCCATTATCTTGATGTGGTGAGAGTTCATTTGTGCTATTTGCGAAAATAGCCTGCAGATGTCGTTATGCACAGTGGCAGTGACGTCGCAATACGAAGTGCAAGCCATCCAATTAGCGTTCTTACATAGACGCTAATACTAGCAACACACTGACAGCAACGAGCAAAACAAACGGTTTTCTGTGTAGAACTCGCATTTTAGTGCAGACCGCATTCCCTTTATGGCTGTTACTTCAGTCAAACATCCCCAAATACTAAGATAACGGGAAGTCGACTTTGTGCACGGGTGTAATAAATTGATGCATGAAATAAGGCAGGGTGAAGTGTTTATAGTTCATCGGAATGGACAAATCGTTAAGATATTGCTTAACAACAACAAACATTTTCGATTTCTTTGTAGGGGTTGCGTACGCTTGAAGTAATAACTTGTAGGTTGTTGACGTCTTGTATACGAAGCGAATACATTCAGTGCAAAAGTGTATCTGCTACGTGTCCTTGTTTGTCAGTTCTTGCTTGCTCGTTGTCAGACTTCAGAGAATGGAGTATAATCCCTGCCGTAATTGTAAATTGTATTTTGTAAATAAGAAATGTTCACCCAAAGTGAAACGAAATTTGCAACTATTTCCATATGACAAGAATGTGTGTTCCTACCAATGTGACAATAGTGAGATTATAAAAGCCGTTTTGTATACAGGAATATATAAGTTGTGACGAAAGCTTTCAGACGTAGTGTACCAAGACATTAAAAAGAGCGACTCTGTGTTTGTCTTACATCTCACAGTAAAGTATCGGCTCACACGAAGCTAATGTGACACCCAGATCAGCATCTTACGACACTACGTATATAAAAACAGAACCACACAGACCCCTTCTTTTGTCGTCTCGCCAAGCAAGGCATCTTTGTCACATAGAACGCCTGCATCCACAGAGACATCCCACGATATTTCATGTGGTTATAACAAGGATGAAAGAAACGCACTGTATATTGACTCCAGTTCAAGTAACGGGATTTATTCTAATTGAAGGTACATCATTGTGAGCTTTAGGTTTTGGCTGTGCCAGTGAGGTGCCTGCTATTGCAACAAACTCTAGCAAAAAGCCCATCGTGTCAGCGCTTATCGTGAAATTTGCAAATGAATTAAGTCCCAGTCCGATATAAACACCAGCCACGTATTTCACGGTTACTATGGATACGTCAATGGTCCTGCTGACTTCTCTTTTTAAACGGCGAACGTACTGCTACTGAGTTCCTTTCACTTTCTTTCTTCCGGGGAACGGAAAGTAAAGCTACGAATTTTAGGACATGAAAAATTAATCTTCTTAGTTTGCCGTCTAAAGGGAAACAGAAGCCGAGATTTTTATGTGAAAACTTTCAAACACTGCTAGCCTTCTGGACAAACAATTTTCGAAGTCCTCGCGAGGAACACACGATTTTAAACAGCAGTAGATAATTCAAAGAATGGACCGAAATTAGTGAGAATTTTGAAGTTATCACAGCGGTGTAATTTGGATGTGACATTGCGTCGTTGGGTGAGTGGTTTTCGACGTTTCGAAAGTACGTGTTGCCTTCATACATAGCAGTAAGCCGTTACTGAAGAACGGACATCTTTCTCCCTGAATACGGAGGCAGTACCCTTCGACACGCTATGTACCACTGACCCCTCCTACAAAACCGGAATCCTGAACTAAAATGCATATTGTTTTGCCCAGTCGACTAAGGCATCATTAGGTGGGCTGGGTTTTGGGCTTGTAACCAAAAGGAGTCTGAACATTTCTGGGGGCGGGGGGGGGGGGAGGTTTTGTACTTGTTGTTACCGTCTGCTGGAGACAACTGGTAAGTTTCACAGCCTATTGAGTGCAGAGTGCGTGACGATCACTTGCTAACTGCCGTCTAAATCTGTCGAGCGTAATTCTGATTTCAGTGTGTCGGGCGTGGAGTGTCGGCTGAAGCACATAAAACGGACATAAATATCTTCAGTGTGTCTTCAATGTGTCTTCAATGTGTCCTCAGCTCCGGCTGTATCTTCAACAGAAGACAAGACGCTGTGTCCTTTGGTGAGTGCGATCAGGCATTTCGAAGGGTCGTGCTGCCTTCATGTTTAAGGGTCAAGCATTCCTAGAAGAAATTATTTAGCTTAGTCCATGAACCTGACAGCAATACGTTCCTTCGAAACGTCGGGAGCCACTCAGCCAACAACACAGCGTCACAACTCACAACACTTGATTCCTCAGCAACACCGCTGTCAGAACATCGAATCTCACCTTCGATTTGTTTATGTTCCCTTTTATCGGATTTATTTCCACTTATTTGACTCCTCTATTTATCTCTTCTGCCTCCTTATTTCCTTTAACTTTAAGCCTAGCGCGTGTGTCAGTTTTTCAGCTATTCCTTCATCTTGTGCTTTCTAGTCTTATGAACACTCGTATAGCTTCTTGAGTGGGCCGGGATAGCTCAGTCAGTGTAGCGACTCGCTGCGGGCTGGACGGTCCGGGCATCGAATCCCGGTGTGGGCGAGATTTTCCGCACCCGTCCAGACCGGCAATGGGGCCCACCCAGCTTCTTGTACAATGGGTACCGGGTCTCTTTCCCGGGGGTAAAGCGGCTGGGGCATGGAGTTGACCACCCACCCTCATCTAGTGACTGGGTTAAAGAAAGAGTAGAGCTATACTTCGATTCCCCCTCTGGGCCTTCATGGCCTGTTCTAGTGAGAACTTTACCTTTACCTTTACCTATTGCTTCTTGCAGTTTTTCATCTCCAGTCGCTAAATAGTATTCAAATTACAGTCGAACTCGGGACCGAATATTTTGTGTCGTTATAAACAAATTTCGTTGTAACCGAGGAGTATGATGTTATGGTTAATAGTGACGAATTAATTGGTACCACTGAATATGTGACGTTATAGAAGAGGTGTCGCATAAACCGATGTCTTTATAACGAGGTTCTACTGTATTTTTATTTTCTAGACTTTCGACAATACAAACGTGACGCCTTCACATGTATTCGTAGTGTGTGTGAATTGTCAAATAAGGAAAATTAAACTGAGAATTTACAATTAAAGTCTTCACAGTCTCCAAACCTGCGTCTTGGTGTATTATAACTAACTAGCTGTCAGATGGAAGTTATGTTCAACAGACAGTAATTTCAAGAGATTGTATGTCATTCTAAGTTTTACATCGCAGGAAATAAATACATAGAAATTGTAAGTGAGAAAGTGTTGGAGTGAAATTACAAGTTCAGTATATTACAAAAGAAATGTAGGAAACTACTGAATGATGCAAGAGATTTCTTGCAATGCTGTTAAGTTTTTATCTTCGCTAAACATTATTTACCTTGCACGGAACCCAGTACTTTATTACCATTTATATTTCAGCACGACATTAAAATATATACAATTTCAAGATACAGAAAAATTAAAGCGAATATGAATGTTTAGGCTTTTTAAGTGGTACATTTGAGGTCGTCATTCGTGTGGGACATGCAATCGCGTCGCTGGGTGTTTGGTGCCCGACGTTTCGAGATCACTGCTTTGTCTCGAAACGTCGGGGACCAAACACCCAGCGACGCGGTCCCGCGTCCCAGATGAACGGAGACCTATAATTGAACACAGCGGAGAAATGGCGGTAAGTTACCCCAGAAACAATTTTAGAATTTTTTCGACGAAAAACATTACTGAAGATAAAGATTACATGAATCGAAACCCTTCTACATGAAAGAAATAAAATTAAGTGTTTTGATGTGCAGATTAAAATGTTTATTACTGAAGTATAATACATTAAAAACAAGAAAGCAACTGAAACGAGAATAGAAAGCCCTTTGTACATTTATTTTAGCCGTCCAAATTGCTTTCGTCGTCCCTAAAGTCCGGACCCTCATGCCGTGCTGCCAGATTGACTAAGCCTTCCTTGTCAAAGCCACTCGTGTTGCCTGTGCTATTTACGGTGAAGTAATTTCGCTTCACCGAATTCTGACAACAAACACTGCTGCCACCTACGAAACCTAATTTAAAGAAAGACGTCAGAATTCATCTTCCTGTAATGAGTTTCATGAAGGTTAGCCAACTCGTGTGGAACTTATCAGAGACATCGCCTCAAAGTGTTTACTTTGCCGCCTGCGATTTCATTTGTTATGGTATTTTCTCTACGTTTCTTAATCAAAAATTTATAATGGAATTATGGTGAATTTCGAAATGTAAGACTTCCTCTTGCCGATCCCAGTGGCAGCGCGGTCTAAGGCGTGGGTTTGCGGCCGCTCGCTTGCTGAGATTGCGGGTTCGAATCCCGCCAGGGGCATGGACGTCTGTCTCTTGTGATTGTTATGTGTTTGTCAGGTAGAGGTCTCTGCGACGGGCTGATCACTCGTCCAGAGGAGTCCTACCGAGTGTGGTGTGTCTGAGTGTGATCGTGAAGCCTCGATAATGAGGAGGCCCTGGCCCACTAAGGGCTGTTGCGCCAATGAGAAAAAAATACTTTTTATTTCTCTCCAATTTGATTACTACAAAAACTAGCCACATCAAGCATTAATTGTCACTCAGCATCCCTATACAATTCAAGGTTCATAGAGCCTGGTAGCACAGAACACAGTAGCTTCCTTTTATCTTCTCCCGCAGCTGTCACGGGATGTCCCGACAGAAGCATACCTTCTTCGAAATACAGCAGTCGTGCTCGGAAAAGCGTTAAAAGGGGCAATATTTCAATTTGTATCAAATAAATTCCCAAACAGAAAAATCAGTTGCTGCAAAGAAGTTTACGGTTCATTCTATGTTCTAATCACAGTCTATTAACTATTTCTAACACTTCATACATAATCGGCGCCAAACGGGCTTAGACCATCAAGTTAATCATATTTGTTGCTTTGTATGAAGCTGAACATCAGCTCTAATCTGTAATGAGAAAGGGAAGAAGAAGTCAGTTCTGGCACGAAAGTAACAGCCATCACACTCCACTGTTCAGATGATCCGTGGTGAACCTATGAAGGCTTAAATTCTTCAACAATGCATATTATTTGACGGCTCGATCTTTCGTATCTCAATCCGACGATTCGAGATAAGTCTCCATTCCTATTGCGCGGATCAGTCTCAGCTCAGTCAAGCTCTGCCTTTCATTAAGCGACCTTGATTCCTTGATTTCAGGCTTCCGCCGCGATGTTGATGAAATCTGTCATCACATCTACTGATTGCTACCCCGCCGTACTTTCCAGAATCTACGTTATAGGCTGGCTTTCCTTCCTACTCGGACACTTGACTAGTGGGGATGGGACTGATCCGTTGTCCCGAAGCGTCGGTAAACAACTACCACACGACGCCGCGTGATACCCCAGAAGACCTTGATTCGTTTCACGCTCCATAACTCCAGTGTAAAACTACTGTCCTGAATCATAAGTAGAACAATTTTTCATACTTTTGAGGTTATTTTATTTTTTGTGACTGATATCTCAGAAGTTATTGAAATGAATTTCAATTTTCTTGACGGTTTTAAAGACCCCAAATATTCAAAAACATCTACATCGTACTGCACTGTGTAATAAAATGCAGAGTTTATATGCCAAGCCACGTTGTACGCACAGTGACCACTGAAATTGGGCCGTGCCATGGTTCAGGCGGTTAGTCGCCAGCCTCTCACCGCGGAGGCCCGGGTTCGATCCCGGGTCGGTCCATGTGAGATTTGTGGTGGACAAAGTGGCAATGGGACAGGTTTTTCTCTGAGTACTTCGGTTTTCCCACCGGTGCTCATTAAAATGGAATCGCAGAACAAACATCATCATCATCATCATCTTCCTCATAGGGTTGCACAATAAGCCTCAAGGCTGCGGTGCGTCCGTAGCATCTGCTGCGGGGCCCTTTAATAAACAAAATCCTGAAATTTAAATGCTTAAATTTCCAACAACAAGGTGTCTGAAAACAGGCACATCTAGGCACACATTTTTCAGTAATAGTGGTAACTTATTTTATCTGACAAATATCGTTTCTCACGTCTCACTGCTATTCCACTGGAATGAGGGCGATGAGATGTGTGGGTTGAGTTAATAGGGTAAAGCACGGTAAGTAATTAACATCCGACAGTTGTCAGATGCGTTTAATGTGCATGTGTGTGAACAATGTGCTCTGCGTCGAACCAGATTATGGGTAACGGAAGTGGTAATTAAATGACGTAAGTTGTATATACGTAGTAAATGTCATTAAATGCAGCTTAAGTGTAAGATAGGTATTGATAGTGAGGTTTGGTTTGTTTAACGTGATGGAAAACATAGCAGCTGAGTGGACACACACCAACACACACACACACACGCACACACACACCAACACACGCACGCACACAAGCGCGCGCACGCACGCACACGCACACACACACACAAAAAGAGGCCAACAGAGCCGCTCGCCACTCAGTAACTCGTGACAACATATTTCCTTCAAATCCTTAGATTGTAGGTCAAATACAGCCGGTAGAATCTCCTAATTGCTGAAATTATTCTTTTTTTTATGGCTCGACAGCCCTATATGGGCCTAGGCCGTCTCATTTTTCGAGGCTTCACGATCACACTCAGACACACCACACTCGGTAGGACTCCTCTGGACGAGTGACCAGCCCGTCGCAGAGACCTCTACCTGACAAGACACAACACTCACAACAGACAGACATCCATGCCCTAGGCGGGATTCGAACACACGATCCTAGTAAGCGAGCGGCCGAAGACCCACGCCTTACACCGCGCGGCCACTGGGATCGGCAATTATTCATATATACTGCGAATCAGCTTCAAGAATAATTAATTAAACAATAATAATGATATTTTATGATCTGCATTACAGAATTACAATAGGAAAATATGAAATATTAAAAATAATAAAAGCTAAGATGGCAAAACAAAGACTGATGTCTAGATTAGGATTGAAACCTGGTAAGGATGTAATTTCCATGATACGAGCTGCATAATATTGTTTAATGGTGAATTAGCATACCAAATGTTATCAGCATTCACACTGAGGCTTATATGGGGCAATACACGCAATGCTCAGAGCCGGCTTCAATAACACACATTAAACATTATATACATTTAGCACAATATGATCATCACACTGTTTCCATACTCGTACACCGCAATAATTGTAACACTTAATCATATGTATAATGCCGATATAAACAAACGAAGGCAGGCACAGCACAGTCCGTGTCACAGCCGTCAGCTTAATAATCACACACATTCCACTTCTTACAAATTCCCAATACTTGAGAGACATCAGCAGTTCCCAAAGTTTTCACATCAACGTAAATTTTTGTAACTATTGCCATACAAAGCTACTTTTTGCGAAAACAACCACAGGCAGTGGAGCCCTTGGTGGGCTCTGGGTGGGCCCCACAACTGTTTCCTACGCACTGGGCACCGGCGTCACATTCCCCGGCGGTAAAACCAAAGGCGTGAAGCCGAAAATTCGCTGCCATCTCATGCTAGGCTTAATAATGCATGGAGCTTTACCCGCACTCCCCTTTACGTCTTACTCATCATGCTTAATTAAGCATATAGGCCTACTGTACATAAGTTTATCTTGCACCCATGTACGCTTAAGTCAACCCACAGATATTTTCCCATCAGTTTTCCCAACCAAAGTGCCGAAACGTGTCTCACATTCGTCACAATTTCAACACATCTCGGCCACCATACCCTTCTTAATTCGACCAGCCTACCAAATTTTTCCACTTTTATGTAAATATCTAACGATTTAATAAACCGCCAACTCCATGCAGTACAGTCCGTCTTGACAAGCTAATGCTTTCTAAAATAATTCAGATACTCCCTTTGCTGTTAACACCAAGGTTCATTACCGTATTCACAAAATCTGGCACTTGTCCCTATCCTAAGCCAGATTAATCCCGACCACACCTTCCCATCCTAATTATTTAAGGTTTACTTTAATATTATCCTCCCATCTAGGCCTATGTCTTCAAATCCAGTTTTCCCCACCAAAACTCTTTATGATTTATATTCTCCCCATACGTGCCACATTCCCCACCCATCTCAGCCTTACTGATTTAGTCACCCTAGTAACAAAGCTCAACAACTTTCGTTCAGCAGTACTCTGCAGTTTCCTGTCAGTTCTGTCTCTTAGGCCCAAGTATCTTCCTCAGCACCGCATTCTCGGAAACCCTCAGCCCATGTTCTATTCATAATGTGACAGACCAAGTTTCACACCCATCCACCATCTTCCCTTGCTCAGGTGGTCTAAAAATGTGTCCAAGTACAACACCTTTATGACATTTCACAAAATATCGATTTTGATGGTCAGTCCTTGTTAGCCCCTCGACCAACACCAAGCTGAAGGACCACCTCTTGTCGACTGACCGCGACTGCATATCTACATACTGTCTCCCCCAAACGCAACATGACGACGCGCCATACTGTGGTGACAGGGACCCAATTAAACAAAGCTCTGCTTTCCATAACATTGAAAATAAATGTATTGTCTGCCCTCATGTCGGATTTCATGAACGGAGCTTTTATCATTATATAATTCGATTACGTTCACATTCCACGCTCCAGATATGCACGTCCTGGCTACAGCCGCTCTAAGCTCTGCATGTGCTGAATTTCCAACTTGGTAATTCTTGCGCGAAGGCATGAAACGCCCAGCAGACAACCGATAAAATATATCCTGTATTCGACAGACAATGACAGCCTCGTTAGGTCGCAGCTCCGGGGCAAACACCAGAGTCTGGGTGATTCAGATAAACTTGGCTGCTATGGTCCAATGCGTTGTCCAATCATTCGCATAAATGGGCAATATTATGTGAGCCGTGCTTTGTGAGAGCCACGCTGGGTGCTGACGGCAGATTTCTGTGCAAATCGCGCGGCAAAAAATGTGCAGTCGACAGACATGTTTCACGTACTAATTGCACGAGATCATAAAATATGCAAATTACACATAAATACTGTCAGTCATCATCAGTATCGTCATCACTGAGTTAGTGCCTTAAACTAAGCAAAGACTCCACTCCCCCCCCCCCCCCCATCCTTTCTAATGCACTATTCACTAATCATTCTATTATTCTCGGCACATGATCTATGCTACTGACACTACTGTTAAATAAACCAAAAATAAGCAAATAAACAACGAACAGTATAACAAGTATCAAGCAACACAAGCTGCATGCCCACACTAGCGCCACATTTTTGGTCTGAATTCCTACTGTGTCCCCAAAAAAGTGGCGCCATGAAGACTTCTTCCTTTTCTTTTTTTTAAAATCAAGCACATTGCTGTTTCGAAACTATGTGCTATTAATAAATGCATAACAAAAAGCACTCAAATACGATCACAAAATTTTGTGAGGAAGTTGTATTTAATAACGCCATGCACTATTCTTTGTTCTATGGATGTACACCAGTTTGTATGGATCCACATTCCTTTAATTGAATGTCACTACGGGGCATGCATTCAATTTCAGAGACCCTGTTTCAGATCTGTACACAGCAAGCACTGCGTTCCACCTTTGTTGAATGCCTTCTATTTAAACAGAGTTCTCGGTGTTCCACTGTGCAGTGATATCAGTTTGCATAATGAATATTCAGCACAACCCGTAACCGTCTCATCGCTATTACATTCGGTGTGTAAGAACTGTCGATAGCTGACTGTACAACACACAACGCATGGCGGTATAATCATAAGGAACGATATCAGAGTGACAAAGTTTTAGTGTCTGAGCACAGTGTCTGTCACGTGGGCAGCCTTGACCTACTGGCAGTTCAATTTTCGTCACATGCTCTTTAAACACGTCTCTTCATACGTAAGTCTCAAGGTGCTCAAAATTCCCGGCCAGGCTTCTTGTGCAACATAAACATGGATAAGGAAAAATGAATATCCTGTAGCATAAAGTGCGGGTACTTTTTCTCTTGAGATGAAAATCTTACAGCATGCAGTCTTGTAAAAGCTTCTGCTTTTTATCATACTGATTTGATTATTAATAGACTGATGTATAGCCAGTAACTACGTGTTTCGGCAAATGTGAGTCGTCATGAGTGACAAATGTGGGTACATAACACAAGGAACACTTTGCATAGATTTGAACGGTGCAATCGTTTTGGCGTTAAGATAATCTGATGACGACACAGATGAGCCGAAACATGTAGTTACTGATTGATTACATACCAGTCTATCAATAACAAGACAGGCAGTGTACGTATAACGTAAGACTGAGGCGCGTTCGTGTAACAATTGTTGCTGTGGAAAAGCAATGTGTTGCATATTGTGAGTATGTTTATAGCCTTAGTTATCCAGCATGCAAAACGCATGCGCTGTGTTATATTGTCATCTGTGGTCTGTTGGGCTGTACCAGATTTTTCACATTATCTCACAAAGGGTACGATTTTCGCAAAACCTTATTGAATATACGTGTTTTGATTTCTCTACAACTTTTGTCTGAAATATTTCTCATTCTACGAAGAATTCAGCGAGATATTATCATAAATGTACATAGGTCTTCATGTAAAGTACCCGTTATTCTCGTCAGATTTTAACGAAACTTTAATTTTCTCGACAGATTTTCGAAAAATGCTTAAATATCAAATTTTATAAAAATCCGTCCATTGGGAGCCAAGCGGTTTCAGGCGGACGGTGTTATATCCCGAGTGTGATGGTCGAAATCAGGTACGCCGGTGTTGACCGAGCGGCTGGTTACTGAGGGAAACTGGTATAAGGCTCGTTCTGGACGCTTAAGAATTGATATTCACGACACCAATCACAACTCTTGAAATGTAGAGAGATTGGTTTATTGTAAGTTATGTTGCTTGATATTAACAAGAAAAGTGACGGAATAAGTGCACTATGTGTGATGAATGAAATAACGCACTATAAAGTAATTAAAACTTTAGCTCTTAGCGAGACTTCTGACACAAAGAAATTTCGAAACGAATTCGGACAGAGATTCCTGCAGCAAGTGATGACCAGAATGTTCCCCAGAGGCCTTCCAGCCTCATGCTTATATAGCATCAAAATCTTGGGGTGAAATACGTCACAGGGCGTTGTCAAAACCCCAAGCTTTACCAAATATGGGCATGACGCCACCAAGCTTGGACACGTAGCTGTGTCTCAAGAACAGGATACTTAAATCATTCAACCCTTAGGGGTGAGTTTAAAACAAGGGGGTACGTGAGAAGTCTCCTTAAGAAGCGGATGTAGGGTGGGTAGGTGTGTGTGGTATTTCCGCTAACTTGTAACAAAGTGAGCATATCATCACACACACAAACCTTATATCTTACACCTTATTAGTTATTAAAATAGTCGCTTGGCGCAATTAAAATCGCCGGACGCGACAACGGACAGAAGGAAATGTAGTTAATAGTAGCTTTTCGCAATTTTGCAAGCGCGCCTTACAAAACTAGCTGTGATATAAAGTCGAAGTTGTTACAAGACTGCATAATTTAATGAAAACAGCAGATTGCAACAAGTAAAAAATCTTACAGAAACTGAATATAATTTATACCAAAAATCAATGTTATTAATTTATTCATTATTTTTTCAGTCACTCGTTCATCCATACATTCTTCTGTAGGTAAATGAACGCCGTCATCTATAACGCACACTATGTAGAATAGCTTCAAAGGCTGAGATGATGTATAAATGATTATGTAAAGTTAAAGTCTTCCCTGGCAAGGCCGTGAAGGCATATGGGGGGGGGGGGGGGTAGGGGTATATCTCCACTGATTCCTAACCTCGGCACTCTACGGAGGCGGGTGGTCAGCGTCACGCCCCGGCCGCTTTACCCCCGAGAAAGAATCATGGTATCCATTGAAAAGGAGGCTGGGTGGGCCCCCGGACCGGTCTGGACTTCAATAAATGTGAGGCGCTGTGCGTTGCCAGTAGTTTTGAACAGGGTTAAGAGGGACGAGGGCTGTAACAATTTTGTCGCAGGTGGCAGAGCGGTGGGACGGCGGGAAGCCAGCATGTGCCTGTACGGACTGAGGTCACCATAAAGAGACCGGACTGCCCGTCTTGTGCCCGGCACTGTAACACGAAACGTCTGGAACAAGTAGCAAAAGTTCTACCATCTAAACTCATACTAACAATTTATGGTTGTTGAGCAGACTTTCATCTCAAGTAGGCTATTAAAATCTAAATCTAAAACTCTTCCTGTTCATATTATTAAGCGATAGCGGAGTGGAGGTATAGCTCCACTCATTCTTAGCTTAAACATTAGTTGGTGGTGAGTAATGAACTTCACACTCTGGATGCTTCATCTCTGTGTAAGGTCACCTGTGCCTGTTAAATAAGAGGTTGTGTTGCGCTACAGAGCCAGCCTGGACGTTTCGGCGAGGACACAGACTTCATGCGCCCTCCGTGAATCAAAGTTACGAGTCCGCTAATGTTGAGCCCGTAGCCTAGTAAATATATCAACTGAGCTATACCAACTTCCATCCCAGGTAGTAACAAAATGGTTAATCGTTTCAGGCACTACAAGTTTCAAAGCCACTGAACTGGGTGAAATGCAGTAAGATGGTGCATAGAGACATTTGTGTAGTTTGGGTCGCGTTAAGACATAAAGAACTTCTACTTGCATTTTACGTCCTTTTAAACCTTTGATGCAACGCAATATGTGGCATTGCTATTAGCTGAAATGATTCTTCCACTCATGTCCCACAACTTTGAGTAGCTCTATGTTCTCTGCAGTCCTTTTGTACTCTGTAAGTGAAGCAGCAGACATTGCCAGTGCAAAGTTTCCTTAAATAAAGCCTTCGAAAAGAATTATTTCATGTTTAACTGGGCGTATTACAGACTTCCGAATTGAAAATCAAAACACCCGAATGCTGTCTGTTCCAGTCGAGTGGATACCAGCACGGCTCGCTCCATGTGTTTAAACAAAGTGTCTGCTCTCGGTTGCTTCAGTAGGTGAGCAGGTTACATAAACGAGGATTCAGTTATTCTGAGAAGTGACGCTGTATGGTTGGGTTAGTGTTCATTTACCGACGTTTCGAAGTAACGTGTTGTCTTCATCTTCAATTGGTGTCCCAGAATAATTTTCGTGAAACGCTAACCCAGCGACATGAGGTTACATCCCAATCCCACAAAACCTGCCTCCTCAACAACACTCTGTTACAATCACATCCCAATCCCACAAAACCTGCCTCCTCAACAACACACTGTTACAATCACATCCCAATCCCACAAAACCTGCCTCCTCAACAACACCTCTGTTACAATCACATCCCAATCCCACAAAACCTGCCTCCTCAACAACACTCTGTTACAATCACATCCCAATCCCACAAAACCTGCCTCCTCAACAACACTCTGTTACAATCACATCCCAATCCCACAAAACCTGCCTCCTCAACAACACTCTGTTACAATCACATCCCAATCCCACAAAACCTGCCTCCTCAACAACACCCCTGTTACAATCACATCCCAATCCCACAAAACCTGCCTCCTCAACAACACTCTGTTACAATCACATCCCAATCCCACAAAACCTGCCCTCCTCAACAACACTCTGTTGCAATCACATCCCAATCCCACAAAACCTGCCTCCTCAACAACACTCTGTTACAATCACATCCCAATCCCACAAAACCTGCCTCCTCAACAACACTCTGTTACAATCACATCCCAATCCCACAAAACCTGCCTCCTCAACAACACTCTGTTACAATCACATCCCAATCCCACAAAACCTGCCTCCTCAACAACACCTCTGTTACAATCACATCCCAATCCCACAAAACCCTCCTCCTCAACAACACTCTGTTACAATCACATCCCAATCCCACAAAACCTGCCTCCTCAACAACACCTCTGTTACAATCACATCCCAATCCCACAAAACCTGCCTCCTCAACAACACTCTGTTACAATCACATCCCAATCCCACAAAACCTGCCTCCTCAACAACACCTCTGTTACAATCACATCCCAATCCCACAAAACCTGCCTCCTAAACAACACCTCTGTTACAATCACACATCTCGCACGTTTCATATTACTTTGTATTTCGGTGCACATTAACATGGGATTCCAAACGTACGTTTGCTGCGTGTTCTCGGGATTATCTTTGTTCAGTTTTATTGTCGAAGAGAAGTTACATTTCCATACACATTTCAGATATATACTGCATCCTGGGGAGATTACTGGTCCGTGTGTTGCTGTGTGACATGCTTGTACTACAGAGCTGTTCACATAATCTTTGTTACTTAAAGTATTCAAGCGATCCCACTCTTTCTCAATTAACACGGCGTCTGTTAATGCACTGCTGCTACCTCCACACCCGCTTTGTGTGTTTAAACAAAAAGGGGTTCTTTGGGCATGCAACAGTTTGTGAATGAGAACGTGATACCGTTAACCGAGAGTGCAAAAGAAGAAAATGGCTAAAATGAGAAGGATTAGCTACGGAGGATGCAGGAAATAGCAAGAGTCCTTCCAGACATACATCGGGTTAGACCCAGACTGGTCATAGCACTTTAGTTCCACAATCGACCGTCTTAACATTCCTTGCTATGAACTGTAACTTATTGACAAAATTCCCCTTAATTGAACGCATAGAATGTAATCGTTTTATTGTATTTTGTTATTAATTCTTATTCTTAGAATTCCAGAATCAAATTAAGATTTTAATTATAATAAATGCCGTTAAAGGTGCCTCGATATCGGCAGCTACATGGCAGTCACAAATAAGGAACTTCTAAACTTTTTTATAAAAGCAGGTCAGACGGGCTCCCATTTCCAACAGAATTACGTTGATGAATTCTGCAAAATTAAAGTTTAAAGACTAAAATTCACCCCAATTATATTAAAAATTTCAGTTCGTACCGCGCAGTAAACACACTCCGTCTCAGTTATACAAACCAGTCAGTTAATGTTGTACAGTGAAATAATCGCTGTTTGTTCTGAGATCCACACAAAACACATAAATACACTCTGTGGGCAGAACGTAGAATTTGCGAATGTTAAACATGGTGGTACATATAGTAACCACTAGGCTTTAGGTGTGTACATATAAAGATCCAGTCCGTACCACGCAGTAAACACACTACGTCTCAGTTATACAAACCAGTCAGTTAATGCTGTACAGTGAAATAATCGGTCTTTGTTCTGAGATCCAAACAAAACACATAAATACACTGTGTGGGCAGAACGTAGAATTGTTGAATGTTAAACCTGGCCGTACATATAGTAACCACTGGGCTTTAAATGGTCCTCAACTATTTCTGTAGCAACCATAAAGCCTGCCCTCGATGTCACCAACAAATGACAGTCTGTGATTTTGTCTGGCTGCAGACACGCTACAGTGGACATGTACAATGTGCCATGCACAATGCAAGCCTGACTGTGAATTTTAGACGGCAGAAGGATGTTAGAGCTAAAGAAACGAACGCAAAAACGTGCTGATGCAAACAATCAGCAAAAAAAATAATAAAAGACGAAAGAAAGAAGGAGAGAAAGGAAAAGAGAAAATAAAAACTTTGTTTTATGAAAGGATTTCAACCTTAATTAATGCTTTAAGAGTAGCCCTAAACCTGAACTGTTAATGGAATGTTCACGTGAGGCTTAGAGCAACGAAACGTAATATTAATGGTTACAGGATTACGGTTTAATCTGTGTACAAAACCTTCGAGCTTTGTGAATGTCCGACTGACCGTGCGGGGTGCATTATAGCAAGTCTTTTCAAAGCGAAACTATTTGTATACAACGGCGAAATATTTATATTGTTACTAACAAGTCCTTGTTTTCATGTCACGACACTGTCAGTAACTTAAAATATAGCGTCAAATGTTACGACGCTTAGTGCTTGATGAATTGGTAGGGATCTGGAAGGCAGTTGTCTTGGCACTTGCCTGGAGGGACCGAAGAAAGCCATTAAAGCCTGAGTGGTGTACCGGTCGGGAGTCGAATCACGTACCTTCTAACTAAGTGTTAGAAGGTTGTGAAATTAAATCCAGAATTTCCATGGCAAAAGCAGCATTCAACAAGAAGAAGACTCTTTTCACCAGCAAACTGGACTTAAATTTAAAGAAGAAAATAGTAAAGTGCTACATTTGGAGCATAGCTTTGTATGGTGCTGAAATGTGGACACTTCGGAAAGTAGATCAGAAGTATATGGAAAGTTTTGAAATGTGGAGCTGGAGAAGAATGGAGAAGATCAGTTGGACCGATCGTGTGAGAAATGAAGAAGTATTACACAGAGTCAAGGAGGAGAGGAATATCGTACATACAATAAAAAGAAGAAAGGCTAACTGGATTGGTCACATCTTGCGTAGAAACTGCCTTCAGAAACACGTGATTGAAGGAAAGTTAGAGGGAAGGATAGAAATGACGGGAAGACGAGGGAGAAGACGTAAGCAGCTACTGGATGACCTTAAGGAAAAGAGAAGATACTAGAAATTGAAAGAGGAGCACTAGATCGCACCCTGTGGAGAACTCGCTTTGGAAGAGGCTACGGACCTGTCGTAAAACAGAGTACAGAATGAATGACGAACCCCTCAAAATAACGGGAAAATTTTTGTCCGGCAATTGGCAATATTCGAGTCATTTCCATTCACTGCCCACTGCCTCTTTCTATTATTTTAGTTTCCATAAGAAGGGCTTCTTCGTGATATAAAATTTATTTTAGGGAATCCTCTATGGAAAAGAAAGTGTTAGGAAACACGTGCCTAAATACAAGACTAAAGTGTTACGACTTCATTAATCCGCTAAGTTTCTTATAAATAAAATTACAAATTACATACATAGGTATATTACTAACATCCCTTAGTTCCTGTAGGGGTGCGGGAGACTGTATAGCGCCTGATAACCGCCAGCGTCGTCTATGCGGTGGTTGGAAGCCTGTAAAAACATGAAGGTTCACTTGCAAGGCGATATGTGTGTTGGCCAATTTGCACAAAATTTACTCAGTCTTTGTGAAGGTAAATTACAATATAACCCATCCAGTGCCTTATTAATTTTCTACACACACACACGTTATTGCTTTGGAGCACGAGCAGAGGGATTGAGAGAGAGAGTATAATGCAACAGTGCAAAACTGGAGAGCAGCGTGTATGAGCTGCTCTCAGATGCATAAACATTTCGTGTCCTACGGAAGAACGAACACGCCTTCGGTGTCACGACACAGACCAGCCTCTTAGCGCTGTTTAGGGAAATGCTCGGCACTGCAAGAATCATACAAAATACGTAAATATATTAATATAAAATATATAAAAACGACAGTTCCTCAAT
Organism: Reticulitermes speratus; assembly: GCA_021186555.1. Classification (NCBI taxonomy): domain Eukaryota; kingdom Metazoa; phylum Arthropoda; class Insecta; order Blattodea; family Rhinotermitidae; genus Reticulitermes; species Reticulitermes speratus. The sequence continues at coordinate 12,421,156 of JAJKFL010000011.1, forward strand.
GTTAAAAGAGTTTGTGCAGTAGACTGACCATTCTTATTTCCAGAACTAAGAGTCCACTTACCGTGGTAAGACCTGCTTGATATGCAGGAGTACTTCAGTCATGTCTGGAACCTGGTACTATCTTCAATTTTTGTAACATTTTATCATTTCCTGTATTCAAGTGATGAGATTAGTAAAATAGACTTGTGGTATGTATACACACTGATATGCATACGTGAACACAGTGATAGGTAAAGGTAAGTGTAACAGTAAAGGTAAAGGTAAAGGTAAAGGTCACCCTATAACCTGCCATGAAGACACAGAGGGGCAGTAGAGGTATAGCTTTACTCTTTCTTTAACCTCGACGCTAGATGGGGTGGGTAGTTAACACCACGCCCCGGCCTCTTTACTCCCTGCAAAGACCCGGTACCCTTTGTATAGTAGGCTGGGTAGGCCCCAGGGCCGGTCTGGACAGCTACGGAAAATCTCGGCCCCACCGGGATTCGATCCTCGGACCGTCACGCCCGTAGCGAGTCGCTATACTGGCTCAGTTTTCTCGGCTCGCTCAACACGTGGTAGGCCTACGTGAACACGATAGGCATATGTGAACACAATGATAGGCATACGTGAACACAATGATAGGCATATGTGAACATAATGATAGGTATATGTGAACACAATGACAGGCATATGCGAACACAATGATAGGCATATGTGAACACAATGATAGGCATACGTGAACACAATGCTATGCATATGTGAACACAATGATAGGCATTCGTGAACACACTGATAGGCATATGAACACAATGATAGGCATATGTGAACACAATGATAGGCATACGTGAACACAATGCTATGCATATGTGAACACAATGATAGGCATATGTGAACACAATGATTTCTCTTCAGTGAATACCACGAGATAAAGAAGAACAATTTCATGATCATTAAAAAAGCTATCCCATTACAGGCCTGGACAGGCCACTAGGGTGGGTCGGGATAGCTCAGTCGGTATAGCGACTCGCTACGAGCTGGACAGTCCGGGGATCGAATCACGGTGGGGACGAGATTTTCCGTAGCTGTCCAGACCGGCCATGAGGCCCACCCAGCCTCCTGTACAACGGGTACCGGGTCTTTGCAGGGAGTAAAGTGGCCGGGGTCTGGTGTTAACCACCCACCCCCATCTATCGTCGAGGTTAAAGAAAGAGTAGAGCTATACCTCTACTCCCCCTCTGGGCCTTCATGGCCTGTTCTAGGGAGAACTTTACCTTACAGACCTCTAGAATTCCAGGAGGCTGAGGCTCCCAGATTTCCAGACAATCGGCACATGAAGATGGTAAGGTTGTCAGCCTTACGCACCGGCCGCCTTTACCGCCCAGGAGATACTCCAGGTATCAATTTCTGTCATAGGCTGAGTCGAGTCATAGTGCGGCCTGAAGGATTATGTCAATGAAAAATTACAATGACCCCATCGCGAATCGAACCCGCGACCTTCCGTCTTTTAGCGTAGTGCCTCAACTAACTACGCCACAGCATGGCCCTTAATGAACATTATTATGCAAAATTTCGTTCTTTTGGGACTGCAGCCAACACTGCATTAGAGCTGCATAGCTGAAGCCCATCAATCGTCCGCACCAGTTCGTCGCTAGAACACGCCATGTCATCAATTACAAAACAGTCCTTGTAAGTCTGCATTTACGTTTATTTCTATAATCTGACATGACTTGTGATCAATTTGGTTTCTAGGCCACTTCATCGACTGCATTCAAACTCATATTTGTTTTGTGCTCCTACTCTATACAACAAAGGAAGTATTCTATGCAAACAGTCCTGAAATCAAATCGCACTAAAAACAACGCTTTCTACATTCGCCGTCCAGATAAGCTTTCCTAGACATCAAAAAAGAAGAACTTCCCTCTCGGCAGACAATCTCGGTTACTTCTTCATTACAAGATATGCTTTCGAAATATTGTTTTTTTTTTGAGAGGAGAAAATGACTTCACTGTCTCCGGCGCGGGACCAACATCTTGGTCACAGCACGAGAGGACGTCTGTGTATCCTTCCACTGCATAGTCACGTCTTGAGGCAACATTATTTACACACTGTTACGAGGTCTCTCTAAAATGTCAAATATCACTGAACCGATTTATCTTCTTGTGTGTAGTCTTCAGGCTTGAAATTTGCCAAGAAAGTAGATGTGCGTTGAATGCGTTGATCAAGCTCACTGACGAACGACTGCGTACTGCTTATTTGAGTGGCTGTTTAATGACAGTTATGGCACGTTAGGGGGAGCAGAGAAATGCTACAGGGGGAGGTTGAAGGAAAGAGGCAACTTGGGAGACCTAAGCCTAGGTGGAAGAATAATGGGTCTTAAAGAAATAAGATGACAGGACATGGAAGGGCTTAATTTGGATTAGGTTACGGACAAGTGGCAGAAGCTTGTAAGGCAGTGCGTTTTTGGGTTCCGTAAAAAGCGGGACATTTCTTGACTAGCTCTAAGTCCTCGCCCTAATCTCAGATCCATGAAGTTATTTAGTTATTTAGTTCTACAGGATTCATATGATGGCGCACAACGTGTTCCGTCTGTTGCTGTCCTGAGCACGCCTGTTTTCACGGGATATTCCGGCGGTCGCAGGCTTTGTATGCGATAAATCTGGCGTGTTAGGCCAGACAAAGGAAGAAGAAAATTGTATTACTTTCGGAAATACAGACGAACCCGGTTATAACGACATCATTTTATGCGACACCTCGTCTATAACGTCAGATATTCGGTAGTACCAATTAATTCCTGTTAACCATAACAATATACTCCACGGTTATAACAACACTCGTTTATAACGACACAAAATATTCAGCCCCGTTAATGACGTCATAACAGGGTTCGACTGTATTTTAGTATTAGTATTTCTTCCTCAACCCACGTTTAAAATTAAAAACAAAACCAAACTTTCAGGGACAGGACCAGGGCCCTTCCTGTGGCGAACGGGAAGAACTGCTCAGTTTGGCTGATAGGCAGAGATATTAACTGACGGGTCAACATGTCCTTAGGGTGAGTCACCGTCGCCTCTTTTTTAATAGAATGAAATTTCCTTCTACAAAGGCGTATTTTAGCACATGGAGTGATCGATTGAAGTGTGCTGATCTGACAGCTGACGTCACGTCATAAACGATGAGCCGCTCGTGGTATATGCAAGCTATTCAGCGCGAACAGATATGAAGGAATAATTCGTGTGTATCCTGTCAATAACTATCATTAAAAGAGGAAATATATTTTTAAAGAAGTTCTTTTTCAATTCAGAAAGTCCAATCTCGAATCCGTGTTCCAGGTTTTGCATGCAGCACAAACATTGGGAGCATCACAAAGACAAACGCAAGAGTTCTGTTTCAAATGATCCATAACCGTGCATTGAACAGTTAGATATGGTAACTAAGACCAACAACTGCACACAGGTTTATGAAAATATATTATAAACGTAGTAATACCTCCTACATGTTTCGGCCACTCATGTGGCCATCTTCAGGGCGGTGCGTTACGAAGAATAAATACATTGAGATGTTACAAAGTTATGTGAAACAATGCACATGTAAAATATTAAATTTTAAATACTTTATTTGTTACATACCACAATTAAACTTTTATTTGTATTTTAAAATGTAATACGTATTTTAAATCATGTAATTGTAATATTTAATATTTTACATGTGCATTGTTTCACATATCTTTGTAACACCTCAATGTACGAGTATTTATTCTTCGTAACACACCTCCCTGAAGATGGCCACATGAGTAACCGAAACATGTAGGAGGTATTACTACATTTATAATATATTTTCATAAATTTGTGTGCATTTGTTAGTTTTGACCACTATGTCTAGCAACAGAACGGACTTCACGTGAGGCTCGATGGACGCCACACAACGTGTGGTTAGTCTGAAACAGAAAACAATGCACTGCCGGTACCGGAAATGGAAACACGATTTGTCGGTTGTCGAGACCTTAGGCAAGTCACTGTAACGACTAGACAGTGCTTTGATTTTTATTTTAAACAACAGACAATGTAGAGTGCGAACTGCGCATGGTCGACTAGAAGCACTTCGCTGTACTGTGATCACCTGCTAACAAGACTGCACGTGGCTTAAACCGTGACGTAGTGTACAGAACGTAAGAGGGCGCTGTTTGGTTTGAAAGTGCCACGAGGCTTCACAGTACAGTCGTATATAGCTATAATTTGTTTTACGCCCGTGAAAAGCTCGGCCTTCCCTTCTCTGATTTTCACGAAATTCGCAACCATTATTAAGAGTTTTCTGATTACTTCCTGTAGTGAACTTTATCCAAATCTGAAGATAATTATAAGAAAATAAGTCAGAATTTAATTAGCGTCCTTAGGCAAGATGTGGCTCTCACTGCACCGACTTTGAAGGAACTCGCTGTTGGCCAGCGGAATTACAATATGTGACAATCACCTACATCGTATTTCATTGCAATATGTGGCAATCACCTACATCATATTTCATTACAATATGTGGCAATCACCTACATCGAATTTCATTACAATATGTGGCAATCACCTACATCATATTTCATTACAATATGTGACAATCACCTACATCGTATTTCATTACAATATGTGGCAATCACCTACATCGTATTTCATTACAATATGTGGCAATCACCTACATCATATTTCATTACAATATGTGACAATCACCTACATCGTATTTCATTACAATATGTGGCAATCACCTACATCGTATTTCATTACAATATGTGGCAATCACCTACATCATATTTCATTACAATATGTGACAATCACCTACATCGTAGTTCACCCGAATCAGTGGAAAAGTATAAACAGTACGGGCAGAAAGTCATTTACATGTTGATGACCATCATTGGGCCGATTTTCACAAAACTTTACTGTTCGACATTTAAAAAAGAACATATATAGGCCTATCGAGAGTCATCACAATATACCGAGAGTCATTAAAATACACCCAGAGTCATTAAAATACACCCAAAGTCACCACAATATACCAAGAGTCACTACAATACACCCAGAGTCACCACAATATACCAAGAGTCACTACAATACACCCAGAGTCACCACAGTATACCAAGAGTCACTACAATACACCCAGAGTCACTACAATATACCAAGAGTCACTACAGTACACCCAGTTACCACAATATACCCAGAGTTACCACAATATACCAAGAGTCACCACAATACACCCAGAGTCACCACAATATGCCCAGAGTCACCACAATATACCCAGAGTCACCACAGTATACCCAGAGTTACCACAATATACCCACAGTCGCCACAATACACCCAGAGTTACCACAATACACCCAGAGTCACCACAATATACCCAGAGTCACCACAATATACCCAGAGTTACCACAATATACCCAGAGTTACCACAATATACCAAGAGTCACCACAATACACCCAGAGTCACCACAATATACCCACAGTCACCACAATATACCCAGAGTTACCACAATACACCCAGAGTTACCACAATATACCAAGAGTCACTACAATACACCCAGAGTCACCACAATATACCCACAGTCACCACAATATACCCACAGTCACCACAATATACCCAGAGTTACCACAATACACCCAGAGTTACCACAATATACCAAGAGTCACTACAATACACCCAGAGTCACCACAATATACCCAGAGTTACCACGATATACCAAGAGTTACCACAATCCCCCACACAGTTTGTTTGGTGACACCACATCACGGAATCTGATTGGTGTTTTGATGCACGCAAGCATTCAGTGCACCAGAGAGGGCCTCACCTTGATTTTGTACTGTCATTTGTACGTAAAGTAAAGTAAGAACGTGTACAGCAGGGACTGAAATCGTCGACTTTCGTAAGAATTCTCCTATTTTGATCGCGAGATGTTACAGTATTTTCACTATTAACTTACTATGCAGGAAAAAACGTATCTGTGAAGCAACACGGTATCAATGAAACGCCGCAAGGATTTATCCTGAATTTTTTTAAATGCATTTTAAACTCTCCAAATCGTTCAGACCACCTCTGCGGCCCTCACAGCCTCCTTTTCAAGGGATGCCGGAAGTCTTTCTACGGGGATAAAGCGGCCGGACTGTGAAGTTGACGATTCATTTCCATCTAGTGCCGAGGTTAAGAATGGCTGGAGATATACCACTACTCATCACATATGCCTTTGTGGCGTCGACGGGGACACCTTTACCTTTACTTTTTTTTTTGCCCACACTTGTTCTCGGTAAACTTAACACACCGATTTGCATTTTACAGACGCTGGATGTTCAGTCTACATTACATGTAAACGTCAGTTCGTACCGCGCAGTGAACCATGTCCGTCTCTGTTATAAAGACCCGTCTGTCAATATCCTCTCGTTTTACAGAGATTCTTAGAAAAAAATATAGACTGCTTTTGGGGCAAACTGCATGGCGGTGCCTATAGTTACCACTTGGCTTTTAGCAATTGAACATTTTTACGATTCCGGCATATTAATTAATTCTGAAGGCTGAAGACATACTGGCGATGTTAGACACAAGCTTGTAGCAGGGATTATTGCGACCTGAAGGTGAATAGAGCAAAAGGATCACCTGCGTCATCATGCGTTCCTAAGTTAGGCTTTTGTTATTTGTTTATGAACTCCGGGCTTAATAACATACGTGATAACTGAGCCGTATGCAGCTGAATTGGCCAAATAGCTAGCAAGTTCCTAGCAACACGCGATGTTGCATTAATATTGCCTGTGGCTAGCATTGCTGTTGCCTTCAGACTCACGAGCAAATTACTGCTTCTTTCTGTGTTTATTTAACGACGCTCTAAATTGCTAACCTTATATGGCGCTGTTAACAGACGAACAAGTGACTACGCAGTATTGGTGAACTCGTACAAAAAGGGAAAAACCAATGGACTTCCTGAGATCTGCGCTCTTCTGGGATATTGCACAGCGCTGAGTGGTGATCCTTTACCGAAGTTTTGGGACAACTTATCGGTCCATCTTCAAGGGTCAAGAAGTCCAAGAATAAACGTCGGTACAGAACTACCACTCAGCGCTGCATAACAGCCCAGAAGAGCCTAGATCTCATGTACATGGCGGTGGAAACCTCAAACCATGCAACGAATTTACTCTTAGCGAAACGTGTCAATTTCACACTTTGTCCACCACAAATCCCACATGAACTGCTCTGAGACATAACTTACGCATCCATCAGTCTGTTAGTTTGTTCACGTCATTATCAGTACTGTACCCACACCGGCATTTTTTACAGCCGGTCGTCACGACTGTAACAGAAGCAGTTCTACCCTACTGACATGTGTCAAATCTTAGCATTCCCTTCCTTAATTAGTTGCCATGAATATAGCAGTAATTGCTGTAATTAACACCAAATCTGATTCTACTATGAAGATCATAAATTCTTCGGTTTCAAATTTGAACCACTAAATTTTGCGTCTCATTCATTCAGTGATAATTTTCTTGTCATCTACGAGCTAATATTTAAGGAGCCAATTACTGTGAATTGTGAAATACTGCTGCCAACAAAAAGGACACATTAATTCCTTAAAGCCTAGTAGTTACTTTATGGGCCACCAGGTTTTAACAGTATAAAATCTTACGTTCCGCCTAGGTAGTTTATATGGATCTTAGAACAAACAGCGATTATTTCACTATACAGCAATAACACATCGGTTTTTTACAACAGAGATGGAGTGTGTTTACTGCGCGGTACGAAGTGAAACTTTATATGTAGTTCGGGCTAACCTTCTCCTTTAAATATTGAGGTTGGCTGTCATCTTCCAAGGCGCAGCCTATGGCGAAACAGCCTCCTACAGAATGTCAATTGCTTTCACAGAAAGTTATCAGCTAATGACAGGCAGAAATGGAACGTGAACAACGCACAGTTTTATGAGCTGCTTATCTACAGCAAAGAGTTTTACAGTATAATGGGTCACCTAAACAAAGGACGTAGATTAAGGCACGGCAGACTTTACGTCCATCTGTCAATGACCAGTGAATGGCTCACGTGCAAGCCTTCCCACACACACACACACACACACACACACACACGTCAGCAACTTCTTGAGGAAACTCAGACCCTCAGAACCCGCAGTCCGCTGCGCTGGTCAAGGAGCCTAAACTTCAGGTTAAAACCCTCCATAATAGGAACCTGGAGTGTCCAGTTTTATAGAGGCTGTTGTTTATCAGCCTGGAGTCCGCGAGTTGCGCTTAAATGGTGCGCGATTGTAGCAGAACATCCAGTTGTATTGCCCCATAGGTTCTGCCTAATCTTAAGTTTTATAAGTGCTGTCATTACTGACAAGAAATTTTTTGTTCTTTAACAAATTTCTGCATTAATGTAATAAAGGTTTCTACAGTTTCAGTACGTTTCTTATGCATAAATATTCAAACTTGATATGTTACCGAAAGTTTTGCCCATGTGGATCGCCAGTTTATGTAATTTTGTGAGAGGGTCCGTAGAATTAAGGGCTTAATAAGGGTGTTCATAGGATTAAGGACTTAGTAAGGGGGTCCGCAGAATTAAAGACTTTGTAAGGGGGTCTGCAGAATTAAGGACTTTGTAAGGGGGTCTGCAGAATTAAGGACTTTGCAAGGGGTCTTAGTACTTAGTCTTATGACTTAGTAAGGGGATCCACCATACCAGAAAGGTTGACAAACATCACACTTAGTAGTTTGAAGCCTTGCATTTGCAGACTGTTGAGTACAGTGACAGATCATTGCGTTTGACTTGGCATATTATAGCACTTCGCAATATTTAGTATGTACAACATATTGTCTATTTTTAAAAATGTACATATTTCTGTAAAGTATCGTAAAAGCATAGTTAAAAAAGCTATTGAATTCAGATATGTATGTTTCTTTCATTTCAAACAAAATCCGTACACTGTACCGACACATCTCGAGCACATCGGTGTTCATCGTATCAGCACTGAGCCATGTCTCTCTCTCTCTCTCTCTCTCTCGCTCTCTCTCTCTCTCAGCTCTAATTTATTTCCGAGGCTTGGACAGTTGGGATTAAAGAGGTACGATTTTGAAATCATGGAAGCGAAACTTCAGTCGATTCTCTTCAAATAAAACGTTTCATTCCCATTTTGTTTCTGTCTAAAATCCAGCCCTTCTGCCAGTGCTGTCAGCCTGTAGTGACGTCACAGTAATATGCAGTTCTGCCGACCAAACACTGAGGTTCCCAGCAGCTCGCACTGCGGCTTTAGTAAGTGGCGTTCGCTGCTGTGTTCCTCCGCGCCTCCAGGCACCTGTAAGGATACGTGAACTGCACCACAGCACCTCCCTTCCATATCCTCTGCAATTCATTATTCACTAGTCATCCTGCCATCTGCGCTATATTGCAAACTACGTTATCTGAACCAAGAAATAATTCAAATATGTTTAGCCATACTCATGTCAATAAACCATCTTTTTTTTATAGTTCATTCAGCCGCTGCACAGTGCTGCTACCCTGGCACACAACAAGTAACAAGTCACAATTCAAAATGCCCAGTTTCGCACACAAAACCTGCTTGCAGTGTAATGATTAAAATTCGCATGTGATAGCTGAGTAAATGTTTGGTTACGGAAAGTAAAGCTGCTGAGAGACTGGAGCTTTACCTCCACACACCTATATACATTCATGGTTTGATGCTTAAGACGAAGAAGAACTTCCCATTCTATAAGCCACTTGCAAACAACACACACAAAAAAGGTAATTGGGCTATGCTTTGTGACATGAATTCAGTTTTTGTTTATATCGGATTATCACTTTGCTTCCTGCACACGAAGTATAAATCGAAAAGTATTGACTTTTCTAAAAATAAGGAAAAATATGTCCTTCACCCCCATGACACGGTGGCATATCGGTGAGTGGAGGTACAGAGCCACTCATTTTTAAATTCAGCATTAAATGGGGGGCGGTACACTCCACGCCCTGCTGGCGCCCCACAAACACTCTTGATATTGCTGGGAGTGGAAGCCACGATAGCTCAGTCAGTATAGTAACTAGGCTACAGGCTGAAGAGTCCGGGCTTCAAATCCCGGTAGGTGCAAGAGATTTATTTCTTCTCCGAAACGTCCAAACTGGCTCTAGGCCCACACAACATTCTATTAAATAGCTACCGCTGGATTATTCCGGGGGGTTAAGCGGCTGGGACGTCATGCTGACAGCTCACCTCCAACTGGCGCCGAGGTTAAGAATCAGTGGAGCTGCAATTCTACTCCCCCTATACGTCTTCATGGCGTGGACAGCAACAGCTTTCCCTTTTACCCCTGCCGGGAACTAACAGCTATTGCTTCAAAGTCCAGATGCAGCCAAGCTGCTATACCGACTGAACTGTCAAGAGACTGGAACAAGATGTAAACGCAAGTTACAGCAAGCTTCGTGTGAAACATTTCTTCTATATAAAGAGTAGGCCTATTTAAGGAAGCCAAGTGAAAAGATTTGACAGACTCTATATCAGGCCCGCTCAACCTTATCAGTTGCGGGCAACTTCGGCAATATTTGGTCTGCTTGCAAGAAACATTATATTCAAAACACAGAATGAAGAATGAATAAGTACACGTGTGACTATATTTATAACTTTACCATGTGCCTTTTATATTACATGCAATAAAAATACTCTGATAATAATAGGAAAAGTTTATTAAAAATGTAATTTACTACCTAGGTTAGCGTGTCGCTATTTTATTAACGTAATGTATGTCTCCATAAATAAACAGTTCATGAGTTTTCAAAATTGCTTCAGCTTTCTTCTCATCTTCGCCAAGGTAACGGTTAAACGAAGTTTCCTCATTTCAAATGCACTCACAGGCGACGTTGCGCTGAGTGTGTGTGTGTGTGTGTGTGTGTGGAGAAGGGCCCCGCAGCAGAAGCTACGGACGCACCGCAGCCTTAAGGCTTATTGTGCAACCGTGTAACGAAGATTATTTTTTTTTTCGTTTTTCCAAGTAATGGAGCACCGGTGGAATGAAACTGACAGGGGAAAACCGAAGTACTCGGGGAAAAACCTGTCCCAGTGCCACTTTGTCCACCACAAATCCCACATGGACTGAGCCGGGATCGAACCCGGGCCTCCGCGGTGAGAGGTCGGCGACTAACCGCCTGAGCCATGGCACAACCAACGTTGAACTGAGTCGCGAGCATCAGATTGCTCTCAAGGTAAGGGTTGAGAGGGAATAATCTATCATGTGTGAATGTGGTGTGACTGACTGTGACTTGACTGTTTGTGGTGTGACTGTGACTTGACTGTTTGTGGTGTGACTTGACTGTGGTGTGACTGTGACTTGACTGTTTGTGGTGTGACTGACTGTGACTTGACTGTTTGTGGTGTGACTCTTCGTGGTGTGACTGACTGTGACTTGACTGTTTGTGGTGTGACTGCGGTCTGAGTCACTGGTATGACTGCGGTGTGACTGACTGTGGTGTGACTGTTCAGTCAGTACGCAGTTGTTGCACAAGCCCACACAAGCCCACACATGCCCAAACAAAACCACACAAGCCCAAACAAAACCACACATGCCCAAACAAAACCACACAAGCCCACACAAGCCCACACATGCCCAAACAAAACCACACAAGCCCACACATGCCCAAACAAAACCACACAAGCCCACACATGCCCAAACAAAACCACATAAGCCCACACATGCCCAAAAAAAACCACATAAGCCCACATATGCCCAAACAAAACCACACAAGCCCACACATGCCCAAACAAAACCACACAAGCCCACACATGCCCAAACAAAACCACACAAGCCCACAATGCCCAAACAAAACCACACAAGCCCACACATGCCCAAACACAAGCCACACACACAAAACCACACAAGCCCACACATGCCCAAACAAAACACACAAGCCCACACATGCCCAAACAAACACAACCACACAAGCCCACACATGCCCAAACAAAACCACACAGCCCACACATGCCCAAACAAAGCCACACAAGCCCACACATGCCCAAACAAAACCACACAAGCCCACACATGCCCAAACAAAACCACACAAGCCCACACATGCCCAAACAAAACCACACAAGCCCACACATGCCCAAACAAAACCACACAAGCCCACACATGCCCAAACAAAACCACACAAGCCCACACAAAACCAGAACATTTCCAATCCCTTTCCAATCTACCCTCACACAGATGAATTTCTTTTCGGATTTGATAATGATTGATTGAATGCCTATCTGCAGAAAGCTTCTCAGCAAGACTTGTTGGTGCAGCCTCCATATATCACACACACACGATACGTCCAAAGTAACGTCCCTGGCTCCTCCTCTGTAATTCCTGCACACTGTTTAATTTTCTGACAGGCTTACGTTCTGTTATGTGTTCCTTCCACTTGCGCAACGCACACACAAACTAGCTACTGGCTGCTGTGCCTTGACTGCCTCCCCTTGCCTTCACGTGTTACACAGTTTTACATTTGCACTGAACTCAAACGTTTCTCTTTATCGTCTATCTTAATTTTACACTTATGTGTTTACAATTTCTTGATACCTTCTGCCATGTTTTCGCCTGTTCTAATTGCAACGTCTGTCCATTTTCTCCATACAGAGCGAAGTTACCGAGATTAAGCTTACAGCTATTGTGACTCTCTGCGGAAACAATTCATAAAACTTTAAAAATGTTTTGACATCATACTTAAGAAACGAATTATATCGGGTGACCCACAAGAAATTTAACTTAAATAATGATGTAATTACTTGTAATTATTTCATTTGCCTTCAATTTTTTACTTGCACCAAGTGGCAACATTGTTGTCCCGTTGTGTCATTTGTGTGCGTGCTTAACTGGCATTTACGAGTACAAATGCAGCAGTGTTTCACTGGACTATGCCGAGACTACTGGGACATGCTGTAGGTATGCCGTATTCAGTACCGAGTATTTTGTCTTCCTCTTTGCGATATGTAAGATAATAACATTAAAAAGCACAGAAATATAATTTTGCCTGTCGTATGAGTGTGAAACTTGGAGTGCCTCACATTAGGGAAAGAATATAGGCTAAGGGGTTTCGAGAACAGGGTACTGGGCAAGACATTTGGGCCTAGGAGGAAGAAAATAGCAAGAGACTGGAGAAAACTGCGTAACGAGGAGCATTATAATCCGTACTGCTCCCTAAATAGCATAGTATTGCAATGATCAGATCAAGGAGGACGATACGGGGGGAGACTTTGACATGTAAAGGAGAAAGGGGGGTATGTAAAGGGTTTTGGTGGGTAAAGCTGAAGGAAAGGGAAATCACAGGCGCGGATGGAATGCAATAAGAAACTAGGTCTTAAAGAAATGCGAGAGGTCTTGGACTGGATTGATCTGGCTGAGGATACGAACAAGTGGCCAGCTGTTGTGAATACGGTAATGAACATGCGGGCAGTTTCTTGTGTTGCTGAGTAACTATCAGCTTATTACGGAGGACTCTGCTCCACTCAGTTACTTAGTGCAGCACACCATTTTAAATTCAGAGGTGTCGCAGAGGCACACTTTGTTTATGTCAGCAACAGCCCACCTGTGAGCGGTAATGTCAACATGACGCCAGAAACTGCGTCTTCAGCTATCCGCAGAGGATGGGGCACGGCACGGCGTGGAGGGGGTTAATGAAGTGCGTTGTGCCATGTCATAAACACACAGCCGATCTTAATGGCGGCCAGGGCGGAGGGGAGAAGGTGTAGGTAGTCAGTAGCTTGCTTTACTGCGGCTACCGTTCGTCCAACGAAGTGCGCTTATTAGTAAATGAATTGCGCTCCTTTTCTTTCTAATAAATCAGTTCTTATGATTTTTTTCCCAATGGCTCGACAGCCCCTTGGGGGCCTAGGCCACCTCATTTTTCGAGGCTTCACGATCACACACTTTTTAGACACACCACACTCGGTAGGACTCCTCTGGACGAGGGGCCACCTGGTCGCAGAGACCTCTACCTGACAACACACAACACTCACCAGAGACAGACATCCATGCCATAGGCGGGATATTTTTTTTTTTTTTTGCCTGTCCGGGGTATTTCCCCTTTGATCCATTTTTGTACTGTTTTTTAAATCCTTTTTTGTCCTTCATGTCACTTTACGTTCCATGCTACCGTCCTTACAAACACAACACAAACATCCATGCCCCCAGTGGGATTCGAACCCACAATCCCAGTAAGCCGTAGACCCACGCCTTAGACCGCACGGCCACTGGAATCGACTTACCGATTTACTGAATAGTTCCAACTGCCTAAATTACTGTTTCTCCCCTCTATCTCCTCATCTTTATTTATGACTTCTGCTGCCCATTATTTTACCTCTTCCTCATTTTGCTTATTATTAATGAAGAAGAAGACAATGATTACGATAAGAACGATAACTGTTACCATCGTCTTGTTCTTCATTGTCTCCTCACGCTTGAATGTCCTACACTTTTCTTTGGTTTCCATTAACAGACAAAGAGTTGCACAAATGAACTGACATTCCAGCATGATTTACAAGAATGCTGGGCTTTGCAGTAAGTGTATGCTTTCACCAACAGAGGGTACTGATTGCATTGTTAGTCTAGTTCACATCTTATTTTACTGGGAAAATTTATTTATTGCTTGTTCAAGTTCTGTGATTTTCAGTTTTAATAAAGGACAATTGGTTACTTCGTTTTATTACAATTTTACATCGAGTACTGTACACTGTTTTGTGTTTAGAGGTCTGGATGATGTGTAGGTTTTTGGTTCTTCTAGACTGTTACTTCACGTGCTGTTATTATCAGTTTTAATAAAGGACAATTGGTTACTTCGTTTTATTTCAATTTTACGTCGAGTACTGTACACACTACTTTTGTGTTTAGAGGTCTGGATGATGTGTAGGTTTTTGGTTCTTCTAGACTGTTACTCATTCTTAAGACTGTAGTGCACCTGAAGACGAAAGCAGTCTGCTTTTGAGACGTCGTGTTTGTACACTCAGTGACGATGGAAAAAGTACAAGTAGATATCAGTGATATCACGCACGTTACACCATTGTCTAAGAATTACAGTGTACAGTAACAGTTTACACCTTTCTTTCTATATTCCTTACTACCATTATCGTCATTATTTTTCTTCTCCTGCCATTGTCTTCCTCTTTCTAACTATTTTTCCTTCACAATTTGCTTCTCCTCAGTCCTGTTCCTCTTTCAGTTGCACAAATCATGCATGTCTGTTCATAAAATCAGAACACGTTAAAATGGAGGCGTGGCTTGATTGAAGGCTTTATGGCGAAAGTCATCGAAAAGCTGCAGAAACCCACGAAATGTGTCAAGATAAGAGATATGCAGGCAGAAATTTAAATGTAAGTTTAGGACATTTATTACTATTATTATTATTATTATTATTATTATTCCACTAAATCCTTTAGCCTAGCTCCGTCTGAAACAGGGTAAAGTTAGCAACGCGCATGACACGAAAAAAGCCCGCGGACATCACACTTGCAATTCAGCAGTAAGCAGATGGTCAGTGTAACTACCCACTTCACGTCTGTCTGTTGTTACGTTCAGCCACAACAACTTGCAACATGTAAACCTACCAGTGTTTGGTGTTAAGTGGCAAAGAGCTTCAATGTTGCTTAACAGTTTTTGGGTTGTAGCCCGGCGTCAATTTTTGGTGTATAACCAACGTTTCGGGAATACTTGTTTGTCCTATCTTGAGGGTCTTAGGTAAAAAGGATGCCAGGAGGTAAGAAACATGTGTTTATATAGGAGTGGGGTCAAGCCTTCAATTACATAAGCTTCAATGTTGCTTACCGACATATTTCAGTACTGACCCTTCAGACATTTTGTGTGTTTCATTTCACGATGCTGCCAACTGCTAAACTCACAAGTCAGTTTGCTTTATACTGCAGACCTTGACTGACCGCACCAATGCACTGATGTCAGCCATCATACATCTGTACCTTGCAACACGTATCGTGTATAGTGATGACTCAGTGACCAACTGCGCTTTTTGTTTAAGTCCTGATGTTAACTTATGGCACGCAACAGTATATTCTAATGAATGGTCTTTTAGTGGCTGTACTGGTGTGTGTGTGTTTTGTCTGTGTGCAGCTAGTAACTGCATTTGCGAGAGAAATACGACTTTATAATGCGGCACAAATCAACTTATCTTGAAAATTACACTAGTAATTTCAGTTTCATATTTAACAGTAACAATTTGAAATAATAACATCTAACTAACTAACTCCATGGAGCAGAGTCCTTCTTGAGAAGCTAACAGGTCCTGAGTTAGTCAAGAAATTCCCCGCATTTGATGGAACCCGAAAGTTCATTACCGCATTCACAATGGCCAGCCACCTGTCCCTATTCTGAGCCAGACCAATACAGTCCATGCCCCCATTCCACTTCATGGAGATCCATTTTAATATTATCCTCTCATCTACGGCAAGGTCTTCCAAGTGGTCTTTTTCCCTCAGGTCATAATAACATCTGCAACTGTATATCGCCGAGATAAATAAGAACGGGCAAAGAAAATAATTTGTTCTAAAAATAAGGGTATATAGGCGGTACATTTTATGTGAAATCTATGTACATATATTTTCTTGTTATCACTATTTTTCATGTTATCTATGAAGCTATATAAGTCTGGAAAATACCACTTTTTGTCCCACAGATATTTCTCTGATGTCTGTACGAATTGATGCATGTAGGACATATATTGAGAGGTATTAAAAAGGGTACTATTTGATACTTGTTCCGTAATACTCGATGTGATATAATGTAAATATCTAAGTAAGAGTATTGTGCATTTCCTGGTTGAATGCTGTCAGCTGATTATAGACATAGAAAGGAACGAAAAGTACAAAGTCTAACACCAAGTTACTTTGCAAAACACTTACTTGTACAGTCGAGGTGGCACTTATTATAAGTTGTGATATCGGCATGTGCTAATTAAAAGCCTTACGAACTGACAGCAGCGACAAGGCACAATCAGAGTCACACACACACATATACAGAGCAAGTACTTCTACACCGTGTGTGCCACATTCGATTTGGTCATAAAGTACTGCAATTAGCAAAGGGCTTCAAATTAGAACACAAAACACATACACGATGCCTTTTCATTACAACATAATACTTTAAAATATACTACATTTAGACTGCGATAAAATTTTGAAAGTTAAACAGCAAATATAGAAGCTCACACAGGGACCATGTAAATGGAATGACTAAAACATTCCATGGAGTAAACTTTTTTCCCCCCGATCCCAGTGGCCGTGCGGTCTAAGGCGTGGGTCTTCGGCCGCTCGCTTACTAGGATCGTGGGTTCGAATCCCACCGGGGGCATGGATGTCTGTGTTGTGTTTGTTGTATAAGGACGTTAGCATGGAACATAAGTGACATGAAGGACGAAAAGGATTTAAACAGTACAAAAATGGATCAAAGGGGGAAAACCCCGGACAGACAAAAAAAAAATCCCAACGGGGGCATGGATGTCTGTCTCTTGTGAGTGTTGTGTGTTGTCAGGTAGAGGTCTCTGCGACGAGCTGGTCCCTCGTCCAGAGGAGTCCTACCGACTGTGGTGTGTCTCAAATGTGTGTGACCATGAAACCTAGACGAAACGAGGAGGCCCAGGCCCATATAAGGCTGTCGAGCCATTAAAAATAAACTTTTGCCCCCACGGAATATAATAACCTATCCGCAGATGCACATGACAGCAATATGAGGGAGTGGAGAATGTAGCTCCACATATTTTTTTATGAAGGGCACCACAGCCTTAAGACTTTTTGTGCAACCCCAATGAAGATGATCAGGATTAGCAGTATTTTACCAATTTTTACAATTAATGGAGCACCAGTGGAATGAAATCGACAGGGGAAAACCGACAACTCGGAGAAAAACCTGTCCCAGTACCACGTTGTCCACCACAAATCTCACATGGACTTGACCTGGGACCGAACCCCGGGCCTCCGTGGTGAGAGGCCGGCGACTAACCGCCTGAGCCATGGCACGGCCTTAGCTCCACATATTCTTAGCCTCAGTACCACATGCAGTTGAAAGGTCAGCTTTACGCTCCGGCCGCCTTAAGCAGGGAACAGTGCCCCGTTACCCACGCAGTGCCAACTGCATCCATGTGCATTTTTAGGGAACTCAGCTAGCAAGTCACATAGTCACCACATGCAGGAATTCAATAAATTTCCATTTTAGTGTAGGGACGCTTCAGGACTTTGTGCTTCTATCTTGTATTTTCTTGTATGGATTTCTAAGCACTTCGCATTGAGGTTACGTCTTTGTTCTGTTTACGAGACGAAGTTTCCAAGATTTTTATGTGCTTTGAAAGGAGTGGAACTGTGTATGAACTGTATACACAAGTTTTCTCTTTGTAGCAGACGCCAGTCAAATGAAGCGCTGTTTCCAAGCGACTAGTCATATAATATGTCTACCGATCCACTCTCTGCTCCACAAAACATCATAGAGCAGAGACCCCTCCAAACACAGGCTGGGACGAAAAATATTTATCAGAAGTTCAATTCGACGATTCCATTCTTCTGGGATGTTACACTATTTGTTTGGCCGAGTAATTACCCACGTTTCAAACGATCGTCGTGCCTTCATAGTCACAGCCAAGCATCCCTGTGACACAGTACCATCGTCACAGCCAAGCATCCCTGTGACACAGTACCATCGTCACAGTCAAGCAGCCCTGTGACACAGTACCATCGTCACAGCCAAGCATCCCTGTGACACAGTACCATCGTCACAGCCAAGCAGCCCTGCATCACAGTACCATAACCTAGCGGTTTGGAACTCTCAGCAGCACTGCTGTGAGAATCTCAAATATCGCAAATTCCAGCGCTCATATCCTGAGGTCCGAGGCCTGACAGTTCTCCTGTCTAGTGCATACAAAGGGCCATTTACCAAGGTAAAGGTGGCCCCAGCACCCTCATGCACAAAGGCAATCTTAAATTCAGATTAGGCGCTCAGTACTTTTCCTTTAGAGTCTAAGTTAGCGTACAACTGAAAGTCAGTCTGTCCGTTTTGTCGTCAAGCCCTCCACCCCTCCCTTCTACGCGAACCATGATTACATTTTATAAAGCACTGAGTCCCACCTTCGCAATCATAGTCCCGTAGTGTTCCTGTCTAGGCCTTGTATTGTATCCGGCACTTAAATACATATATATTACGTAAATAATTATGTAAATTACGTAAATAAATACGTATATATTACGCAAATAAATATGTAAATTACGTAAATAAATACGTATATATTACGTAAATAATTTTGTAAATTACGTAAATAAATACGTATATATTACGTAAATAATTGTGTAAATTACGTAAATAAATACGTATATATTACGTAAATAATTATGTAAATTACGTAAATAAATACGTATATATTACGCAAATAAATATGTAGATTACGTAAATAAATACGTATATGTTACGTAAATAATTTTGTAAATTACGTAAATAAATATGTATATATTACGTAAATAATTTTGTATATTACGTAAATAATTGTGTAAATTACGTAAATAAATACGTACATATTACGTAAATAATTATGTAAATTACGTAAATAAATACGTATATATTACGTAAATAATTGTGTAAATTACGTAAATAAATAAGTATATATTACGTAAATAAGTATGAAATTACGTAAATAAATACGTATATATTACGTAAATAAATACGTATATTACGTAAATAATTTAAACACTACATTTAATATAAATCATATTTTAAAAGTCAGTTGATACTTCACAGAGAACACCGCCCATTTCTGTTACCAACACCAGTCAGTTAATTCTATTTACTGTGACAATCACTGACACACGTCACTATACCATGCATGCGAAAACGTAGAGTTCCTGAACATTAAGCTTGCACATACGGTTACCGCTGAGCTGAGCGTGAGAAACTGTGCTACTGGTTTGTTGAGAACGTCGTCTGTCGTAAAGCCGGGATTAGACGGCGCGTGGCTCGTCCAGTGACGTGACGTCACTTGCTCGGCCAACAGATCGGAACAGAAAAGACAATCTGGCTACACGACGCGGCGCAGCTCGGCAAATGGCCGACCAGCGGCCTTGCTCGGGTAGGTTCGGTTCGGCTTGTGGAATAAGTCGTGTTGTTCTATGAACTTAAAAATGTCCTCGTTTGACCACTCCATTCTAGCCAATACCAATTGTGGGACAGAAACTTTCACTCTTCGCGCACCCCGACAGCAGAAAACAAAGACCAGACCTAAGTGTATACAGGTTGGACGAGACTGGCTTGGCGCGTAGACTGCAAGCGCCGTGTAGCCGCAACAGCTGCCCGCGCCGAGTCCCTTTGAGGTTCGTGAGAAAACCGCTTCTGAGGCGATCCCACGAGCCTCGCTCCACCAATCACACTCCGCGCCGCGCCAGGCCGGTTACACGGCGCGTTTGAATACGATGCTTTGTCAGTGACGTCAATTATGACGTAAAACGAGCCGAGCCACGCGCCGTCTAATCCCGGCTTAAGACTAAGGCCGGGTTCTCACGGGGCGTGAACTACGCGCGTAAATCACACTGGCGTGCTCACTCGTGTTGCCTCCACGCTTGGTGGAAAGCGTGAGCTGTTCACACGGACAAAATGTTTCAGTACAATCGTGACCATGGACGGGACAGTTGCTGAGGGCTGTGCCGTAGTGTGCTCTGTGTTTTATGTAAGTTTAGCACATAAAATCCCGATCTCTGTCTTGCTGCTTGCTGACAGTATGAACTTCTCAAGTTTTTTAACTTCACTAACATTTCTGCAGGTCCGAATCCAGATATGTGTAAAGCGGCTGATATTCGTTTTGCTGCCGCCGCCCTTAAATCTCGATCACGATACTCCTCCAAAGTGGCATTATACAGAACAGGTTCATTTTGATATAAATCCAAGAAGCGTAACGTTTCGTTGTCACTGAGTCTTAGCACACGTTGGGACATCTTTTACATCACGAACGCAAGTACCACGACTGAAAATCAAACATGGTTTGATCCTGCCACGACAGGATCGTGGACTGCTGACGTCACACGCAAGGTCCACGACTCCGCGTTCACACGGGTAGTGGCCCACGAAAGTGTGATTCACGCGCGTAGTTCACGCCCCGTGAGAACCCGGCCTAAGCTTGACATCTCACAGCGCACAGTTGCCACACTCTGCACATTTACCAGTACGCACATTAAGAATTAAAAGTAATGCCCTCCAGGAAACAGCAAGAAAAAATTGCCAAAGGGCCGGAAGAAGAGTGCGCTCTGTCGAGAGTCGCCACAAGTATTTTGTATTTATAAATCATATATGGGTTTGAAATCCGCTTTATGGGCTGCTGGTTTACAACACCACGGCATGTCTCCTGACGTTTCGGGAAAAGGCGCTATGCCGGTCCTTGCTGTAGAAGACGGAGATACAATCAATAGGTTCCGGCGAAACGCTGTTTCTATACCCAAACTACAACAATCAATGTCAAGCCGACACACTTTCTGATTCAACATCTTCTTTGTTGAAGAAAAGATAAACACATTATAGACAGGCCGACAATAATAGAAGACAAGCTTCTGTAAAAACAGGAATCCATTAAATGAATTAAGGCTGTGTATCAGAGAGAGGGCTTAAACGAAAGAGAAACAATGGCAGTGTTGCAATTCTGTTAAAGTGTGACGTCACTGCCCTACCACTTAGCATATCTGTGTGAAATAAATTATATAATTTTAAACGACACGCGGTGCATGTGAATTATTAAAATAATAACCTAAAACATGTAGTGATTTACATGTTGCAATTAATGAACTGGTAATAAAAGGAAAGATTAAAATGATCCAAAATCAAAGCCAGCCATTCGGCTCGAGCCTGAAGCACTTCTGCCCAACTGTCCGTCTCATAGCCCAGCTGACGAGAATTCTCCTCACGAAAGTTGTTCACACACTTATTTCCCTCGCAAACCCAGACACACACTATGTGCAAAGCGACACTGCACGTGGACAGATAGCAAGAATCCTTGTCACGTAACAACAAAACATAACGATTTATTTAATTTAGTCACAAACAGTTGCCTAACCCTGCTGCTCTGCACCTTGCCTTCTGTTGTCATGCACTGTAGCTTATAACTAAATCGGTAACTGCAAGCTTCAGCGTCAACAGTAACAAACTTCTGGACACGATGAGAGTCACGTGTCTTCAAAATTTGTAATGTTATTTAGCCTTAAGTAAGATTTTCTTTAAATTTTGATTGTTCCGCGCGGCACCCCCTCCAGATATGTTAATGATACACGACCACTTCCCACACCATCTCAGCAAATTAATCAAGCAAAGGTCAAGGTGTCCCTGTCCATGCACTGAAGGCATACAGGAGAGTAGCAATACAGATATACATAGCCGTAGCCTCAGTACTAAGTGCAGTTAATCGGTCAACCTCACGCTCTGGCTGTTTTATCCCCTAAGAAGAACCCTGGTACCCATTTAATAGGAGGCTGAATGGGCCCCAGTGTCTTTCTAGATGCTTTGCAGAAGAGGAATGTTCTTTGTCCCTACCGATATTCTGAAGACAGATCGGGTCGTGTGTCAATACATTTGTACAAGTAACAACAGAACAGCCGATCCCAGTGGCCGTTCGCTTGCTGGGATTATGGTTCCGAATCCCGCCGGAGGCATTGATATCTGTCTCTTGTGAGTGTTTTGAATTGTCAAGTAGAGGTCTCTGTGACGGGCTGATCACTCGTATAGAGTAGTCCTACCGAGTGTGGTGTGTCTTGAGTGTGATCGTGAAGCCTCGATAATGAGGAGGCCCTGGCCCACTAGGGGCTGTTGCGACATTGGAAAAAAAATGAAGATATAAAGAAAAATCTGTACCATGAAAATAAATCCGTGGTATGTTCAGTTGGTCTCATTCGTTCATTATTTCCAACCCAAAAGTTGTGTGCAATTATCTCTTCTCCCATTCACGCTATATGCCCCTCCCATCTCAGCCACTTATATACCCATAGAATGAGATATTTTATAGAATTAAGTACCCAAATAAAGGCAACTGTCTTGTGAGATGTAGACACATATCGAACTGCATGGTGTGAGGCCTAAGAACAGAGCAAACTCCATGACATTGCTTGTAAAAACCTCAAATTCCACACGCAACAAACTGTAATCAGTAAGGCAGTTAACTTACTCCACAACCCCACAAGATACAACTCCTACATTCGTTTCAAAAAACTCTTCTTTCTGCTGTCATCCTCCTTGACCTTCCCTTTAAAATATGCTTTACCTATCAAAAGTCTGTGTACATTTCGTGTTTCTCTACTGTTTTTATCCTTTCCTTGCACATGAATCACTCTCGTAGCCTCGTGAGCTACTTGACTGACCCAACATTTTATAATTACCTCTGTAAACGACAGAAAAACGTCGGAGACTAAGTGTGACGTCAGAGTACAGTCACAACAAGGCACCTAGGTCTGCGCCTCAGTACGATATGCAGAACCATCAGCATGTTAACTAAGTGTGACGTCAGAGTACAGTTACAACAAGGCACGTAGGTCTGCGCCCTCAGTACGATATGCAAAACCATCAGCATTTTAACTAACTGCTCACACACTTCAGTTTTATTGAGGTTTCGGATCCCCGGCTTCTGTTCGTATCTCGCGCAATCGGACTGCAAACTGCTACGTACTTATTAAATTCTATTCTCCATCGAGTTCCCAGATTAAGAATACGTGGAAATATACCTCCTTCCCCATACGTTTTCATGGCGAAGTAATTAACAACAGTGTACAAGAACTGTCCGTGTGAATGCCACGAAGACGTATTGGCAGCTCCACCCATTCTTAATCTCGACACTACACGGAGGGCAGTAATCATCTTCACGCACAGACCGCTTTAACCCCGAGGAAAGAACCCCAGGTACACGTTTAATAGGGGGCTGGTTGGGCCATAGATTCAGTTTGGATGCTTTGGAGAAGATAAAAATGTAACCCCGGACAATACAACCCGTAGCCTAGTCACTATATCTACTGAGCTATCCCGAGTCCCTTAATTAAGAACCAGAATAACTTTACCTTTACCTTTACCATTACATCTTGCACCAACTGAAGCCTGTATCCCTGCACATATAAGCTTTCCTCTTGAAATTCGGCTCTCAGCAAGCCCCATCAAAAGCGTGGGATAAAGAATGTGCTGTCAGCGCTCCTGGTGGTGAAGTGAGGCAATCAGGTAGCTGGCCGATGCCCGGGAATCGATCAGGGGCCCTTATATATTTTTAGATTCTTGATGTTCCGACCGCACCATGTCAACGGGTGTCCTGTAATCGATTGCCCGGAGGCGTAATGCTCACGGGTTATGGTACAATTTGTTTACACTCACATCTGTTGTTTTTACCGCGCATGCGCTGATTCTCAGATTAAAGTAAGTTGGCTCTGGGACTTCAAAAGCATTATTCATAGCAGAAGATTTTTAAGGCCAGTCCATGCAAGAAACTGGCATCACCTTTCTCCTCTTCTTCATCTCCGATTCCCCTTCTGCCTTCATTGATATCGCTCTTCCCCCCCCCCCCCTTCCTCGCACACATATTTCCTTCTTGCTGTCACAGCCGTACAAGCCAGCACAATATCCCCCTTGCACGCACAGTGTCCTCAATCGGTTGCAAGTAGATACACAACTGCGTGAGTGGAACCCATAATTATTATCTGAACTGAACACGGACTGTAGCACTGAGTGTATTCACGAGATATGTAACATTTGAAGTCACTAATATTTACTGTACGATCCCAGTGACCGTGCGCTCTAAGGCGAATGTCTGCGGCCGCTCGCTTGCTGGGATTGTGGGTTCGAATCCCTCCGGGGGCATGGATGTCTGTCTCTTGTGAGTGTTGTGTTGTTAGGTAGAGGAGTCTGCGACGGGCTGATCACTCCTCCAGAGGAGTCCTACCGAGTGTGATGTGTCTGAGTGTGATCGTGAAGCCTCGATAATGAGGAGGCCTTGGCCCACTAGGGGCTGTTGCGCATTGGGAAGAAATATTTACGGTGCATAAAGAATGTCGAATAAAGGAAAGGAGTGATTCCTAGAATAGGAGAAAAGATGTTAACAGGAGCAATTTTCATGAAACTGCGATTAAACAAGAATATTGTTTAATGGTGAATTACTACACTAACTGAAGTCAACATACACACTGAAGTTTGCATCAAACAGTCCTTGTAGCCTAATTCTCAGCACTCAAAGCTTATCAAAACAGCCTCAACACAAAGCGTTCCAATACACTCAACCAACTGTAAGGATTAATCATGAGAATTTGTAGAATGTCTCACGCCAACGCACGTAAGGTGCACAACTAAGCACAGCAGTAATTCCGAAATTTCCATATGAATGATTTCCCTGATGATGGCCGGGCACAGGCCGAAAAATATCGGGAATAAAACTGTCAAGAAGTAAAGGAATGTGTAACACAATCCTGTATGTAAGAGTGGACGGTGTTAGTTGTTAGTGTTAACATGTATCGGCTACGTAACGTCCGATGTCACGAGCAAGCTTGTATCTTGTTAGGGAAACAAACAGCACAGTTCAGAACATGTCGTATGTTACAGTGGTGCTGCAGGAAACTGGAATGCTGTGGATCAGGAAGGTTTCTGCAGCTTTGTAATTTCGTCTCATTATTTTAAATGTACTTCGGGCGGACACTTTGAAGTTAAATAAGACAGTACAAATGGGTCAAGTTGTGCCCGTGCACGCATAGAGGGGGAGTGTACTTATATCAACAAACACATCTGTTTGAAAGCAGATAAATTCAAGTGTGTATACTTTTAGAAAGGTATAATAAATCTGGCCCAATTTCTCGAAGCTAGAATGGGATTGGAAATACCTAGAGCAGACCATCTGTTGATAATGGTATTCCTCAGTCTCTCCTAGGACGTGCCAGGAGAGTAAAATAAAATTAAGACAGGTCATGAACATTTTCGATATATTTTAATATTCATCTTTTACGATTATATCCCATTTCATTACACATTACATAAAACATACACTTAGGGCAGCATCGTTAAACAATCCAATGATCAATAAGTATAAACAGTTTGCGAATACCAATGCTTTATTCTGCTCAAAACGCATTTCGGCGCTTACACCCATTTTCCACTCAGTCACACGTTCTCACAGTACGCTTCACCCACGACAATATGGAGACCCAGCTCTGCGTCGCGTAGATTAAAATTTAATTTCAATCTAATCCTTCCATAAAAGTGGATTAATGAGTAACGTTTGCATTCCAATGTTTATGCTGAAAGATATCTCTACTAGAAAGCTGAAGTCCAAGCCGTTCGTATAGCGTACTTTGTACAAAGCAGAATTGTAACCTAGACCAAATTATTCCCACAGCTGGATGATTCAGTACAAGGAAAGGCTACAAATCAGCTGGCAAAGTGGAGGGCTTGTAACTTTATAATAAGATCACATTCGGAAAATTGTTTTGATACAAAGCAATCACGGAATAATCAAATTTATTTCTGCACGGGGCCGAGAACGTAATACTTCAGCTAGTGGCCTGACGATGCAGCGAACAGTACTTATTACCCTGACTGCTTACGGGCAAGAAAACCCTTTCCACTGCAATGCAAGCCTTTCGCGCTGGCCATTGGACCCACGTACAGCCACTTTCATTGCAAACTCCTCACAGCTTATCCGCGTCCACTGTCGTTATAGCCTTCAGACTGTCCTTGTGTTCCTCCACGGACCAAGGCAAAGAACTAATGTAAACTGAGTCTCTGATGCACACCCATAAGTGGAAATCAAGGGTTGTGAAGTCGGGTGAGCGGTAAGGCCACAATTCCAGGTGCTCCTCGGCTGACCCACATGGGAAATAAGGCACCCAGAAACAATCGTACCTCCAAGTGGTAAGGCAGAGGAACGCCATTTTGTTGGAACCTAATTTGTGCGAGACCATCGTCAGTGTGCTGCAGTGCCTGCATCTCTGCTGGTTGACACTCAAGTATGTCTGCACGAGACCATCGTCAGTGTGCTGCAGTGCCTGCATCTCTGCTGGTTGACACTCAAGTATGTCTGCACGAGACCATCGTCAATGTGCTGCAGTGCCTGCATCTCTGCTGGTTGACACTCAAGTATGTCTGCACGAGACCATCGTCAGTGTGCTGCAGTGCCTGCATCTCTGCTGGTTGACACTCAAGTATGTCTGCACGAGACCATCGTCAATATGCTGCAGTGCCTGCATCTCTGCTGGTTGACACTCAAGTATGTCTGCATGAGACCATCGTTAATGTGCTGCAGTGCCTTCATCTCTGCTGGTTGACACTCAAGTATGTCTGCACGAGACCATCGTCAGTGTGCTGCAGTGCCTGCATCTCTGCTGGTTGACACTCAAGTATGTCTGCACGAGACCATCGTCAGTGTGCTGCAGTGCCTGCATCTCTGCTGGTTGACACTCAAGTATGTCTGCACGAGACCATCGTCAATATGCTGCAGTGCCTGCATCTCTGCTGGTTGACACTCAAGTATGTCTGCATGAGACCATCGTTAATGTGCTGCAGTGCCTTCATCTCTGCTGGTTGACACTCAAGTATGTCTGCACGAGACCATCGTCAGTGTGCTGCAGTGCCTGCATCTCTGCTGGTTGACACTCAAGTATGTCTGCACGAGACCATCGTCAGTGTGCTGCAGTGCCTGCATCTCTGCTGGTTGACACTCAAGTATGTCTGCACGAGACCATCGTCAATATGCTGCAGTGCCTGCATCTCTGCTGGTTGACACTCAAGTATGTCTGCATGAGACCATCGTTAATGTGCTGCAGTGCCTTCATCTCTGCTGGTTGACACTCAAGTATGTCTGCACGAGACCATCGTCAGTGTGCTGCAGTGCCTGCATCTCTGCTGGTTGACACTCAAGTATGTCTGCACGAGACCATCGTCAGTGTGCTGCAGTGCCTGCATCTCTGCTGGTTGACACTCAAGTATGTCTGCACGAGACCATCGTCAATGTGCTGCAGTGCGTGCATCTCTGCTGGTTGACACTCAAGTATGTCTGCATGAGACCATCGTTAATGTGCTGCAGTGCCTTCATCTCTGCTGGTTGACACTCAAGTATGTCTGCACGAGACCATCGTCAGTGTGCTGCAGTGCCTGCATCTCTGCTGGTTGAAAACTCAAGTATGTCTGCACGAGACCATCGTCAATGTGCTGCAGTGCCTGCATCTCTGCTGGTTGACACTCAAGTATGTCTGCACGAGACCATCGTCAGTGTGCTGCAGTGCCTGCATCTCTGCTGGTTGACACTCAAGTATGTCTGCACGAGACCATCGTCAATATGCTGCAGTGCCTGCATCTCTGCTGGTTGACACTCAAGTATGTCTGCATGAGACCATCGTTAATGTGCTGCAGTGCCTTCATCTCTGCTGGTTGACACTCAAGTATGTCTGCACGAGACCATCGTCAGTGTGCTGCAGTGCCTGCATCTCTGCTGGTTGACACTCAAGTATGTCTGCACGAGACCATCGTCAGTGTGCTGCAGTGCCTGCATCTCTGCTGGTTGACACTCAAGTATGTCTGCACGAGACCATCGTCAATATGCTGCAGTGCCTGCATCTCTGCTGGTTGACACTCAAGTATGTCTGCATGAGACCATCGTTAATGTGCTGCAGTGCCTTCATCTCTGCTGGTTGACACTCAAGTATGTCTGCACGAGACCATCGTCAGTGTGCTGCAGTGCCTGCATCTCTGCTGGTTGACACTCAAGTATGTCTGCACGAGACCATCGTCAGTGTGCTGCAGTGCCTGCATCTCTGCTGGTTGACACTCAAGTATGTCTGCACGAGACCATCGTCAATGTGCTGCAGTGCGTGCATCTCTGCTGGTTGACACTCAAGTATGTCTGCATGAGACCATCGTTAATGTGCTGCAGTGCCTTCATCTCTGCTGGTTGACACTCAAGTATGTCTGCACGAGACCATCGTCAGTGTGCTGCAGTGCCTGCATCTCTGCTGGTTGAAAATCAAGTATGTCTGCAAGTCCCACAGGGCTGTCACTTCCAACACCAGTCTTTCTGCAGTACACACTTGTACTGGGAAACACGGTGGCGCAGTTGGTTGAGGCACTGCGCTACAAGTCGGAAGGTCGCGGGTTCGATTCCCGATGGTGTCATTGGAATTTTTCATTGACTTAATTCTTCCGGCCGCACTATGACCCTGGGGTCGACTCAGCCTCTAACAGAAATGAGTACCAGAAATAGTGCCTGCGTGATTTCAGGCTTTTGCCGCGTTGTAGATGAGATCTGCTCTGTTCTGGGATATTACGCAGCGTAAAGTGGTAGTTCTGTACCGACGTTTCGGGAAAACATATGGGTCCCATCTTCACGGGTCTAGAATTCCAAGGAGGTGGGACTGCTAAGTTGTACTGAAACGTCGGTACGGAATTACCACTCTATGCTGCATAATATCCCAGAAGAGCGCAGATCTCAAACTATTTACTTTTTATATTTAACCATCTATTGTTCAAGAATTCTTATCCATTTCGCCGTTACTTATATTTCAGTAACAAATGAGCATCACACTCCCCCGTTAACTGGCAGACAACCAAACGTTCACCACGTCCAGACAGCGCGTATCAGTGGCTGTTGTTTCCATAACAACAATGGTCCATAAAGGCTGGAAACACTCAAGGCGCACAGCAAGCTGCATTTGCAGAGTCATGCTGGCGCTCGGCGTCTGTTCTCCGGCCCTCTGTGTCCACATAAGGACATCATGGCTTCCACTTTACCGTTAAGTGAAATGTAAATCTGTCCCTGAAGACGCATTTGACCAGAAAGTTGTTGTCTTTTTCCATGCAATGTCCCACTTCAAAACCAAATTCCTACATATTTTCAATTTTCACTATAGGTTTAAGACACTTTACAACACTGTCTTTCAAATTATACGTCATGCAACGCTACGTGTTTCGGCACAGCCCTACCATCAACAGGCTTGCTAGCATAGTTAGTGTTCAGTCACTGTGACTGTCAGTCACAATATGTTCATATTACAAATTACCTTTAATGATGACTACGTCGCTATAGTACATACTATACGCTATATACATAAAGCAACGCACCAACATAATGAATATGGAATAATAATTTAATTGAAGTTAGGACCGGAATATGAAGCTGTACGTGAAAGGTGTTTATGTGTGTAGCATATATGTGTATAGCATCTATGTGTGTAGCATGTATGTGTGTAGCATATATGTGTGTAGCATATACGTGTGTAGCATATGTGTGTAGCATATATGTGTATTATATATGTGTGTAGCATATATGTGTGTAGCATACATGTGTGTAGCATATATGTGTAGCATATATGTGTGTAGCATATATGTGTGTATATTTATATATGTGTGTAGCATATATGTGTGTAGCATATATGTGTGTAGCATATATGTGTGTAGCATATATGTGTGTAGCATATATGTGTGTAGCAATTACATATGTGTGTAGCATATATTTAAGTGTGTGTTATTGCATGCACACATATGAGTATGGAATGCCTTCACAATGTTGTGTGTAAAATTTAGAAGCTCTGACTTTTGCATTTGGTGCCAACTCCCGCAATCAACCCGAAAACAAGTACGACCTTCAGTGACATTCAGTAACACACTGTGTTAAGGACACAAACACGTATGTGTGCCTAGCAGTCAGCGAACACCAAACCTCTCAGATTACGTGTATTAGCGAAACTTTTGCACGAAATAATTTGTTACGTATTATAATGCATAATTCATGCATAGATGCAGTTTCAGTAAAGCTGAACCTTTTCAATAAAAGGTCTAAAAATTAATTTGATTGCACTACTAAATATATTTGTTGGTACACTATATCGCACGCTTCTATCTCCAGAACAATATTTTCGTTAAAACTCTGGGTGTGAACCACATATCAAATATATACGACCTTCACTTGAAATATTCCATGAAATGGTTTTTTATTATTTTCAAAATGGGTGACTGGCTCGAATATTATCCATACTTCTCATACAAATATAATAATAACAAAGTTAATTAAAATTCCGTAATAAAATTAAATTGTGGAGGTGTATTGTTATGTACAGCCAACGTTGTATTCAAAATAAATAGCTCCACACTTCGGCTTATTTAAAATGCATTTTCTGTATAGAGCAGGAAAAATTTGAATATTAATTATTGTTGTTATGTCGAAAAAACATGAGTCAGTTGTTTATATTCCTACAATATCGACATGATGTAATTAACTGATGATCACGACAAAAAGTGTACCCTGTAGCCTATACAGCAGCAGTCAGAAGTTGCTTGTACCTACGCAGTTGGGCAGGTTGCAGCTCCATGACACAAAAGTCAGCGAGATTTGGTACCCTTAATAACAAAGGACAGTTTTATAACACTAAGCTTAAGGTCTGCTGTGCTGTGAAGCCATGTAGGTGACAAACTTCACTGTGTCATATTTCAACAGGCTTCACTGACTCGACGGCC
Organism: Reticulitermes speratus; assembly: GCA_021186555.1. Taxonomy (NCBI): domain Eukaryota; kingdom Metazoa; phylum Arthropoda; class Insecta; order Blattodea; family Rhinotermitidae; genus Reticulitermes; species Reticulitermes speratus. Next base: position 12,452,583 of record JAJKFL010000011.1, read on the forward strand.
TGAAATTTCACTTTCATAACTGCCCGGAACCCCCCGTTAATGTTATCAGTTCAGCACTGAGGGTTCCAAGAGGTTGAGTCTCCCAGATTTCAAGACAATCGGCACATGAAGGTGGTAAGGTTGTCAGCCCTACGCACCGGCCGCCTTCATCAGGAAATACCTGGTACTCATTTCTGTTAGAAGCTGAGTCGACCCCAGGGTCATAGTGCGGCCGGAAGGACAATGTTAATGAAAAATCCCAATAACCCCATCCGGACTCGAACACGCGACCTTCCGGCTTGTAGTGTAGTGCATCACCCAACTTCGCCATTGATATTAAAGTTAGTGTTTTACACACTGACCCTCTTCTTGGCCATATTTACGTCGCACGTTTTTAAAACTGCGTCATCTCTCGTCCTGTGTACAAAACTACACATTATGTAACTTAGCAAGGCCTTTCTTGTTTCCAAAACACAACGTTTCAAGTTACACAGTAAACAGAACTTTATTTAAGGAAAATACGGCCTTTCCTCAGCTAGTTTTCACGAAACCCACAAAACCTCGACATTGCAAGGACATTCATTCATATCGGACAGTACAGACAGAAACTCATTTAGACCTTTACGTAAAAGTACTGTTTTGGCTGCAACCATTTTCAGGAACTCTCATCTGCTCTACAGCATTACATGGACACCTCCCATACCAAATTTCACCTAGATCGGTTAAGAATTATCGAATCTGAGGGTGTAATTTTATTGACGCCCTTACGTAAGACGTGAGTCACTCAGTAAATTTTTACTAAACTCAAACTGGTTCAACAACTTCTTTTAAAAGAACTCGTACCGAATTCGATAAAAGTCCGACAAAAGGTTTAGACCCTTACAGGAAGTGAAAGACATGCAATTGGACGCAGGTGGTCTCCAAATAAGGCGTCCTTTTAAACTTAGCAAATAATATTGACAACTCCTTAAATAATAAATGTACTTCTCCCCCTCAAAACTAACGAACTCCATGGAGCAGAGTCCTTCCTGTGAAGCTAACAGGTCGTCAGCTAGTCAAGAAATTCCCCACGTTTTATGGAACCCGAAGGTTCATTACTGCATTCACAAAAGCCCGCCACCTGTCCCTATCCTGAGCCATATCAGTCCAGTCCATGCCCCCCCATCCCACTTCTTGAATATCCATTTTAATATTATCCTCCCATCTACGTTTGGGCCTTTCAAGTGGTCTCCTTCCCTCAGGTCTCCCCCTCAAAACCCATTACTAATTCAAGGGCGCGTCTTACAATCGATAGCCTCTTAGAATGAGGAAGTTGATCCCGAGTTCAGAGCGGTGCGTGGGGTCTTACAAAATGTCCAAGCATGTAAAGACTTTGCTTCATAAAGCCACTGCTCACAATATTGCCCAAGTAACAGCCACTTTATTCCTTTTAAAATATAGAAATGTATTGACGAACCACACGCACATGACTTAGTTTCCTGTAAAGTTTGAGGAAGGATACCAAGATTACGACCCTCCGCGACGTGACGCCGTGTAGGAAGGTAAATATAAACTACACGACGTCATATCCCGAAGGGCTCAGTACGCTCCTCACCAAAATATCATATTTTGAGGTCCGCATTGCCCTCTGCACAACGTAAGCCCATGTCTACACAAGGCCAGCTGTGTACACTGCCACTCACGGCAACGACGAACACGCCTCTTCTTGCAGAATATGGCGGTAAGCGGTTATCTGGAGCAACAGGTGGCGGGTAGGTCGAGAGGGTTTTGGCGAGCATTCCTGCCTGCCTCCATGAAACACCCTGCGTCCTAAATTGGTGCATGCAGAAACGTAAACTTTTATGACCTTCCAGGATGCTCAGGTCTCTTGGGGATGCAAAGCAACTGCTTCTCGATGTCGCAATTTTGAGAAGCATAAAAGCGAGGAAGGCTGAATACAGCGAGTTTCGTGCCCCCAAAACTGTCAGCATTTCACGTCCATCTTCCGGATATTTAGCTACTACAGAAAGTTCTCCTAATGCGTTTACCAGTTTCCTTTTTGACAAGCTAACAGATAAGTTTCCTGCATTTTATGCAAGCCCACATTTGCCCCTATCCTAAGCCTTACAAATCCAGTCAACCACATCCCATTCATGAGATCTGCGCTCTTCTGGGACATTACACAGCGTCGAATGGTAATCCTTTACCGACGTTTCGGGACAACGTACCAGTCCCGGCAAAGAAGTACAAGAATAATGGACGTCTTGACCCTTGAAGATGGGACCGATACGGTGTCCTGAAACGTCGGTAAAGGATTACCACTCGACGCTGTGTAATGTCCCAGAAGAGCGCAGATCTCAACATCGCGGCGGAAGCCTGAAGTCACGCCCCACTCACTTTAAGGAACGTTGTAACTTTATCCTTCCTTCCTCCACCAGACATTCCAAGCAACTTCCACACCGAAGTCCTGTATGCACTGATCCTCTCTCAAATCGTGCCATATGCTCTGTCTACTTCATAACCGCCCAATGCAGTGTTTCTTAAGGCACAGTTCAGCTCGCACCCGTCTGGTTCTCAAAATGTATTTCCGCACCCAAATAGCACATTTTTATATTCGGTCGGTTTTTAAAGAGTAAGACAGAGTGTAACTGTAAAGTGCAAGACAGAGAATTTAATATTTGCTTTAAAATCACAGATAAGTTAAAAAAAAGTTAATGTCTGGCATCCCTTACATGATACATCACAGAAGTAGCTGGTGCATCAGTAGGTGGTGCATCACCTCAGTTTAAGAACCCATGACCCAAATGAAACATAAATAAAATGGAATAAAAAGACGAGACAAAGATTATATACACACAAATAATAGTAATAATAATAATTATTATTATTATAAATGGAGACAACATCCACCACTTTGCACGACACAACATCAGTAAAAACACTAACACTCCTATAAAGTGGTACCGGGTCTCTTTCCCAGGGGTAAAGCGGCCGGGGCGTGGAGTTCACCACCCACCTTCATCTAGTGCCAGGGTTAAATAACGAGTAGAGCTATACCTCTACTCCCCCTCTGGGCCTTCATGGCCTGTTCTAGGGAGAAATATACCTTTACCTTGTTTGCGACACCGCAGCTTCTGCCAACGATTGTAATAGTTGGCCTAATTTAAATTGGGCGGACATATGGTCATGTGGTACACAGTAACAGTGTATTTGTTCGGCATTAAAAACCTGCACTTTTAAGACAACAAAAAGCAAATGTCACATAACTATGACTATCAAGCAGCCTCACTGATGTATAAATACCTGTTTTTCACGCTCATAAACATTTCTGTTAATATTTAACCATAATCAGGGAAACAGAAACTTGAGGCTCATCCGATTTGACACATTGCATTCATATGCAACAAGTTGGGAAATGTCCGTAGAGTGGAACCATCTTGCGCTTTCGCTCTTATTGTCTCGTGAACACTTTCCAGAAAAGAAAAATAATATTTTAAAACACACTGCAAGGTGTTTCCGTAACTTGGCAACAGATTTACAATCGACCACACTAGAAATATCGTAAGCGGGGAGCAGTGCAACGATGCCCGACGTTTAAAATCGATCAAGCTCAATTTTCGATACTCAACTACTTCTTCAGCCTCAGTTTGTGCCTCACAGAAGAAACGGTCTGTCTGAAATGTGACACGTAGCTGCATGGCCTTCAATTACAGTGCAGTACAAACACAAGCAACCTAGTGCCTCATCGTGACACGTGGCAATCAGCTTATTCTGCTCACGTGCAATCACGGAAGCCGTACTTTTTCTCTGTGATGAAGGGCCCCGCAGCAGATGCTACGGACGCATAGCAGCCTTAAGACTTATTGTGCAACTCTGTGATGAAGATGAAGAGAAAGATGACCAGTTTTTTTTCATTTTTACAAGTAATGGAGCACTGGTGGAATGAACTTGACAGGGTAAAGCCGAAGTACTCGGGGAAAAACCTGTCCCAGTGCCACTTTGTCCACCACAAATCCCACATGGGCTGACCCGGGATCGAACCCGGGCCTCCGCCGTGAGAGGCCGGAGACTAACCGCCTGAGCCATGGCACGGCCCTAAGCAATACTTACTAATGCATTTAGAGTTAATTTACACTGACGAGTCTATACTGCAACTGTCTTCCAATTATTTTATCTGACAACTTGCATCACTCTTCACCCACACCGTTCCACCTGACTGCTCGCCGCTATTCCAGTTTGCCCCAAGTCGGGCTCCACGCCTTTTAATTCAATGTATTTCTGTTGGTGGGCTGATTGCGTTTTGCGCGCCATAGTTAAGTAAGGTGCTGGAAATGTTGTCCTTCGGCTCTCAGACACGCGGCACATATAACAATGTTGTCCTTCGGCTCTCAGACACGCGGCACATATAACAATGTTGTCCTTCGGCTCTCAGACACGCGGCACATATAACAATGTTGTCCTTCGGCTCTCAGACACGCGGCACGTATAACAATGTTGTCCTTCGGCTCTCAGACACACGGCACATATAACAATGTTGTCCTTCGGCTCTCAGACACGCGGCACGTATAACAATGTTGTCCTTCGGCTCTCAGACACACGGCACATATAACAATGTTGTCCTTCGGCTCTCAGACACGCGGCACACATAACAATGTTGTCCTTCGGCTCTCAGACACGCGGCACATATAACAATGTTGTCCTTCGGCTCTCAGACACACGGCACATATAACAATGTTGTCCTTCGGCTCTCAGACACGCGGCACATATAACAATGTCCTTCGGCTCTCAGACACGCGGCACATATAACAATGTTGTCCTTCGGCTCTCAGACACGCGGCACATATAACAAACACGTTGTATTTCACGTGTACCTTTGGCGAGCGGATGGGAAGTGAATAACGAGAGTTTTCAAATAAAATAGTGCTCCTGTATTTGTGCACACGATCGATTCAATAGGCTAATGGAGAAGACCCCTGCGCTTAGTCAGCCTGCATTAGACATTACACAATTTTAACACGTTATTACGATACCTAGTGTTATGTTATGTTATGTTAAGTTGCAATGGGAACTAATGTGAGGCGCTAATACTGGGAGCAAGAACGAGAAATATGTTAGCTGTGCTGATGGCGATCGTGACGCTATAAGTTTACTGCCAGGCCACATCAATCTGGTGGCCCATAACTTGATTAGTGCAGGAAAGAGCAGTCCTCGTTATTACAGCTTCGACAGAGCCATTAACGGGCGACATAAAGCACAATACAGGACGACTGCCTCTAGAAACTCCGAGTTGGACTCATACAAGCCACCAGCCAGCAAACTAATCAGCTAAATGGGAAGCGATAGGAAGCCATTAAATGTGTAGACAAAATCATTTTTCCCTTGAATTATATTCAGAATGAAACTGCGACTTCAATTTAGTTATTATTACTTTGCTTAGAGGAAATCTTTTGAGTGGAAATTACAATAGGAGGTGAAGAAGGCCGGGAATTAATTCAATATCCTGTCCCTCACCAAGGATGCTTTTGAAGTATCCTTCGTCATTTAGTCAGAGTAGCCTTCAGCGTTTTCAGTTTTATTGTATTATTTTATTAAATTTGTTACTTCAATAATTTAAGTGTATTAAATATGGAAGCTGTCAACTGCTAAGATTATACAGATTCAGTGATGGATGGATGAGTATAGAGAATTGGTGGAGTCATACCGCCAAGAGGCACGGAAGTGCGCGGAGAAAAACCTGTGCCATGGCTACGTTGCCGACGATAAGTCGCTTGCAATCACTAATAACCCTAATGAGCCAATAACAAACAAGCTGAGCATGCACAAAACCGAGCAGACAGTGATGCAGCTGTGAAACTTTACGTCTTTCAATCCATGGATGCCCAGTTCGTATCTCGGCCGACATACCGGCTCTGTCAGCCGGCTTTCTAACCAACACACGTCAGTCTCTAGAGCTGAAAAGAGAGAGTGCCGCCATATAATGAAAATCGCCGTCTTTCGGTCATTCGCTACGCATTTTTCAAGAGGCCTTCCCGTTTTTTTTTCGCCATATAGTTCGCATTGTGCAAATGAAAGAACGTCGTTAAATAAATCTTGAAATAATTTATTGTATGAAATACGGCTTTATGCTTGTACAATACGCACGGAAGAGAGAAGAATGCACACAAAATTGTTTTAGAAAATCCAAAGGAATAAAACGACATAGGAGACAGGCATAAAATACAGGATATTACTAAAATTTATGTTAGAGGAACAGGGTACAATGGTTCGAAATATTTTCACTTGACTCAGAACTGGGTCCAACAGAGACTCTTCTAAATCCCATGACAAATCACAAAAGTTGGGGCATTTACTGACAAACGTACAAACACTGGTATGGTTGGTAACGTAAGGACACGTAGCGACATTCAGTGACCAAACCAGTGCCAATGTATTCACGTACGGTGCCTGCTATTTTGTGTGACGTAAGAAAATTAAATTTTATAGGCAGGCTTCTAGTAAAAATTCTCAAAATGAACTGACACGAAAATAGGTCCAGCGGGAGTCTAGACGAACATACAGACAGACAGACAGACAGCAAGCAGATACGACAAAGCTAATAGTCGCTTGTCGCAGCGTGGGGAACGCGCCCAGAAAATACGCTGTTTTAGGGAGTAAGTGTTCATGGTGTAAAGAAAAAAAACACAACACCAAAATAATTGTAATACATGTAAGAACGCCATACTTAATGCTAATCTGGATTACCTTTACTGCCTAATATACACCTGGCGAATAAGGTGTTTCGAACGGTCAGTCCGAACTGCAAAAAGCAGTGCTCTGGCTCACGTAGGTGGACGTGAGGAACACACCTGCACGTGAAGAACACACTGCCACTCACCTGTAACAACAAGCAACATTCACTTTAATAAACCAGACCAGCTGTAGCTCGAAAGTTTGAACGACTCCAAATTGCCAAGGCTTCATCACTCATGTATCAAGTGTCGCCAACAGCATGTGCAGACTCTAATGTCTGTTGCCATCGCTCATGTATCAAGTGTCACCAACAGCATGTCCAGACTCTAATGTCTGTTGCCATCTCTCATGTATCAAGTGTCGCCAACAGCATGTCCAGACTCTAATGTCTGTTGCCATCGCTCATGTATCAAGTTTCGCCAACAGCATGTGCAGACTCTAATGTCTGTTGCCATCGCTCATGTATCAAGTGTCGCCAACAGCATGTCCAGACTCTAATGTCTGTTGCCATCGCTCATGTATCAAGTGTCGCCAACAGCATGTCCAGACTCTAATGTCTGTTGCCATCGCTCATGTATCAAGTGTCGCCAACAGCATGTGCAGACTCTAATGTCTGTTGCCATCGCTCACGTATCAAGTGTCGCCAACAGCATGTGCAGACTCTAATGTCTGTTGCCATCGCTCATGTATCAAGTGTCGCCAACAGCATGTGCAGACTCTAATGTCTGTTGCCATCGCTCATGTATCAAGTGTCGCCAACAGCATGTGCAGACTCTAATGTCTGTTGCCATCGCTCATGTATCAAGTGTCGCCAACAGCATGTGCAGGCTCTAATGTCTGTTGCTATCGCTCAAAATAAACTAACAACAAAATCAGACATGAAACAAAAATTACAATTTGGGATGCATGTATTTTCCAGATGATTTTCTCTTAATCTGTTCATCCACGTGTATCCCTGTAACACTCTTTCCCCACAGAAATTCATACTTTTAAAGCTAAAGGTAAGGTAAAGCAATACCATTACAGGCCTGGACAGGCCCTGAGGGTTCCAGGAGGTTGAGGCTCTCAGATTTGAAGACAGTCGGCACATGAAGATGGTAAGGTTGTCAGCCATACGCACCGGCCGCCCTTACCCCACAGGAAATATTCCTGGTACTCATTTCTGTTAGACGCTGAATCGACCCCAGCGCTATCGTGCGGCCGGACAGATTAAGTGGATGAAAAATTAAAATGACTCCATCGGGAATCGAACCCGCGACCTTCAGGATTTTAGCGCAGTGCCTCAACCAACTGCGCCACCGCATTAAAGACAGCTCTATTAAGCATCAGGCCACAAAGGGGTGTGCAAAGTGTTGATATGGCTCTAGACGACATTAACACCGATGCTACATGGGAGTGAATGGGCAGCTTCACGTCCCAGCCGCTTTATCCCCGGGAAAACGGCTCCTATTACGCATTGGATAGGAGGCTGGAGGTGGGGCCCCAAAGTCGGTGGATGTAGCGTTAGGTAGGGGAATCCGTAGCGTAATAGCGGTTGTTTATACTATAGGCCTACGTGAGGACAGTTTTACTGGGACTCAACTTAAGGACTGTGTGTACGGTCCGTACTATTTTGAACAGTCGAAAAGCCTGGAATGACTCGTTTTTAACACTTTTAACACTTTTAACATTGCAGCATTGTGATTTATAGTTGTTAATTTTATGTATTTTGGAGTTTTAGTGTTTAATGTTTTGCTCGCTTTCGTGGGGCGACCAAATGAAGAGATTGCTGTGTTGGATCTACACTACTTTGCTGAAGATGGAAACTTGGTGCTGAAACATGTAGGGGTTTTTAATGTAGCTTACGAATGTATTCTATCCATGTGCATGTGTTGTTTGATGTAATGATTGTAACAATGCGCACAGTATGAAAAATATAAAATTTTCAAAGATTGTGCGTCTGACAAGACCTAAACCACTCAGACTGCAACACACACACACACACACACACACAGGTGCCCTCGCCTGCGTTTGGACCGAGACGGAAGGCAGTGTACACTTTAGGATACAAGCGACGTTCTGTCGTCGAGCGAGTAGCTCCCGCCTTTAATTGGAAAGGTCGAGCGGTCCCTTCTCGAGCCTTCGGAAACTGTGAACCGCTCACTAGCCGACACAGTGCCACCTGCACCACCAAACACCCGGTGTGAGAGCCTCAAGTCGCCCAATATGTAGCTGCCCCCAACAACTGTTTCTGCCTGCTCTCGGTCAGCCTGTGTTTCGACAAGATTTTAGCCGCCCCGACACCTGGCTTCATTAAGAACGGCGATTGTGCCAGGGTTCCAATTGCCTCACTGCTGCTGAGGTCTCACAAGCAACAAAGCAACGTGCCAGCTCATTAATTTAACAGCAAGACGCATTATCGACCGGAAAACACTCTCTGTGCCTTTGTTCTCAAAAAACCAAGCTTCTTAAGATATTTTTAATGCCTGAAACAACAGCTGACGTCACCAGCTCTGTCACTTACTTGGACAGAGATGTCTCTATTTGCTTACAACAAAATAAAGCTTAAGGTTGATCAATGATATTCTATCTGGAGAATTTTAGAAACAATTGACTGTGTGCTTTAAAAAACTGAAAAATATTAACCCTGAATCTTCATAGCACCTGTTAGAGAGACATATTTGCGAATGCAGGTCTTCTAGGTGTAGGAAGATTGTCAGGGCGACTTACTCAGCACAGTGAGAAGGAACGTAATGCTTTTATGTCCCTGGGTTAACTGATCTCGTTGTTTTCAGTCGCCTATTTCCGACTCTGAGAGACCATTATTAAAGAAAGATCTTTCTATCCTCACAACAGTCCAGTCCAGCGTCCGTGTAAATGTACACCCTTTATAATGACATCTGCGGCTCGTCGTCCTGCAGGCACAAGTTCATAATTCCTGTTGCTGTAACACAATTATTTGCACAGATGAGTCTCCAGCACGCAATGTGCTTGTTAAGGGGCCAAAGACAACACAAGTTTAGAGACCACTGTCAACGGACACTTACATTTCTCTCGCAATAAATTTTCCGAATAAACAACAAGTTAAACTTCCCTGAGAACAAGGTCTGTCATAGGAAGACGTCACAAATATTGCCATAAGACTTGACAAATATTCATCATCAGTCACACAATAATAGCCTTAAAATGAGAACGGTGTCACTGTCAATGTGTCTGTACTGCCAAGCTAGTGACAGACACTTTTCGCTCTGTAAGGGAAATATGTAGGGCCAAGTGTCTTCGACAGCAGCTAATTTGTAAAACTACTGTCACTGTGATCACACTTTGGTTCTCCCTTTCCGTCTTTCTATATTCTTCTTTTCCCCTTCTTTCTCCCTTTGCTTTCGTCCTATAATTCTTTGACTCCCACTAATAACTACTAACTAACTAACTCCATGGAGCAGAGTCCTTCTTGAGAAGCTAACAGGTCGTCAGCTAGTCAAGAAATTCCCCGCGTTTTATGGAACCCGAAGGTTCATTACCGCACTCACAACAGCCCGCCACCTGTCCCTATCCTGAGCCATACCAATCCAGTCTACGTCCCCCCATCCCACTTCTTGAAGATCCATTTTAATATTATCCTCCCATCTACGCCTGGGTCTTCCAAGTGGTCTCCTTTCCTCAGGTCTCCCCACCAAAATCCTGTATGCACTTCTCCCCTCGCCCATACGTGCTACATGCTCCGCCCACCTCATTCTTCTCGATTTGATCACCCGAATAATATTTGGTGATGAGTACAGATCATTAAGCTCCTCGTTATGTAGTCTTTTCCACTCCCCTGTTACCTCGTCTCTCTTAGGCCCAAATATCCTCCTCAGCGCCCTATTCTCGAACACCCTCAGCCTATGTTCCTCCCTCAGTGTGCGAGACCAAGTTTCACACCCATACAAAACAACAGGCAAAATTATAGTTCTGTATATCTTAATCTTTGACTCGCACTATCTTAATAAAATTAATCACTTATTTCATGCACCACACTGTACTGAAATTCAATTACACACTGCAGAACCATTTCTGCAATACGTACATTTGAGGTTACGTCGCATCAAAAAATTACAGCACCATTACTAAATTTAATCGAAATCCGTTCAGAAGATCAAATATACTGACAGGTACAGTGTGTTTGTTTTATCTCGGTTCTGAGCACCGCAACTGTCACGGGGTGTCTTGGAGAATGAGGGCTTTCTATGCGACATGGCCACCGTCCTCCGTGCAAGAAAACCCCTGCATGAAGGCCCTTTCAGTTACGAGTTCACTTTATAAATTTAGTGCAGAGTGTGATGTGAACAAGAGCCTACATTTCCATCACCAAATACGAGCAATTGCCGTCCTCAGCTTGGCGACTGATATCAACCGAAGTGTGAAAATTGGTAATCGAAGGCCAAAACTGTTGCTGTCGCACGAATTTATGGGCCTGTAGTGGAAAATTGGGGTCAATGTACCAGTATCTTTGAACCCCTTTTGTATTGATCCGGTCACAAAACGTGGCCACATGGCCGTACCTAACTTTCAATTGTCGGCAAGTGACGTCACAGCTCAGGAGATCAACAAAAGTACAATGATAATGATGACGAGTATAATGATTACAACTACATCAATTAGACAGACTATTACTATAGGGCCTATTATTATTATTATTATTATTATTCTGTTATTCAAATTTTCACTGTAAACTTAGTTGGTCCGGATGTGTGAGGTGTTAAGGGTTGCATTAAATAAGTCGTCGTGAGCAATCGAGTATTGCTTGCCCTCTAGTTCGAGGTTTAGTCATATACTAACTTACACTTCACCATCAAGTTATTAGGCGTGTGTTAATAAATATCTCACATGTGTTCGGACTGGAAGGGCAATGTGCTGAGACAGGCAGACACGTACATACATACGAGAAGTGGTACAATGTCAGGAGAATCCCTCAAAGAAAAGGGACACTTTAGAGGTGTAAGAGTGACAGAAATGTCATCGGATTAAAGGTTGTGGTTCGTTTGGCTCGAGATACGTAGTGGTTTTTGTGAAGAAGGTAATGAACATTCGGATTTTGTCTAGCTGAACAACTATTCCGTCTTCAAGGCGAATTCTAAAGAAAGAGACAAGTGTGTAATAGACAATAAGATATCAGTCTGTAATATGCCGTCATGTCGTAGCGTACTGAGTAAAACCATGCAAACCGTCAACATTGGTAAGAGGCTTGCCGGATGTTTTTGAAAACGATTCACTTGCCGGCGCCTAGATGGAGGCGTTTTTTACTGCGATATCGGAGAGAAGGAAGAAGAAACAATTACGGCAGATGTAACAGGAAAATAGAGTAAAGGACAGAGTGAAGTAAAGCTGGGGACAGACTTAGAAGGAATCATTAAGGGCAAGACGACGAGAAGTGGGTCTTGGTGTTTGCACTGGCTCAATTAGGGGAAGACGCAAGATAATAAGTTATGAAACTTAATGAGCCACTCTCCGAAACGTCCCTTTCTTAGAATGCTGTATTTTTGTCAGAGAATGAACAAAATCCAGTTGGAGTGCCATAGCAGTCAGAAGTGGACACAATCGGCAAGGCAGACGCATTGCGCGTGTGGCTGCGTAGGTTGGTGACTCAGAAGTGATGACGTTACACATTTTGTTTGTTATAATGCATGTGGGTAATGACTTGTGGCGAGACACAGTGAACAGTCGTTACGAGTTTTAGCTTTATGTGCTTCTGTGACGATTAAGTGAGAGACGGAAGAAGCGAATTGCACAATTATAACTTACTTCATTCAACAGAGCCCTTCTTACGAAGCTAGCAGTTGCACAGCCGACCTATAATATCCCCTCCTCTTGTAAAAAGGGGCTAACTGCCACTTTGAGCTAAGTTGAGTTATGTGTAGCGAATGATTCAACTAACGGTCCTCTATGACATGTACAAAGATGACAACTCCATCGTCAAGAATAACCAAGACAGGTAGGCGATATCCTACCTCTCAAAGCATTTGTCGTATGTAAAACGGAGCCACCTTCTTGCCTCTACTGTAAAATTGATATTCTGTGGGTTGTCCCCTTTTTAAAAACAGGGGCGATATAATCACAAGATATTCGTCAACATGTCGAGTGAGATGAATCCATTTACGCCCTTCCAGCCTATTTCCTTGGGACACATTTTAATATTATACCCCGTCTACGCCTAGGTCGTACAAGTGATCTATTACCTTTAGGTTTTTTTAACAAACCCCTTATACATAGTGGCACATGCTGCGCCATGTGTGATGATTATGATGACAATAATAATAATGTTAATAATTTGTCACCACAACGAAATTTTCATACCGACAACAGAACATTTATAACACCAATTAACCTACTCACACCAACTATGGTGCAGTCTCGGTCCTCTGTTTCCGGATTTTCCGAGGTTCCTGTCAGTGTGAACCGCCGACATAAAGATACTTTGGCGTTTGTAAGAGAGGAAAAGTTTTGATTTCTTGACACTGTAACTTAGTATTGTACATTATATTGTTACACTACTGCTGTACGACGGTACATGTTGATATTCTAACACAGTGCTATGTGCATACTGCGTATTAAAACAGTGTGTGTATTATACTGTATATATACACAAGTTGTAAAATGTCGTAATCCGTGCAGTCCGACGTTTTCGGTAATTCGAAACAACCTCCCCTTCACCTTGAACTTTCGAGATTTTATTACACTGCCTTAAAGTCGTGGGACACTGCACGACAAGTGGAATTGCTAAGACTCATAACGTCTGTACTACGTTATACTGACTAGCACAGTATCGTGCAGTTCTACTTTCCTAAAGACTCATAACGTCTGTACTACGTTATACTGACTAGCGCAGTATCGTGCAGTTCTACTTTCCTAAAGACTCATAACGTCTGTACTACGTTATACTGACTAGCGCAGTATCGTGCAGTTCTACTTTCCTAAAGACTCATAACGTCTGTACTACGTTATACTGACTAGCGCAGTATCGTGCAGTTCTACTTTCCTAAAGACTCATAACGTCTGTACTACGTTATACTGACTAGCGCAGTATCGTGCAGTTCTACTTTCCTAAAGACTCATAACGTCTGTACTACGTTATACTGACTAGCGCAGTATCGTGCAGTTCTACTTTCCTAAAGACTCATAACGTCTGTACTACGTTATACTGACTAGCGCAGTATCGTGCAGTTCTACTTTCCTAAAGACTCATAACGTCTGTACTACGTTATACTGACTAGCGCAGTATCGTGCAGTTCTACTTTCCTAAACACTCATAACGTCTGTACTACGTTACTCTGACTAGCGCAGTATCGTGCAGTTCTACTTTCCTAAAGACTCATAACGTCTGTACTACGTTATACTGACTAGCGCAGTATCGTGCAGTTCTACTTTCCTAAAGACTCATAACGTCTGTACTACGTTATACTGACTAGCGCAGTATCGTGCAGTTCTACTTTCCTAAAGACTCATAACGTCTGTACTACGTTATACTGACTAGCGCAGTATCGTGCAGTTCTACTTTCCTAAACACTCATAACGTCTGTACTACGTTACTCTGACTAGCGCAGTATCGTGCAGTTCTACTTTCCTAAAGACTCATAACGTCTGTACTACGTTATACTGACTAGCGCAGTATCGTGCAGTTCTACTTTCCTAAAGACTCATAACGTCTGTACTACGTTACTCTGACTAGCGCAGTATCGTGCAGTTCTACTTTCCTAAAGACTCATAACGTCTGTACTACGTTACTATGACTAGCGCAGTATCGTGCAGTTCTACTTTCCTAAAGACTCATAACGTCTGTACTACGTTACTATGACTAGCGCAGTATCGTGCAGTTCTACTTTCCTAAAGACTCATAACGTCTGTACTACGTTACTGTGACTAGCGCAGTATCGTGCAGTTCTACTTTCCTAAAGACTCATAACGTCTGTACTACGTTACTCTGACTAGCGCAGTATCGCGCAGTTCTACTTTCCTAAAGACTCATAACGTCTGTACTACGTTACTCTGACTAGCGCAGTATCGCGCAGTTCTACTTTCCTGAAGACTCATAACGTCTGTACTATGTTACTCTGACTAGCGCAGTATCGTGCAGTTCTACTTTCCTAAAGACTCATAACGTCTGTACTACGTTACTCTGACTAGCGCAGTATCGTGCAGTTCTACTTTCCAGAACACAAAGACGTACATTATAAACTACGCAGTTCTCCTAACAAGTTTTCTTATTTTACTCTGAAAACCAACTGAAACTGTGGAAGGAATATCGAATAATTCAACTACAAACAAGCAAAGACAGGTGAATACCAGAGGTCACTGGATGAAGGGAAGGGAATAAAATATAAGCCGATTTATACGGCCGTGAAAACGACGGAGATTTTGTTCTGCCGGCTTATGACGCCGTGCTGCATGCTAGGTTAAGAGGAAACTGCTGCCACTGCATTCTGACTGAATGTGGAGTGAAAAGCTTCTCCGAAAATTTGGTGAACATAACCCACAGAGACTCAACCTAAACCTGCTTTAGAGAACTTTAATCTTGGTGACTTATTGCTGCTTTAGAGAGTTCGACCATACGCACGAGCCATTTTACCTTTCGTGGAAGTACATACTAATTGAGGTGTAGGCTGCACGCCTGAACAGTGTGTGAGTTTGGCAAGTGACAGGCTGTCAACGTGCTGACAAATGTTAAGATTAGTTTCTTGGACATTAAGTATGAAATAAAAATAAAAATCCGCGATTTCAGGCTTCCGCCGCGATGTTCAAATCTGCGCTCTTCTGGGGTATTACACAGCGTCGTGTGGTAATCCTTTACCAACATTTCGGGACACCGTATCGGTCCCAACTTTATGGGTCAAGAGGTCCAGGGAGAAAAGTGCATTCTACTTGGCTTTCTTAACCCTTGAAGATGGGACCGATACGTTGTCCCGAAACGTCGGTAAAGGGTTACCACTCGACGCTGCGTAATATCCCAGAAAAGCACAGATCTCATCAAAATGAAAATCCTTAAATGGAGACATCTGCTTATTTGGCTGATCTAATATAGGCAACTAAACCCTTAATCGGATTTTCATGAAATTCTGTACACAATTTATTTACAAATTCTGTCAAGGAAGCGTGGCCTTAGAGAAAATCGGCTCGGCAACAGTCGCACTTTAATAATGGAGGGAGTAATTGTACTGATGCCTGTAATGTCCATATAATTCTACTGATGCCTGTAATGTCCATATAATTATACTGATGCCTGTAATGTCCATATAATTATACTGATGCCTGTAATGTTCACATAATTGTACTGATGCCTGTAATGTCCATAAAATTATACTGATGCCTGTAATGTCCATATAATTGTACTGATGTCTGTAATGTCCATAAAATTATACTGATGCCTGTAATGCCCATATAATTATACTGATGCCTGTAATGTCCACATAATTGTACTGATGCCTGTAATGTCCATAAAATTATACTGATGCCTGTAATGTCCATATAATTATACTGATGCCTGTAATGTCCATAAAATTATACTGATGCCTGTAATGTCCATATAATTCTACTGATGCCTGTAATGTCCATAAAATTATACTGATGCCTGTAATGTCCATATAATTATACTGATGCCTGTAATGTCCATAAAATTATACTGATGCCTGTAATGTCCATATAATTATACTGATGCCTGTAATGTCCATAAAATTATACTGATGCCTGTAATGTCCATATAATTATACTGATGCCTGTAATGTCCATAAAATTATACTGATGCCTGTAATGTCCATATAATTCTACTGATGCCTGTAATGTCCATAAAATTATACTGATGCCTGTAATGTCCATATAATTATACTGATGCCTGTAATGTCCATAAAATTATACTGATGCCTGTAATGTCCATATAATTCTACTGATGCCTGTAATGTCCATAAAATTATACTGATGCCTGTAATGTCCATATAATTATACTGATGCCTGTAATGTCCATAAAATTATACTGATGCCTGTAATGTCCACATAATTGTACTGATGCATGTAATATCCATATAACTATACTGATGCCTGTAACGTCCATATAATTCTACTTATGCCTGTAATGTCCACATAATTGTACTGATGCCTGTAATATCCATATAACTATACTGATGCCTGTAACGTCCATATAATTCTACTTATGCCTGTAATGTCCACATAATTGTACTGTACTGATGCCTGTAATATCCATATAACTATACTGATGCCTGTAACGTCCATATAGTTCTACTTATGCCTGTAATGTCCACATAATTGTACTGATGCCTGTAATATCCATATAATTATACTGATGCCTGTAACGTCCATATAATTCTACTTATGCCTGTAATGTCCACATAATTGTACTGATGCCTGTAATATCCATATAACTATACTGATGCCTGTAACGTCCATATAATTCTACTTATGCCTGTAATGTCCACATAATTGTACTGATGCCTGTAATATCCATATAACTATACTGATGCCTGTAACGTCCATATAATTCTACTTATGCCTGTAATGTTCATATAATTGTACTGATGCCTGTAACGTCCATATAATTCTACTGATGCCTGTAATGTCCACATAATTGTACTGATGCCTGTAATATCCATATAACTATACTGATGCCTGTAACGTCCATATAATTCTACTTATGCCTGTAATGTCCACATAATTGTACTGATGCCTGTAATATCCATATAACTATACTGATGCCTGTAACGTCCATATAATTCTACTTATGCCTGTAATGTTCATATAATTGTACTGATGCCTGTAACGTCCATATAATTCTACTGATGCCTGTAATGTCCATATTTCTTAGCCAAATCTGAGTTAAATTCTAAATAGAGGATCTCCGCGTAATGCCCTTAAGCAAATTAGAGGTTCTTTTTAAATCATACACTCTGGACCATGCTTTATTGAAGGGCATAAACAACTGAACCCAAATTTTCTATATATTTGTTAGATTAGGATAAAATATGGCACCAAAACTGCTCATAAGAACTTGATGTAAGATTACGAGTTTAGTGAAAACCGGTACAGAGAACCATACAAAATGCACATCTATCCACACTTTCCACCTTTATTCTCCGATATGGAGGAAATTCTGCACAAGTAGCACAAGTAACGCTGTTAAGCGCTTGTGAATTTCCTCAAAATCGGCGTGAGAAAGGCCGTGCTTTTCTTGCAGGTGTAACTGAAATTTCACTCACACGTGTGCCGCGACGCGTCACGATATTATTAAAGTAAGAAGCTTTCAGTGTTCAGCGCAACAGGTTACGCCATTTACAGTCTTGTTAAATGCTATAAATGCAGCCTCAACCTGAACTCCTGATTTCAGTTTTAGCAACTCTTCTGAGGCAACAAAAGTTAAAGTGAAGGGTATAAATGATTTATGAGATAGCTACAAACTTCTTATCACACTCTCTCTCATTTCCCTTCTGTTGTTTCAAAAAGACCTTCAAACAAATTTATCCAGCAAAGTTTATCTTTCCCTTGCGTTCTGCACATCCAGTAGCTTTCGTATTCTAAAATTAATTACTGTGACAATACTAGACGACGGATGTAGATCAGACAATTTATCAAAATCAGATGTATGGCCGGGGGAATATATTATGTATGCGGTACATAATGTATGAATACTCCATCTTCATTTATGTCGAGAGAAAGTTGGGTTTCGGAAAAAGAAATGCATTCTAAATTTATTATTCCAAAGCCCCGAAAATAATTACGAAAAGGGATACTTGACTACTACCAAAGTTTCAGAAATTTGCGGGACCCCAGATTTCCACGGAGCTGATTTTGAGGTTTCAGCTCTTTTGATCTTTTAGGCTCAGCAGAAGGATTATTGTTTCTGGACATTTCGAAGGAAACTTCCACCCTCATCGTCAAGGATTAAGGAGTCCCAGTTAAGAAGTATTTGTAAATCGAAGCGCACAGAATATCTGTTCAGCAGAAGAAGAGAAAATAAAATTATTATGTTTAATGTTAGCACCAAATTCTCCGCCAGTATATGAGCAGTATCAGAATAAACACGAGACGTTTATAAAGCACGCCCATTAAAATAGAAAGCAAAGCACAACAGTAACGTTGCCACTTCACTCTCAAGAAAAACACGAATGGCAGCACACGTGACCAACAACTTCTAGTTCTGTGCTCTCCTGTTTACACTTGCTGCAAATCGCTTAGCAACACAACTTGAAATGTTTTCATTTTGTGTCTTGGATCGAAGCTCAGCTGTCCGATATTTCCCTGTCACTCAGTGTTCCAGAACGACCTCCTGTGACAGCCACAGAACACAGAGGTAGCTGTGGATGAGCGGAGATCACCTGAAGCTGCGTGTCAACAACACTGTATTTAGTCAAAGTACCCAGTTAGCACTGCAATGTTCAACTTTTCAGAGTGGCGATCGTTCGATCTCAGTCGTCTGGGTTTGACACCGTACAGACCTGTAGGATAAGACGTTCTCCTCTGCCGGTGGTTGTGATTGGCCACATTCCCTGGAACCTGCTTACGTAATTGGCACCTTCACCATAAGCACTTCCGCATCAAATGCATGAACCCTGAAGATGCAGGCAGCAGTGTCAGTCAAAACACTACACTGTGTCAAAGCCGGTCTCATCCCACAGATCCTTCTTGAATGCTCGGCCATCTTCATGTGGCAGTGGGCTCGAAGTAGCTTTCTTACGATACTCAGCGTGTTCCTTGTTCCGACAGTCCTCTGATGCAGTAACACTTATCAACAGCATATGAAACACAAAAGAACTGCCTTTCGTGCGTTCTTTACGAGGAAGTGGTTCCGATGCTGTCAAGTTACACTTACAAGGGTGAGGCAAAGTAGATTTTAAAAGTTCGGTAAGTCCAGGCAGTAGTGTACAGTTACCGGAACAGCAAGTTAGAACAGCAGAGATGGGACTGACATAGCTATACCGAAAGTTTGTATGCACTGCATTACAAGGTAAAAGAGTTTTAAGGTTTGCTTTTGACTCCTCGGCGTAATTTTCTGTAAATATTTTTATAAAACTGACCGTTTTTAAATTTTCTGATTTCCAGTATACGCTAGAATCGCAACTAATGTTTTTTTGTCTTATTATGGAGACAGCCGGTTCCATAATAACGAAGAACGGGAAATGATTGTTCGTGAATCTGAATTTCTAACACGACGGAAATTTTAAACTCTTACCAAGATAGGAAAAATTCATCAATGTGCTCCGGGATTATGTTGAAAAAATAATGTTACTTAAGTGGAATAAATCGGCTGCCTTTTACTTTGTAGTGACTTGTTTAATTTTCACGACCTAGTGAAGCCTACCTGTTTCGTCAATTTATTCCTTTGCACAGAGATGTGTCAGAGTGAGAGATCTTTACAATCCTCCACTTCGCCTGCCTTCCAATTATTATTATTAATAATAAATATGACACTTTCTCATATATGTCCTGTGTTGTTAGCCTTCATTTACTTCTTGTACGTGTGATGCACTGTACGTGTTACTGGCCAACACCTTAATAGACAAGTGAACTGAACCGAACTGAACTGACGTACTCAGTGAACGTATTATTAAATTTAGTCAGAATTAGTATTAATCAGATGCAATATTCACTACCCCATTGCATTAATAAACTTATGCACAAGGTAGGTTTTGTATAATATTTAAGTAACAGGTGCCTATTTGTTTTGTGTTTGGTACTCTTTTTTATTGCCTTCTGTGGGTGTGTTGCTTTTGGCTTTGTTAATTGAGTATAATGTTCTTGGGTCAGCATCTTAATACACAAATGAAATGGGTTTAATCATTATCACCTTTATTATTTTGTCCAGTTCTTTCCTCTATGGACATTATTTTATTTGACAATTATCGCTAATCGCTTCCCGTCGCCTCGCTTAACTTATAGAATTTTCACGTGCAACGAACTGCGTGTTTTTCATATGTAACGCCTATCAGCGAGTCGAAGGATGATATTTTCCACACCTTCTTTGTACACGGTGAGTAAGCAATATTTACAGCAACACATTCAACTAAGAAACGAAGACCCCGACTTACAGCAAATTGGGTGATCTGCCTGTTGTCATGCCAAACAGACCCAGTGACTTAGTGATGTGAGTTGTCAGATAAAATAACGTCCCTGCAGTTTTGAGTCTATATTCCCTGTAAGGGCAGCCGATCCCAGTGGCCGCGCGGTCTAAGACGTGGGTCTGCGGCCGCTCGCTTGCTGCGATTGTGGGTTCGAATCCCGCTGGGGGCATGGAGGTTTGTCTCTTGTGAGTGTTGTGTTGTCAGGCAGAGGTCTCTGCGTCGGACTGATCACCCGTCCAGAGTCCTACCGAGTGTGGTGTGTCTGATTGTGATCGTGAAGCCTCGATAATGAGGAGGCCCTGGCCCACTAGGGGGTGTAGCGCCATGGAAAAAAGAAATTCCCTGCGGGCCAAGAGGTTGTCCTCTTGTAGAAAAACACCCAGATTGACTTTGGGGGCCCATTCAATCTTGTATTCAGTGGATACAGAGTTGTTTCCCCTGCCGTAAAGCGGTCGTAGTGAAGGTCAAGTTGCCCACTGATATCCATGTGGTGCCCAGGTTAGTAATGACCGGCGCTATACTTGTAATCACACAATCTGCCTTCATGCCTTTGACAGGGACAATCTTTACCTTCCCGCGCAACCTTCAATGAAGGTTTAATTCCATTAAATTTCTCCAATTTGACACCTGATTTTGAATTTAAAAAAAAAGCAATCCCATTACAGGCCTGGACAGGCCCTTAGTGTTCCAGGAGGTTGAGGCTCCCAGATTTCTAGACAATCGGCACATGAAGGCGGTAAGGTTGTCAGCCCTACGCACCGGCCGCCTTTACCTCCCAGGAAATATTCCTGGTACTCATTTCTGTTAGAGGCTGAGTCGACCCAGGGCAATAGTGCGACCGAAAGGATTATGTCAATGAAAAATTCCAATGACACCATCGAGAATCGAACCCGCGACCTTCCGGCTTGTAGCGCATTGCCTCAACCAACTGCGCCACGTGCCCGCGATTTTAATAAACCTTTTATAACATTCAGCTTTAACAAACATCCACGCAGTTAATGAGCTGCGGAGCGAACGACTGTTATGCGAGAGGCAATGATTTGAATTTCTGCCTTCGCCGACTGCAGCCCAACTGCGACGTTTTTACCAATAATATAATGGAAAGCAAAGACTGTAAGACTTCCTGCAGGATCCGCCACTGATGTTATGTAATTAAGTATGCCTATCTTACCAGCAGAGTGACGCAACAAACTTGTTAACTGCCAACTCAATACCGTCTCAAACAAACGCTTTACGTCACTTCCTGCTGTTTATACGTGCACATTTAATCAGAAACTTGTTCCAGTCAGTCGTACAGCCGGACAAAAACAGGTTATTTTTAGACAGCAGAAGCGAACATTTAAGGAAACTGCGTCACTGTGGACAGTTGTCTGTGCTGGCTAATGGACAGTTCTGCAGGCAAAGAACGTCATAAATAGCAGCAGTAGTAGTAGTAGTAGTAGTAGTAGTAGCAGCAGTAGTAGCAGTTCTGTCGCCGCTCCGTATACCAAGTTATTGCTGTGACCGACAGCTCAGCAGTGTCGCATTTTACTCGTTTTATCTTTAATATCTGTAATATAACAGTCTAGTGCGAACAAACAAAAACAGGAATCAAACTGTCCCTGAATAGGGCACATGAAATTTGGAACTGATTAGACTTGAAGGAATTCATAAAGCTAGCAGAACTTGTCAGTACATGAAGGTAGCAGCATTGTGAACAGCACAAAGGGCAGGCGGACTGAAAGAGGATTCACGGCATTAAATTAACTGGCCTGTGAAGGAACTGTTCATACTCGGTCGAAATTTCATTAGAAATATGAAGAGCAAAGAGCATGAAAATACTTTTCCATCAGAAAAAGCATTGCTTGGTGTGAATGTTGCCAGGCTTCTCCCGCCTGTATCCAGTGCTGTGTATCGCAATAGACAGAGCTACGCGAAAGCTACTTCACACGTCACCATGACGTCATGACAGTGAGGTACACAGGCAACACTTCGTCTAACTTACAGATGACAGTGAGGTACACAAGCAACACTTGGTCTAACTTACAGATGACAGTGAGGTACACAGGCAACACTTGGTCTAACTTACAGATGACAGTGAGGTACATAAGCAACACTTGGTCTAACTTACAGATGACAGTGAGGTACACAGGCAACACTTGGTCTAACTTACAGATGACAGTGAGGTACACAGGCAACACTTGTCTAATTACAGTGACGTGAGGTACACAGGCAACACTTGTCTAACTTACAGATGACAGTGAGGTACACAGGCAACACTTGGTCTAACTTACAGATGACAGTGAGGTACACAGGCAACACTTGGTCCAACTTACAGATGACAGTGAGGTACACAGGCAACACTTGCTCTAACTTACAGATGCAGCCAAAGTGCATCACGATTGTTACACACACCTACACTTCTGTACACAAATTTAATATCTTCTCCCTTTTAGAGCTTTGATTCAGTTTCGCTTCTCTTCACAGACTAAAGTATGATATGGTTGCTAGCATACTTATCGACATTCTGAAGAAACTACACCAACAGCACGGAGCACAGCCTCCGCAAGCTTGCACTCAGATAGCTACTCAGGAAATTCCCCACAATTTATGGAAACTGAAGATCAGTTGGATCCAGTCCAAGCTGTAACTCCATATTATTTTAAGATTCCTTTTGATATTATTCTGCCATCTACGCCTGCATCTCTCAAGTCAGTGTACATTTTGCTGGCCCTTCTGCACACAAGGAAGAGACACCATCTTTTGTTCTCCTCTTCAAATAAAAATCAATTGTAGGCCTATTGCAAAAGATCGATAACGGAAGATTGAATTTCAGCTGATTGAAGCGATAAAGTTTATAAAATACTGATAGATGATTTAGAATGAGCACAGCATTAAATTACAGGAAATTAGGTATAATCTGTTAATTCCCTTGTTTAACACTTGTAACACAGACACCATGAACTACACAAATTGAATATTAGCATCGCAAACAATAACATACCTAACAACATATGACGTTTTCCCACAATTGGTGGTGAAGGGATAAAGGTTATAGCAAAGATTATGCTTACTGCCGTATATGGACATGAAATTAAATTTATCGGGGCCCTAATTACTTTAAAATAATTACAAAAGCAATGATTTGCTTTGTGCTTTATCCACATTGGCCGATGCAATTTATGTTTTACTGCTTCAGCTTCACAATTCCAAAACGCTGCCAATATCACTGGATTTATTCAGTGATTATTAGGACATTTAATGACGCCTCTTCGAGTTGTGAGACTTAATTTGATGTAGAGGATGACTGAACGAAGTTGAATCAAATGAAAACTTTGAAACTGAGTACAATATCAAGACCGTACTGTGTGCGGCAGTAGGCACGGCAGGTGATTACCACGCACTGTGTAAGGTATAAGTGGCAGTCGTACATCATGGATCGGGAAGGATTCGGAAGGGAGCTGGCGTGGTCCACTGCCCGTC
Organism: Reticulitermes speratus; assembly: GCA_021186555.1. Taxonomy (NCBI): domain Eukaryota; kingdom Metazoa; phylum Arthropoda; class Insecta; order Blattodea; family Rhinotermitidae; genus Reticulitermes; species Reticulitermes speratus. The sequence continues at coordinate 12,476,807 of JAJKFL010000011.1, forward strand.
CGGGAAGACCCTGGGGAAACCACTACAAGTCTCAATATTGCCGAACTGTGGGTGAGAATTTCAAACCGGGAACTCCGAAAGCTAGGTCATGTGCTAGCTACACGATTGTGGCTTTCGGCTGATATGATTCGGAACTGCCGGAGTACGTGACTGCAGCAGGACAGGTCTTTCGGACTTCCGAAGGAAGAATGTCGATAGAGTCTTGAGAGAAGTGACGTACTTTATATACGGTAGTTCAGTACTAAAGTGTCCAGTCACTGAGTTGGTTGACAAACATGCCGTGCTGATAGAACTTGCAGGTTAACTGTTATCTTCAACATATACAATGTGTGAAATTAATAAGAAAAGTAAACGAATCTAGTCTAAACTGCTCGAATATCATCTTCGCATGTACGTGCTATGCTTAGGCCTATCAATAGTCTCTCGCATTCAGATTTTCTGACTACATTCTTGTATTTTCATTGCTTTCAAGCGTGCTACGTATCACAGCCACTCATTCTCCTTGCTTGTATGACCAACAATATTTGCTGCGGTACAAACCGTGAAGTTAGTCGTTAACTCGTTAAGTCATTTCAGCGCTCTTCGTGTAATTCCTCTTTCTAAGATACAAACATCTCCTCAGCGCCATCTTCTTTATCACCAGCTGTCTACGTTTATCCACTAACACGAGGCACCAAGTTGCACACCCAGCGCGTAACATACTGCCTTCCGTACTTTAATCTGAACTGTTCAGACTGCAGAGAGAAAGACAAAAGATTCTAAACTTCATTTGAAATGTTCCTTTCATTATTTTAGAGTCTAGCTAAGTCAAATATAAATAAATATAATTCAGATTTCAGGTTAAAATCGTTATTGCATGGCTATTTGTATCTCTCGTCACATAATTTCCCGAAACGTCGATATTGTGCTGAGAATTAACACAGCTGGCTGAAGAGACTCTATTACATTTACTATAACTACCAGATCTCCCATTGAAAATTCAACGGAAAAATTTGACTTAACTCTGTATGACTTCTACACATGAATCGTCCACCGATCTGCTGCTGTACCTTGTACCCTTTGTGGGCCAGTTTGCTATCTTGATTGCACTGAATGAGTGAAAGGTGAAAGGTTGACGAGAGACAAAATCATACGACGACAGTTACTGATTATGTTGCTTAAGATAAAAAATTGTAATAACAAATTTTTTTCTCGGAATGGTAGACACAATAATACTAATTAAAGCATCCATTGCTAGGTCTTGTGTCGCTGTTAACTGACGGTGTTATTAGAAGTAACTGAAGTACACATCATTTTCTGGAAATATAGAAAAAAATATCCTGCTGATATTAATTATATAATGATGATTAGCTATGCAGGAAGTACCTCAAACCTGTCTAATCATACAATAATGATTACCTATGCAGGAAGTACCTCAAACCTGTCTAATAATACAATAATGATTAGCTATGCAGAAAGTACCTCAAACCTGTCTAATAATACAATAATGATTAGCTATGCAGGAAGTATCTGAAAGCTGTCTAATCATACAATAATGATTAGCTATGCAGGAAGTACCTCAAACCTGTCTAATCATACAATAATGATTAGCTATGCAGGAAATACCTCAAACCTGTCTAATCATACAATAATGATTAGCTATGCAGGAAGTACACGACACTTCACAGGACACTCAACACCACAAGCTACAGGACGATATCGACACTGATCGACAATACAACTGTACACATAACGAACAGACAGAAAGACTTTTTAGACAAGTTTTTGTATATATTTTAACTATCTAGATCTAATCATGTAACAGCATATATATGTGATAAGTTTTACTGTGATATGTGAAGTGTTGGCTCACACTGACTTGGACAAACTGTGTTGTTTACTTTCATCGTGTGGTTCTGTGACTGTGTGCATCAACTTCAATTTGATGTCGTTGGTGGCATGTGTACTTTTTTTGTGATGCTGAGTGTACGTGTAGTTGGATGCCTTGAATAACTGTGATTCTTTGATCTGCCCCCTGAAGATGGCAACTTAGTTGCCGAAACATAAGTAGGGGCTGCAAGATATACTTTGTTAGTGATTGTAGTGCATTGGTTGGTTTGACTGTAACGTATGACAGATTGCACGGTACATATAATATAGAATTATATAAGGATGTTTAGTTATGCAGGAAGTACCTCAGTCCTCACTAATCTTTTCCTAAATCAAAGGAAATGGTGTGAGAAACTTGCATAAAGCTGCTACATGACAGAGAATAAAATCGATCATTCGGCCCTCAAGTGCGCCATTGCATGCCTCAAAAGTTCACAAAGTGTTCCAGTCACGCCTCCGTCTCAGAGAAAAACTTCCATCCGATCTAACAGATTGTCACACAAATCACGAAATCAGGCCATCGCTCTGCTTTTCTCATGAAATTTTACTCTTTTTACAACTCTGGATTTCCTCCTGAATGTAAAGTTTCATAAATTCAGCTCATTCTAGCAAAAGATTTCAAAAATTACTCGAAGTGTCCCACCAGCCACCATTTTTCCTGTGGACAGTAAATTTGTGACTTCTTTGAAAATAAAAAATCTGTACATTAAAATTCAGCTTGTACAGCGGCAAGCCTGAAGCTCCTGGTTGAAGTCAGTCAGTTGTCAGGACATTGTCATGCCGTGCACTGATTGGTGGAAATATCGCCACGTCTTACGCGGTCGACTACGTCATAGCTGCTCTGAGGTGTAGAGCCTTCCGCTTTAAAAAGGTTACTGAAACAAAAATTAGAAAATCAGACTCGAACCTAGCACCTCATATACTAGAATCACATGTTTTAGGTTTTCTCACACAGCAAAAATGACGACGTGTATGGAGAAAGCGTCCTTCCGTTGGTCGGTTTGTCTGTCTGTCTGTGATCTAGTACCTGCGAGTTAATGTTTTATCGCATTTTATACCATTGAATAAAGGAGTTACTTTAAAAAGTTTTAGAGCAACCAAGTTTCGTGAAAATCGGCTCAGTTACAGTCATACTTTATACAATAACTTAACACAACAACTGGGCCGTGCCAAGGCGCAGGCGGTTAGTCACCGGCCTCCCACCGTGGAGGCACGTTTTCGATCCCGGGTCAGTCCATATGGGATTTGTGGTGGATAAAATGGTACTAGGACAGGTTTTTCCCCGAGTACTTCGGTTTTTCCTTGTCAATTTCATTCCACCGGTGCTCCATTACTTGTAAAAATGAAAAAATTGATCACCTTTCATCTTCATCACAGGATTGCACAAGAAGCCTTAAGGCTGCGGTGCGTCCGAAGTATCTGCTGCGGGGCCCTTCACCACAAAAAAACACAATAACTGTACGACCCGGGAGGGCCTGGAGAAAATATCAAATAGACGGTCTTCTCCCCGCATTATAAACAGATATTCTACCCTATCTTAACTGCATGAATCCTAAAACGAGTGCGGGCCTAGGTTAGAGGAAATATTGGAACTTCCATAATAGTACTCCCTATTGTAACTCTGTACACATTTCCCCATTTGTACTACATTCCTTGCCAATCTCATTCTCCTTGATTTGCCCCACGAAGAGCATTTGGTGAGGCGTTTATACCTGAATCCGTAAACACTTTTCGGATAGCGTGACAGTGGATTATTAAACTATTACAAGTAAACTAAAAACACATCATTATATTATGTTAGTGTAAAAGCAGAAAATGTTTATTGATTTCTGAGACTACTTACAGAAGTTCCAACATAACAATAATTTACTTAGGTTTAATAATACGTCGAGTCACTAGCTTCAGTAAATGCATGCAAAGGCGCTTCGTGGCATGATATTTTTCAGAGCCATCTATTAATAATTCAGTTCGTACAAATGTGAACTGCAGTTCCTTGTGCCATTTAGTATCATTACAGATACACGCAGAATATAAAATGAAAAAAGACTATCCATAAATCCCCACCTGTGAACACAAACACGCCTCTCGTACTGCATTTCTGGTAGCAAACGTTTGCTTATAAGTCGGCAGTTATTGCTGGATAGCGTGATCGAGTCGAGTGACGAGCTGCCTACAATTAACTTCAGTTCAATACAAGGAGGGACAGAGGCAGAACACCGTCGGCCTGCGGCCTGCTTTGTTTCATGACATCATCTTACAACACATTGATCTGTGTCAGCACACATGTTACTTACATGACAGCTAGTCTGTAATGACTGCAGTATTCTACGTCACGTTCTGTTACATATTCTCTGTTTCTATCCCTCTGTCATGTTGTGTTTTATCCTATATTCTATGTTCCTAACCCTCTGTGTCATGTTGTGTTTTATCCTATATTCTATGTTCCTAACCCTCTGTGTCATGTTGTGTTTTATCCTATATCCTATGTTCTTAACCCTCTGTGTCATGTTGTGTTTTATCCTATATTCTATGTTCCTAACCCCCTGTGTCATGTTGTGTTTTATCCTATATTCTATGCTCCTAACCTTCGGTGTCATGTTGTGTTTTATCCTATATTCTATGTTCCTAACCCCCTGTGTCATGTTGTGTTTTATCCTATATTCTATGTTCCTAACCTTCGGTGTCATGTTGTGTTTTATCCTATATTCTATGTTCCTAACCCCCTGTGTCATGTTGTGTTTTATCCTATATTCTATGTTCCTAACCTTCGGTGTCATGTTGTGTTTTATCCTATATTCTATGTTCCTAACCCCCTGTGTCATGTTGTGTTTTATCCTATATTCTATGTTCCTAACCTTCGGTGTCATGTTGTGTTTTATCCTATATTCTATGTTCCTAACCCCCTGTGTCATGTTGTGTTTTATCCTATATTCTATGTTCCTAACCTTCGTGTCATGTTGTGTTTTATCCTATATTCTATGTTCCTAACCCCTGTGTCATGTTGTGTTTTATCCTATATTCTATGTTCCTAACCTTCGGTGTCATGTTGTGTTTTATCCTATATTCTATGTTCCTAACCCCCTGTGTCATGTTGTGTTTTATCCTATATTCTATGTTCCTAACCCTCTGTGTCATGTTGTGTTTTATCCTATATTCTATGTTCCTAACCCCCTGTGTCATGTTGTGTTTTATCCTATATTCTATGTTCCTAACCCTCCGGGCCATATCGTGTTTTCTCTCGTAAATTCCACGTTTCTATCCCTCTTCATATCCACTCTTTTAACAACTGTACAATATTAACGACATGTTTAAATCTATGCAGCCAACATCAGGCTTGTATATGCAATTGCTACACAACGTTTTTACAGTATCACAAATATGTTTATATTAGTACGTCATTATTAACATTTTACAGTATCACAAATATGTTTATATTAGTACGTCATTATTAACATTTTACAGTATCACAAATATGTTTATATTAGTACGTCATTATTAACATTTTACAGTATCACAAATATGTTTATATTAGTACGTCATTATTAACGTTTTACAGTATCACAAATATGTTTATATTAGTACGTCATTATTAACATTTTACAGTATCACAAATATGTTTATATTAGTACGTCATTATTAACGCATTTGTTTCCGAATTATATTTAAATAAAAATGCATTAAATTAAAGCTAAATATTTATTACACAGTTTAAGATTAATACGCGTTGACTTAAAAATGACTGTTCACAATTCAGTTTTAATAAAACGTCGTTTTAATATAATATTGGACATGTGCATCAGTAATGTTAGAAATATATCTATGGTACTGTAGACTGAGAGCTTACGAAAAAGTGTACTTCAAAGTGTGCTTTATGTGACAGAGGACACTAGATATGAGCCATGCTTGTGTCCACACATCAGCCTGATCAGAGTCTGATATCACCTCTTAGTCTTACATGACACACAGACACACAGACGTTCAGTTTACTTCCTACAGTTTTGTAACGTTAGAGGCATAATGCTGTTCTTTAAAACGTGAAAGGCATAGGACAGAAGGAACATCCAGGAAATGAACTGACAAAAGGAACAGTCCACATAGTGCAGTACATTAAACCGAGCAAAATAAAAAACATTGTACAAAATTATAAAAATTTAACCACACTCAATCCGTGTCATATATACATGGACTTACAACTGATCATAATCTTGCTACCTCCACGCAATATGAATTTCACAAATGATGAAAATTCGATTCTTATTTATTTTAAAGGATGTCATCCCGTTGTGTTGTTTATAACAGAAATCAAGTCGAAATCCGTCTAAACACAACTAAATTCCATCTACTATGCATGTAGTTCTGCACAATGAATAGAATTTAGTTGTGTTTGGATAATTTGGACTTGATTTGGATTCTTGTTTACTTGCCTGCCGATTCAGCAAGTCAGCGCCATTCACACAACTAGCATTAATGTTCAGAAACAACAGAACACAAAACACAACAATAAAGAGGCTCAAGTAACAATATGGCGGTTTAATGGCACACGCGTATTTGAATGGAAGGCTCATTTCGCTTCATATTTAGTCTGCATGTGAATAAATACAAAGTGAAACATTTCAGAAGTGTCTATCTGTCGAACTTGAAAGAGCTGTGAAATAAAGCCTATCTGAGTATTCCTCAAAACCACTAAATATTGCGTGAATTTTCATCTGCCAAAAGCTAATATCGCACTAAATTTTTATAAGGAACTGTGCCACTTTCTCCTTTATAAACACGTAGCAGGACAGCTGCCACAGGAAATGCTTCATATGGAACAAGTGCTAAAGTAAAACCTGGCCGTGCCATGGCTCAGGCGGTTAGTCGCCGGCCTCTCACAGCGGAGGCCCGGGTACGATCCCGGGTCAGTCCATGTGGGATTTGTGGTAGACAAAGTGGCACTGGGACAGGTTTTTCCCCGAGTACTTCGGTTTTACCCTGTCAATTGTATTCCACCGGTGCTCCAATACACGGCAAAACGAAAAAACTGATCATCTTTCTCTTCATCTTCATCACAAGGGTTGCACAATAAGCCTCAAGGCTGCGGTGCTTCCTTAGCTTCTGCTGCGGGGCCTTCTCCACCAAAAAAAGGTAAAACCTGCTAATTCTTTGTGAGGATACAAGGTACGAAACTCCACACCTACTGTTTAGCCACAGGTATTCCGTACGTAGCGGACCATAACTGTAAGTCACTCCCTATGCTTTGCCTAACAGACTGTGACAAACCGCGACAAATATCGGCCAGTATACAGCACCTGCCGGCTAACACAAATATCGGCCAGTATACAGCTCCTGCCGGCTAACACCCGAAGTCGAGACAGGTAAGTTACGGGTAAGTAAATTTAGCTTCCAGAAGACGAACTTTGCTAACCGTGGCAAACAGACGGGCCTGCTGACTGTTAGCTGCTTAATGTTATGTTCCTTTCCCGTTGTGCTTAGAGCACTTAGCTAATTAGCTGCCACCCTCTTTGTCAGCCACCTCAATTCCAACATTTGTAACACTCCGCACAGTTTAGCTAAGTAGTATAAACCAAAACGCAAGGTACGTTAAGGTAGAATTTCTGCTTCTTATTACAGAGATCTCTGGTTTGAATCCCGGCCCATCCTCGCTCACTATATTCTGTTCCCCACTGCCTGGATAAAGTACCTTAAAATCAGCCACGGCAGTTTAATATAAAACCATTTGCAGATCCTTACTATATAACTGTCACGATATTAGCATCCATATGTAGTTAAGAAAGCGTTGTTCCTGTACCGGACACAGCTAATTTTAAACTTGCAGGGTCTTCCTCAGACACATCATACAATTACTGGCATATTGCGTCCGCTTCCTTCCCATTTCAAACCCACCAAAACTCAGCCTAGAGTCAACAGTATTTCTAAATAACCTACGCAGTTGAATGACTGTCTTTACATAGCAACAGGACCTGGGAACACGTGTATTTCTAGAAAATCAAATTCAAGCAGTGCATTTAAGTTCATTTTACGTGTACAAATGAGATTATCAAGCAAATCAATGACCCTCTCCACGATACGATACTTCATTTTGTCTCCTCCACGATCCTTACAGCAGACTGATGGATGTAATGTACGTCTCACGATACCTGATGGATGTAATGTATGTGTCACGATACCTGATGGATGCAATATATGTCTCACCATACCTGATGAATGCAATATATGTCTCACGATACCTGATGGATGCAATGTATGTATCACGATACCTGATGGATGTAATGTATGTCTCACGATACCTGATGGATTGCAATATATGCCTCACGATACCTGATGGATGCAATATGCCTCACGTTACCTGATGGATGTAATGTATGTATCACGATACCTTATGGATGTAATGTATGTCTCACGATGCCTGATGGATGTAATGTGTCTCACGATACATCACACTACCTGTTGCGGCCACTACGGGATTAGGCAACCCGCTACCAAGCACAGAGCTTCATGTGTTGACGTCTGAAAGTGACAGTACATTTGTCATTTGTCGTTTGTCTCTCCGCAAATGTAGAGTCAGCTGCTGGCGAAAAATCAGCTCAAACGGACACAAAGTCACTTGCTTCTTTATATTTCCCCATCAGTTTAATTGTTAATTCTTCGTCTTCCAACAAATTCTTGTAGTTATGATTGCTTTGAAAATTAATTTCTTTTTTCCATTTTTCCACCATTCTTTCTTTTATATTTCTCCCCTTCTTCTTCTCTCTCCTCTTTTTTTTCCTTCATTTCATTTCCTCCTATTTCTTGCTACGTTTGCAATATAAAATTGCAAACTGGCGCACTTTACGTTTGCCATGTCAGTCTGTACGTCAGTTCGTAAGAAATAAATGGGGTACGCTCAACATATTTTCATGAAAATTAACTTCGGACGATTTACTAAGATCTGTTAACACATTCGTCATATCAAGTTCCGACAAAAATGACACATTAGGCCAAGGCCTGCGTCCTTTCCTGCACGCCACGCAAACAAAACTTGCTAAATACAGTACTTATTGGACGGGAAGTAAGTTGTAGAAGAAATAAAACAAATATTTCATATCCAATACATTTCCATCCAACACTTACTGATGTTGCGAAAATTAATCCTTTAAAGCCTAGTGGCTATTTATGGACAAAAGGATTTAGCATTCAAAAAGCACTGTAATCCTTTTAATACAAATTAACATGAAGGCTTATCAGATAGTAGGCAAGGAAGGACATATAGGATGCGCCGAAATCGTGTAAACTCCCTTCAGGCGTGTCAGTAAACAGCTGCAATTATCAGCATAAGCTAAATACGTTCGATCCTGAAAAAGATAGAGCATGCTCCACCGAAACGTTGGTACCCAGCGATAAAGTCGCACGGCGTGACAACACCCGAGCACTGCTGTCAGATACACACATCGCATTGTGTGTCGACACACCGCACTAATCCAATTACTGGGAACGCCGTAGTCATACGGCAACTTCTCCAACGCTTGGGTACTGCGAATTGCCTAAACAAATCTGGCAGGCGCACTTCTACATCAGGTTTCAGCACAGTGCTCAGAGACAGAGAGAGGTGAAAGTGGAATCGGAAATAAAAGACACAAAGAGGAAAGGACAAAATAGAATTTGTTAAAAGTGGCTGGGGAAAGGCGGGTTTGCCTCTGTGAAATTCAATTTCACTACAACATTTTGTGTTGGATTTTTCCCTGCTGTCTCTTCAGCCCGTAAGCATGCACACACAAGCTTGCATATTGAAGCAAACTCCAGAAGCCTTCATATTAAGCTCATTACCCTGACCGGGTCTACACGCGAATATATCAATGTTACTATAGCAAGAAGAGCCGTTTCTAAGCACGACTGTAACACGTTAGGGCGCCTGGATACTAAATGCTTAGTAAGAAGTCGCTGCAACTTCACACGTAGCATGACTACTCAAGCATTAACATCATTCAGCACAATCGCCAAACACGTAGGCGCATTTCTTCCAACTTTGCAGCAGTTTAAAATTAAATAAGAAGTCGTTACCATTACAAGCTGTTCGTTTATTCCACCGAAGTGTCATTGCATATCTTCACAATTCCCGAAAACATTGCTACATTTCTTCCAGCATTACCAAAGTTTAAATTCCGTCGCGGTGGAAACAGGACTCTTGCTGCTGCAACCACTCATGAACAACCATTTCCAATGCTTTATTTTTGAGGAATCAGCGATAATCCGAGCGTTACTTCAGCGTGCCGAACAAACTATCTGTTGCTTGTCACTCCTAGTCGATCATTCTGGCGATGGCACGGCTTTTGCAGTTAAAACGATCTAAATTGCAAAAACAATTCAGGATTCCATGCTTGGCATATAAGTTATTTGACAGACAAACATTATTTTACGGATATATTATTTTAAGTGACAACTCGCATCACTACCTCACTCAAACCGTTTCGAGTGCCAAAAGGCTGCAGAACCACCACTCACCGCCTTTCTAATTTCCGCTAGTCGGGGGTCCAACAATTCTGCATAACTCAGTGTGCTGCAGGTAGTATAGTTTTACTGGCCATATTTAAATAAGGCGCTCGAAGTCTTCTCCTTCCGCTCGGTCACACATGCCACGTCTAGCAAGCACACAGTTCACTGCACTAAACGTTTTGTAAGTTAAACGAGCTGAAGAGACTAGCAACACTTGTCGGATAAAATAATGTTCCTCTTACTTTCTTTCAGTTTGAAGAGGTTTAGTTTTCAAAAAAACAGTTAGTTATAAATATTAATTTTAAAGAAAATAAACAGACTTATATGTAATTGAAGGCTTGCGCCGTGGTCGTAATGTTGCTTGCCCCATCTTCAGGGTCTTGGACCTAAAACCCTGAAGATGGGATAAACAAGTGTTCCCGAAACGTTGGTTATACACCAAAAATTGACGCCGGGCTGCAACCCAAAAACTTTTAAGCAAACACAGTGTTTTTTATATAAATCGCGTGTCACGTGAAATCAAGTAAGTCGGTCAAAGACACTCGTCGTTTCACTCTAACTTAATGCTACAGAAACCACTGACTCCACTTTCAAGTCAACTTACATTGCGAACAAACAAACCCCAACACTGTTCAATCTACGATATATCTTCTGTCACGTTCTGTTCCATATTCCATACTTTAAGCCTTTAAACTTGATTTTCTGTCGTTCCAAACGAACGACGAAGCACCATCTTCCTCCTCTGCAGTATTTATACACATTAATATCAAGCAACTATGACAGGAGGATTGATAAGGCATTAGACCTGCACTGTGAACAGTATTAATGACCGTTAGACTGATAAGACATTAGGCCCGCACTGTGAACAGTATTAATGACCGTTAGACTGATAAGACACTAGGCCTGCACTGTGAACAGTATTAATGACCGTTAGATTGATAAGACATTAGGCCTGCACTGTGAACAGTATTAATGACCGTTAGACTGATAAGGCATTAGACCTGCACTGTGAACAGTATTCATGAACGTTAGATTGATAAGACATTAGGCCTGCACTGTGAGCAGTATTAATGACCGTTAGATTGATAAGGCATTAGACCTGCACTGTGAACAGTATTAATGACCGTTAGACTGATAAGGCATTAGGCCTGCACTGTGAACAGTATTAATGACCGTTAGATTGATAACACATTAGACCTGCACTGTGAACAGTATTAATGACGGTTAGATTGATAAGATATTAGGCCTGCACTGTGAACAGTATTAATGACCGTTAGATTGATAAGACATTAGGCCTGCACTTGAACAGTGTTAATGACCGTTAGGTTGATAAGACATTAGGCCTGCACTGTGAACAGTGTTAATGACCGTTAGATTGATAAGACATTAGGCCTGCACTTGAACAGTGTTAATGACCGTTAGGTTGATAAGACATTAGGCCTGCACTGTGAACAGTGTTAATGACCGTTAGATTGATAAGACATTAGGCCTGCACTTGAACAGTGTTAATGACCGTTAGGTTGATAAGACATTAGGCCTGCACTGTGAACAGTATTAATGACCGTTAGACTGATAAGGCATTAGACCTGCACTGTGAACAGTATTCATGAACGTTAGATTGATAAGACATTAGGCCTGCACTGTGAGCAGTATTAATGACCGTTAGATTGATAAGGCATTAGACCTGCACTGTGAACAGTATTAATGACCGTTAGACTGATAAGGCATTAGGCCTGCACTGTGAACAGTATTAATGACCGTTAGATTGATAACACATTAGACCTGCACTGTGAACAGTATTAATGACGGTTAGATTGATAAGATATTAGGCCTGCACTGTGAACAGTATTAATGACCGTTAGACTGATAAGACATTAGGCCTGCACTTGAACAGTGTTAATGACCGTTAGGTTGATAAGACATTAGGCCTGCACTGTGAACAGTGTTAATGACCGTTAGATTGATAAGACATTAGGCCTGCACTTGAACAGTGTTAATGACCGTTAGGTTGATAAGACATTAGGCCTGCACTGTGAACAGTGTTAATGACCGTTAGATGTCCGTCGTCTTATTTCTGTGTCTCAGCCTTTGTTTCGTATTTTATAAAGTCTCATTTCCTTTATTCTCAAATTGTTATTTGGTTTAGTATTTTATTATGTCCATCTTTGTACTTTCATACGTTTCCCCGCTTCTAGGTCTTATTTTTTTTTAATTATCAAAAGCTTTATTAATTATTTCCACTTTGTAATACAATTTGACAATACATCAGCCGTACCACTAAACCAGCTGCGGCAGACTCACATGAAAGGCCAAGCCCCTCCTTTAGACCTAGGTTCCAATTACATGAACGAAGTGTTGTAGTAGTGAAAATTAGAAAAGCATAATAAAAAACACTACCATCTTTTCAGCTCTGCTACAGCAGACAATGCTTGGGTCGTTTGTGTTTGTACCTCCTGTAAGTCGTGTTCAGCTCCTGGAGTGTGTATCTTCCAATGGACCGGACCAACGGATTTGGGTGTTCGGTTCTAGTTCTTATGCCTTCCTGTCGTCTTGCGCCCTTGCTGCCACCGTTATGTCACGCCCCGCCCTTAATTTCCTAACTTTGCTTTTATTAAAATCCTTCCCCCACCCTTATCTATATTTCGCTTCATAAATTTCTTTTCCACAAGCAGAAGCAGCTCAGTTGCTAAACTCCCTGCTTACCGGTTCAACGTTACGGCTCGATTGCAAGTCGAGAAATGTCAATGTGTCTCTTCTTTTACAACGAAACTACAAATCGTCTGTCTAATACTTTCTATCATTTAGGAATCATACAGGAATTTTGTCGGCGCGTTACTTTGATGCATTTAATTTTTGTTTAACGACAGGCTTGATTAAGCAATGTTCGCATAAGCTAGTAACACTCTCTCGTTCAGCATAAATAACATCACCTCAGGCATCAGTCTTATGCCGGCGAATGAATCGTATTTGTCAATACCGAATATCGGTCGCTTCCTCGTATCTTTTCGCGTATTTTTCTTTTTATCTCTCACTATATATTTGTCGTAGTAATGGCTTCGCTTTAACAAATAAATGGACCAACCCACAACAACAGTATTTACTATCATATGTACATTTTTCAACCAACATCTGCAAACAAATTACGTGAAGTTCATACATGTTTAAACACTTGCTTAAACTGATGGGGCTGCAAGGAAATTCGTTGTTCATAGTGTATTTCTTACAAAACATACAACATAAACAAAAATTGTTTGTCATACTGCGTTACAGATACTCTATAGTGCATCTGTCTTCATGCGACCTTCATCAGGGAGTTAACAATGAGGCTATACGGGATAGGTATTGAGTTTTGTTCTCTAGTTTCTGTGTTGTATAACATGTTAAAATATTGAATTATTTGCACCAACAAATGCACTAAGACAGTCTTTTCACTGTTTTCTTTATTATTACGATGCCCCAATACGCATTTCGGCAGTTATTCTGCCATCATCAGGGGGTATTTTAAGTGAGTTTTTACATAGACCAATTCTTTGGTTACGTCATAACAGTGAGTCAGTATTTGTTACCACATCGTACAAAATTTTGTAACGATGTGGTAACAAATACTGACTCACTGTTATGACGTAACCAAAGAATTGGTCTATGTAAAAACTCACTTAAAATACCCCCTGATGATGGCAGAATAACTGCCGAAATGCGTATTGGGGCATCGTAATAATAAAGAAAACAGTGAAAAAACTGTCTTAGTGCATTTGTTGGTACAAATAATTCAATTATAAAAAGATGCACGGTGAATATAAAGTGAAATTTATGTTAAAATATATTGGCAACTATCAATAGTATACAAAATATGTATTTTGTTATAATGAGGTCTGCGCTCTTCTGGGATATTACGCAGCGTCGAGTGGTAATCCTTTACAGACGTTTCGGGACAACCTATCAGACTTATTGACCCTTGAAAACGGGCCGATACTTTGTTCCGAAACGTCGGTAAAGGATTACTGCTCGACGCTGTGTAATATCCCAGAAGAGCGTAGACCTCATCAACATGGTGGCGGAAGCCTGAAACCAATCATCTATTTTGATATATTGTTGCCCATTACCAATATCTTTTACAAAACAGAAAAAACTCAGGTTTATACATTCAAAATTGCCGTTAATTTGTCTTTTATTCTCTGTCACGTTACGCATATAATTAGCATTGCTAAATGCTTTTAGGAGTCTTTGCACCTTTTACAAAGCTATTGTCGTAATATCCCTGGAATCAAAATAAACACAGTGACTAAATCGTGTAGCCAGTGAGACTTGAAAACGGAATTCTAGTACAGGAAGCTCAAAGAACGACAGCTACTTTAATTTCAGTTAATTTGAGATGAGTCATTTAAGGAAATGTGCTGTAGTGTAGTTCATAAAAATAGCATCTGCTCTAAATAATGCAACGTTTCCCTGTCTCTGTACCTGACCATTATACCACAAATACGTATAGGTGTCATGGAGGTAAAGCTACAAGAAGAGTCGCAAGATGTATTCAGTACTTAGAAACAAGCAGTTGGCGTCACGTTTTGACAGCTCCTTGCGCCGAATAACGAGACGCAGAGAGACTTTGAACGCGAGGTTTCTTGGCGGCCAGGGCCGATATGAAAACGGGAAGGACCTAGCGAGAGTTTTAGGATAAAATAATGTCCCTATATTCACATATAAAGGAAATTATTAAATAAAGTTTCGAGGGTATTGCAAATAAAAAGCCGCGCGATTTACAAACCCCACTTATATAGTTATTTTTGAGGTTCTGAAAAAAAAATAAAATTTAGGGCAAACTTCTAGTTCTTATGGGATGAAAGAAAACAGAATAGATTACAAAATGCTCTTAACGTAAGCTCTCCTAAAGCAAAAGATTGGATGGCCCTGACGGTGACTTAGTATAACACTAAGCAAGTGAACATCATGATGTAACTTCATGAACACGACTGAAATGACTCAGGACCAGATTCGATGACAGACTTTTATCAACGGTGCTGAAACTTGCATTTTGTTTCTGGAGTTAGTCTTAGTACCAGGTCTGTGTTTGTCCTGACCTCACTCCATCTAATGTTGGAGATGTCTTAGAGTTTCAGGTCGTTACAGGCTACAGATCAGTTTACTGATTCCTTTCCATTTCAAAGCACATATATAATTTTAGGCGCGTTTGCAAAATTGCGAAAAGCGACTATTAGCTTCGTCATGTCTGTCCGTCCGTCCGTCCGTTTGCCTGTTCGTCCGCGTGGAACATTTCGGCTCCCACTGGGCAGATTTTCATTAAATTTCATACTTAAATATTTTTCGAAAATCTGTAGAGAAAATTCAAGTTTGATTAAAATCTGACAAGAATAATGGGCAATTTACATGAAGACCTATGTACATTTATGATACAATTTCGCTGAATTCTTCTTAGAATGAGCAATGTTTCAGACAGATTTGTGAAGTAAAGCAAAACACATATATTATGCTCAATAACTTATCTCGAAAATCGTACCCTTTGTCAGATAAAGTGGAAAAATCTGGTAGAGCCAGACAGGCCACAGATGACAATATAATACGGCGCATGCGCTTTGCGTGCTGGATAACTAGAGCTACAGACACACACTCAGAATATGTAATACTTATTGCTTTTCCACGGCAAAAATAGTTATGCGAACGCGCCTCAATTTTTACGTTTAAACATAAATTGCATATTTTGGTTAATTTTTACGTTCATAGCAGTTCAGCTGCACTTACTTAGGACATTTCAAATTAAGTTTATGGCGCCATATATTTTGGTAGATTGTTAGAATATATTGCTGGAACATGTTGCTTGCTGCATGTTCCACAAAAACGTCAGTAACAATCTACCAGAACACACGGCGTCATAACCACATGGTCGTGAAACAAAATCTCTCTCATATTCAATGGCGTTTGTGGTCTACATTTTCTTCTAGATAAGCAATATGTTACAGTACAGTACCGCTGCATCCTGACGAACAACAAACACAATTCACGTAGGCATGTAAGTCGAACCCGTTTATAACGACATCGGTTTATACGACACCTCGTCTATAGCGTCAGATATTCTGTGGTACCAATTAACTCCTCACTGTTAACCGTAACATTATACTCCTCAGTTATAACAACACTCGTCTATAACGACACAAGACATCCAGTCCCTTTCATGACGTCATAACCGAGTTCGACTGTATTTAAAATCTAAAAGTCCACAAATGTCCAGACAGCAGCTTTGGCCCTGCGCTACACAACACAACAATAAACACAGCAGCTTTGGCCCTGTGCTACACAACACAACAATAAACACAGCAGCTTTGGCCCTGCGCTACACAACACAACAATAAACACAGCAGCTTTGGCCCTTCGCTACACAACACAACAATAAACACAGCAGCTTTGGTCCTGTGTTACACAACACAACAATAAACACAGCAGCTTTGGCCCTGTGCTACACAACACAACAATAAACACAGCAGCTTTGGCCCTGCGCTACACAACACAACAATAAACACAGCAGCTTTGGCCCTTCGCTACACAACACAACAATAAACACAGCAGCTTTGGTCCTGCGCTACACAACACAACAATAAACACAGCAGCTTTGGCCCTGTGCTACACAACACAACAATAAACACAGCAGCTTTGGCCTTCGCTACACAACACAACAATAAACACAGCAGCTTTGGTCCTGTGCTACACAACACAACAATAAACACAGCAGCTTTGGCCCTGCGCTACACAACACAACAATAAACACAGCAGCTTTGGCCCTTCGCTACACAACACAACAATAAACACAGCAGCTTTGGCCCTGCGCTACACAACACAACAATAAACACAGCAGCTTTGGTCCTGTGCTACACAACACAACAATAAACACAGCAGCTTTGGCCCTGTGCTACACAACACAACAATAAACACAGCAGCTTTGGCCCTTCGCTACACAACACAACAATAAACACAGCAGCTTTGGCCCTTCGCTACACAACACAAATAAACACAGCAGCTTTGGCCCTTCGCTACACAACACAACAATAAACACAGCAGCTTTGGCCCTGCGCTACACAACACAACAATAAACACAGCAAACACGCCGCCTTAAAAAATAGTTCCCACGGTAGTAGCACAGTAACAGGCCGTTGTTGAAGTTCAGGCAAACCTGGAATATTTGTCTTATGCTGAAAGGAGTTGAGTCACGAAGCGACCTGTCAGCGGTCAGATAGGGACCAGCAGCTGTCAGCTGTCAGCGCTGTGTTCAATTAATTTCTCTTTCTATTCTTTAACACGTAGCTCCTATTTACACTGTCTCTTATCTCATCCTTTTTCATTTGCTTTATTTTCTCTCCCTTCTCTTGATTTTACTCCTTTCCTCTTCTACCCACCTCCTACGTTCCACTCATTTCCACCCAGCCGTTCCCACAACAGCAAACAGCAAACAGTCCGCCTTCTTTTCTCAGGTCACGCAGTTCGACTCTCTGCCTAATCACTTTGTCGTGACCTTCAGTGGAAATTTTCGGCTTGGACTATTACCAAGCTATGATTATTGTCCTAACACATTTGCCCACATGGCCTATTGAGCTCACCAGACTAGCCCTACTCTCCATTTCCCTTCGTGTTTTTCCTTCCTATGATGTCAATCTGCATTCTTATGCCTTTGTTATTTCCTTCTTTTAATCCTCACGTTGTGTTTTTCTTCCTGACCTCTCTTCCACTATTCACTTTTATTTCCTTTTCCTTCACTTCCTGTCCCAAGTTCCGCTTTCCACTTTTAAGTTTTCAAATAATCGCTCCCATCTACATTTCATGACATGCAAAATAACTAACACCAAACACACAATCTGTCTGTCAGACACGTTTCCTAGCCAACACAGTACAAATTCTGACATTATTATAAACCGGAGGTTCGGCCAAATCTCACAATGTCGCTCTCTGACCTCCCAGCCTGAATGCCACGTAGGCGTGATTAATAAAATTTCGATTACGGGGGTGTATTTTAAATGTTGAAAAAATTAAATGACTGTAAGGAAAAGCGTTTGATATATGGATTTACTGATTTAATTAAGAGCTTGAAGGTGAAATTCTTGGTAAATTAACATCCAGCGCTGCGTCGAGGCAGCACCATCTGATTACTTGCTGATAACTTGCGGTTCTTATTTCATGGAAGGTCAGAATGCAGGTGTTGGAAAAACTTCAATAGCCCCCGTCCTACGCACAATTCGCTTAAACTCGTTGACCTTTCGTGTTTGCATTCATTCACTGTCCCAGCATATCAGTGAAGAGTACTTAGCCTGCCATCTCTGAACATATGGATAGGTAAAAATTGCTATGAAATTAGCCACTAAAATAACAAAAGACAATATTCAAAAATAAACCCTGGAAAATTAAATAATACAAACGGTTAATAATTCTAAGTGACATTAATATCATATGAAAACGCGTGCCATATACAACAAATTACACAAGTTTCGAATACAATATGGTGCCACGTAGTCATAAGGTATGACTACATACTCGTACATCTCTTATGCTCTTTTCTGATTTATTACAGCGTATATTGTCGTAGCGGTCAAAACTCCAAAGTACACAACCTAAGTTTCTGTCACCATGACAGCTTCAAACTTCGTGGGCAAAAACTATCCAAGAAGAACAAAGCAATTCGTAGCCCTTTAAGGGCTAAGAACAACCTGAATTTTATTTAAACATTCAGTCCGCATCGCGCAGTAAACACACTCCGTCCCAGTTAATAATAATAATAAAACTTTATTAACTACAACAGCAAGTACAGCAATGGCGATATACATTATTATTGAGTCGTTGCGCCTTTAACCAACATCCTGGAACAATTGGAAACAGGGCATGATCCTGACCGTCATGTAAGAGGAACATATAATTGTAATTGTAGTGAAAAAAAACAGAGTAACCGAAAAAAACACTACCAGACATACTGCTCTATTTAGAGCAGTATGTGTTTTGGCCTTTTATGTTTATATTTTTTGTACAGCTTGAGTAAGTCCTGTAGGGTGTAGTTGCCAATGGAACGAATGAGAGGGTTATAATGTTCAGGGCAGTTTGAGTAAAATCGATTAGCTAAGGATAGGATATAAGGCTGAAGATAGTCAATGCCAGTTACATAGTGAAGGTGGGCGATGGGAGTGCATCTAGGTGATTGAGTAATAACTCTCAGACATTTATTTTGGATAACTTGCAGGTACTGATACGTCGATTGACTGACGGAGCACCAGACTGGTGCCGCATAGGTCATTGATGAGCGGATTGATGTCTTATAGAGATGTATTTTAGTCGCCGGTGCAAGGGTGGATTCACGAGCCAGTAAAGGGAATAGCTGGACCAGGTGTCTAATCGCCTTTTGCGCCGACCGCTTGACGTGTTCCGTAAAGTTAAGAGTGGATGTGAAGTATAGACCTAAATATGTTAATTCCTTGGTCCATGGAATCATCGCTCCTTCTAGACGTATCGGTTCAGGTTCTGGCGGTCTTCTTTTAGTGAATATAATAGCATTGGTTTCAGTAATATTGACTTTGAGCCTCCAACGGCGAAGGTAGTGGACAACGCGACTCAATGCTCTAGTCAATCGACGGGTAATTGTGTCAATTCTCCATGATTGTGTGCATAGGGCCGTATCATCGGCGAATAGAGCTATGTGTATATTAGGGATATGTGGGAAGGCAGCTGTGTAGAGGGAGAAAAGGACGGGTGAGAGAACTGCTCCTTGTGGAAGGCCTGCCATGGGATATTTAGTAGGAGAGGAGGTACCTGAAAGTTCCACCGAGATTGATCTGTGCATGAGGTAGGAGTGAAGGAAGGTGATAAGGTAAGTCGGAAATTTGAAAGTTATGAGTTTGAACAGGAGACCTTTTATCCACACCGTGTCATAAGCTTTTTCTAGATCCAGAGTGACCAGGCCTGTATGTTTCTTGATATTGAATCCGTGTGTTATATACTCAGGCGGGTTAACTCTGCTGTTGTCGAATGACGCTTCCTAAACCCGAACTGTTCGTTTGGGATGATGTCGGCACTATAGGCCTGTCGAGTAATACGTTTTGCCACTAGTCGTTCCAGAACTTTCCGAGAGCGGGGAGCAAACTAATCGGTCTATAGGATCCAGGTGCTGTTGGTTGTCTCAGTTATACAAAACAATTAGTTAATGCCGTACAGTGAAATAATCGCTGTTTGTTCTGAGATCCACACAAAACACATAAATACACTGTGTGGGCAGAACGTAGAATTGCTGAATGTTAAACGTGGTGGTACATATAGTAACCACTGGGCTATAGGTGTGTACATATAAAGACCCAGTCCGTACCGCGCAGTAAACACACTCCGTCTCAGTTATACAAACCAGTCAGTTAATGCTGTACAGTAAAATAATCGCTGTTTGTTCTGAGATCCACACAAAACACATAAATACACCGTGTGGGCAGAATGTAGAATTTGTGAATGTTAAACATGGCGGTACGTATAGTAACCACTGGGTTTTAGAGTAAAGAAATTATACAAAACACTAAATCATCCTTCTGCTACTCATCCTAATATTTTTCGTGGTATTACTCAAGTTTTAACTTAAATAGGTCATAAGGCTCCCTTCTGATCTCCAATCCCAACTCGCCACCACTGTGCTGTATAACCTAAACATCTGACAAATATCACTGAATAAAAAAGAACCAAACAGTAGACAAAACGTCTCCTCAATAAGCCTATAACCTCCAGCTGACGTCTTTCTTTGTCAATAGACCGTATCTTTGTGTCTTGTAGTACTAGAGTGACCCCCCTACCCGTCTCTCACTTCTTCCTTCCCCTCGAAACCGACGGAAATTCACTTCGATAAAATGAAATGATATGAAATATTTACATGCGACGTTAAGGACAGGGAATATTGAATTTCATGTCCTTTGCAATAAAATGTAACATTCAAAGGAAGTTTTGTGACAAAGGGATTTACGAGAAAATGCACTGGTGAGAAGGGAATAACATCCGAACGGGATGGATACCAGAACGGGATGGATACCAGAACGGGATGGATACCAGAAGGGAATGGATACCAGAACGGGATGGATACCAGAGCGAGATGGATACCAGAGCGGGATGGATACCAGAGCGGGATGGATACCAGAACGGGATGGATACCAGAAGGGAATGGATACCAGAACGGGATGGATACCAGAGCGAGATGGATACCAGAGCGGGATGGATACCAGAGCGGGATGGATACCAGAACGGGATGGATAAAAGAACGGGATGGATACCAGAATGGGATGGATACCAGAAAGGGATGGATAAAAGAACGGGCTGGATACCAGAACGGGATGGATACCAGAACGGGATGGATACCAGAAGGGAATGGATACCAGAACGGGATGGATACCAGAACGGGATGGATACCAGAAGGGAATGGATACCAGAACGCGATGGATACCAGAGCGAGATAGATACCAGAGCGGGATGGATACCAGAGCGGATGGATACCAGAGCGGGATGGAAACCAGAACGGGATGGATAAAAGAACGGGATGGATACCAGAATGGGATGGATACCAGAAAGGGATGGATAAAAGAACGGGCTGGATACCAGAACGGGATGGATACCATAAGGGGATGGATACCAGAACGGGATGGATAAAAGAACGGGATGGATACCAGAACGGGATGGATAAAAGACGGATGAACAGAATGGGATGGATACCAGAATGGGATGGATACCAGAATGGGATGGATAGCAGAAAGGGACGGATACAAGAACGGGCTGGATACCAGAAGGGATGGATACCAGAAGGGGATGGATACCAGAACGGGATGGATACCAGAAGGGAATGGATACAAGAACGGGATGGATACCAGAAGGGGAAGGATACCAGAAGGGGAAGGATACCAGAAGGGGAAGGATACCAGAAGGGGATGGATACCAGAAGGGGATGGACACCAGAATGGGATGGATACCAGAAGGGGGTGGATACCAGAAGGGGATGGATACCAGAAGGGATAGATACCAGAAGGGGATGGATACAAGAACGGGATGGATACCAGAAGGGGATGGATACCAGAAGGGGATGGATACTAGAAGGGGATAAATACCAGAAGGGGATGGATACCAGAACGGGATGGATACCAGAAGGGGATGGATACCAGAAGGGGATGGATACCAAAAGGGGATGGATACCAGAAGGGGATGGATATCAGAACGGGGTATATAACAGAACAGGATTAACACGAGAACGGGATGAACACCAGAAGGGAAAGGACACCAGAACGGGACAAATAGCAGAAAGGGATGAAGACCAGAATGGGGTGAACACCAGAAAGGGATGGATAACATACGAACACCAGCTTTTCATTGAACATAGCTGTCTTCAGGGATGTGAAGCTCTTACCAACGCTTCGGAAGAACCTAATCCCCCATCTTCTGTGTAGATAAGTGTTCAAATGGAGACAAAGGTGTTATCCGAAACGTCAGTAACTCTGAGTCCGGTTACACGGCGTCACTTCTTAGCATATATCAATGTTTTAGTTTCGCAAATTTCTATTAGTTCTGTCAGCAAATTCTTAAGACTAATGTAAATTGACTTTCATATTCTGAAGTTTTTTAAATTTTGAACATCAAAAAGAAATCCTATGAAAAAGGAAATTTCTTGATTTGACAGCGCTTTCTAGTAGATGAAGGCTTCCAATTTCAATGTCACTCTCAATGATTCAACGAGATTCACGTCAGTTCACGTAGAGATCACAGCAACAGCACGTCAGTTCACGTAGAGATCACAGCAACAGCACGTCATTTCACGTAGAGATCACAGCAACAGCACGTCAGTTGACGTAGAGATCACAGCAACAGCACGTCAGTTCACGTAGAGATCACAGCAACAGCACGTCAGTTCACGTAGAGATCACAGCAACAGCACGCCAGTTCACGTAGAGATCACAGCAACAGCACGTCAGTTCATGTAGAGATCACAGCAACAGCACGCCAGTTCACGTAGAGATCACAGCAACAGCACGTCAGTTCACGTAGAGATCACAGCAACAGCACGTCAGTTCACGTAGAGATCACAGCAACAGCACGTCAGTTTACGTAGAGATCACAGCAGCAGCACAATGTCTGAAGGCTCCCCGCCTTCCCACGTAAGTTTTCAATCCATCAGCACAGGCCTGCCACCTGCACTGACGTGTGATGCTCACAAACTACAGACGTCATTAGCCCGTTCCTCTTTATAACATATATATGTTTACTTTGTGGTAAGAACTGAATCTCTAATATATATTCAGATAAAATGCATGCTTCAAATATTAAGCTTCTACATTTTAACATTTTATTATCAATGTTGAAAGGTTAGCACTATTTTTCATTTTTTCTTCTTGTAACATACGTGACGTACAAGAATCGATATTTCTCTCAAGACTTTGATAAAAGCTTCATGCGCGATACACTCAGGTCAATCAATCATATTTATTAGTTCAGTCAAACCGTAAAGAAATGTTTCCACTAACACCAAGTTTTGCAAGTTCGCAGTTTTCATATCTAGCTCGACAATCAGCGTTCCTTAATGATCAACCCCTCAATCTGCCAGCCATATTTACCGAAATAAAACATCTGTCCAGACACCTCACACGCCACATTTTAATTTTACCATTACCTTGCTTATCACGTTTCGCGATGCTTCAATCGCTTGCTCTGTTCGTCATATTCTGTGTCATTATTACCAGTTCATTCATGTTTTTCAGTCAATTAAACAGCTCTGCTATTTTTCCCCATGGCGCAACAGCCCCTAGTGGGCCAGGGCCTCCTCATCATCGAGGCTTCACGATCACATTCAGACACACCACACTCGGTAGGACTCCTCTGTACGAGTGATCAGCCCGACGCAGAGACCTCTACCAGACAACACACAAAATTCACAACCGACAGACATTCATGCCCCCGGCACTATTCGAACCTGCAATCCCAGCAAGCGAGCGGCCGCAGACCCACGCCTTAGACCGCGCGGCCACTGGGATCGGCAACAGCTCTGCTATATCGAAATAAATTCAGGAAATTCATCCGCCATACTTCTTAATCGCCGTAACGTATTAGACTGCAGTTGTTAGTTTAATCAATACATTTGCATTCTGCACTTTCCTGTTACATCTAAACACTGCAGAAATTACAGCCCCACTTCGTTCCTCTTATATGTTCATAAGTTTAGCCATTACATGGGATAAACTTGTATACAGATACTGTCAGACTCTACCTTTTCCTTACGGAGCTTTGTCGTAATTCAAATTAGAGTTGAACTCCGTTATAACGTCATGAAAGTGACCGAATATTTTGTGTCGTTATAAACGGGTGTTGTTATAACCGAGGAGTATAATGTTATGGTTAACAGTGTGAAATTAATTGGTACCTCAGAATATCTGAAATTATAGGTGAGGTGTCGTGTAAACCGATGTCGTTATAAGCGGGTTCGACTTACTTACTCTGTTCTCTAAAATGTGGCCTGATAATTGTCTCTCAACTGAAGTACTATACTGGGTCGTAATATCGGAGGTTGTCATTGCTACAGATGCAATATGCGACGCTCAGCGAACAGTGCTGACACAATTTAAGGTATTCAGACACGAACAATACCACCACAGTCATCAGTAATGAACGATACAAGCATTTCCAAGTTAGTGTATGAATACACTCCGAACGGCAGAAGAAACTTAGGTAGACCAAGGAAATGATAGGCAGATCAACAACCATGAAAACGGAACAAGTCTTGAGTGGCTGATGGCGATAATAAATTTTATGATTATGGTGATGAACATTATGATGAACTCTGCAACTGCTACCACGAGGGCTTGTGGCCCCAACAGTAGTATTGATAGCTTCTTCCCCAAGCAAAAGCGGCCACAGCGTGAAGCTGATGTCTCACCTTAATCATATATCGACGTCTAGAGCGTGTGGAGATTTCCTTTAAGATCCCATTGAAAAATAAACTAATCCCCATGTCTTTGAAATAGAGCTAGGTGTGAAGATGTTGCTCCATGCATTCTCAATTTCCGTTACAGATAGAGGTGCGTGTACAGCTCCACACCAGACCGCCTTATCCCCAGGACAGCGACCACGATACCCACTGAATGAGTCCCAATGTTGTTCTGGGTGATGCAGGGAACACAAAAATATCTGTCCTACCCCTACATCCGAAACCAGTATTTCAGTCTTCCAACCCATAGAAATAATCACTACACTTTCTGAGCTACCACACCTATATCACGGCCCTGAATGTCCTCATATTTGGCTACACGTGATAAGGAAGCCCCAGGCTACTTTAATATATGCACCAAATTATTTGCACTAAAGGCCAGCCATTCCAGTGTTCTGAGTTTGCGGGAGAGACTTTGCAAGGAAAAGAGTCAACACAGACTTCTACTCTTTGTTTGCTTCCTATTTTGTAGTATTTCCTTCCCTGTTTTCCTGCTTATTTCTTTCTAGATGTTCTTCACCAAGTAAGCAAATGCGTCGTATGTACACATCACGTCCGACATTCTGTCTGTCTGTCTGTCTGTCTGTCTGTCTGTGACCCAGCATCAGCAACGAAACCCTCTGTTGTGTTTTCATAAAATTCTACGCAGGAGTCATGTAAAGAGTTGTCCAGCAACGGTGAGTTTCGTGTAAATCGGCTTTATATTTTACTAGGAGCCTAAATAAATCTCTACCCATACTTCCCACATTTTCTGGCCCATTTATGTAAACATTGGTATAGAAAATCTCCACGTAACGTCTTTCAGTAAGTTTCGTCAAAAATCGTCGTAAATAAGGTAATATTTTACTTGGAGCTTTAAATAAGTTTCTATCCTGCTTCCCACATTTACTGAACGATCGCGGTGAAATGCGGTAGAGACAGCTGCATATAATGACGTCAAGCATTCAAATCGGCAAACGGAAGACCGTGCTGTTGTTACGGGCGTGAATGAAAATACATTTACGCGTGTACAGTGACAGAGTTACGACATTTTGAAAGTAGAGAAAGGCGCCCTGCTTAGGTCTGCGCAGTGTGTCACGGAGCACATCATTTGCAGTCTTGGTCTGCGTTCCATAACACTTCATTGCTAGTGGACAATGCCCCTTGAAAATTCAACATGATGCATAGGTGAAAGCATGTACATATCGGGGCGTTCTGTTGACTAACACCATCTGTCGGACTTTGACAATAACTAAGCTCATCGTGGACAAAAAAACACATAGGCTTCTCTAGCAACAACCAACCGTCTCTTACAAAAACACATTACTTTTCGTTTTATTTTTATTGTCGATATTCCTCCCTCAATTCCTTCTGCCCTCGTATGGCCTTTCGTTGTCTGTCTCTCTCACATGTCTCGGCAAGTGCCCCCGCTGACATCGCAACTCTACAGCGCAACAAGTAGTTGTGCCCTCTGGATATTGCCCTTCTGCCTATGCGCTGTTATTTCTCCCGGGGACGGGGTGGAGGTGGGTAATGTTGATGTCCGTGACAGCATTGCCCACAGGCAGCGCAATATACGAGTGCCTGCAGGTATGCTGTTTACAGATCAGCCAGCACCTGGCCGTTCCGGCATTGCACGAGTTAATTTGTGTACACTGTCGGTACAAATACGGCAGGTGGGCATACAGTGGCACTGTCAGTCATTATCGCATGTCATGGTGGCGCTGATTTATCTTTTGTTTAATTAATGTAGCTAATCTAAGCGATTCAGAACTCTGTACGCTGTTGCCATATTTTATAAGAAATGTTTTTCTAATTTTTATCCTACTTTCTTTTGTTTTATAAGAAAATATTTTAAAGAGTTTTGTTACCATAATTCCCATACTTCATGAAGAAAAGATTTTTTAAATTTGTTGTCCTGCTTTTGAAATTCTATAAGGAAAGATTTTTCTAAACTTTTAAAAATTCCGCATTGTGCAAAAAAATTATTAACAATCTTTGTTCTAATGTTCCTACTTTGCAAAGAAAGGTTTTGCTCAAATTTATTTTTTTGATTTCCGTATTTTATAAGGAAACGTGTCCTTAAACTTTATTATTTCACTACCACATTGTTAATAAAATATATCCTACGTTCCTTACTTTATAAGGAAAAGTTTTGCTAGTCACAAATATAAATCGAAAGGTACATTCCATCTAAATTTAATGCAAACATAGAGGTTCACTATTTTATCTCACAACTCTTAGTTGTCACTTCCTCTCAGCTCGTGTGTAGAATTAACCTAGCCCACTGAGTCGACTGGCTGCACGCCAAGGCTTTGTTATAATGTAAACTTTAAGGATTTTCCCTAGAGTCAGTGTATTTTGTTGCTTTGTTTATTAAATGCTGGACAAGTGTTTCGTTGGGCAGACATGGACAGACATTATTGTATTTGAGCCGCATATGAATTGTGTGCAGACAGAGACTGAAATTATATTAGTATTTGAGCTTCGTATGAATTAAATCAGATAAACAAGGACAAATTACACCTTCCCATTGATTTTTTTAATCCTCCACTGAGCAAATGTTATTGAAACCCGGTGACGTATGCAGACAGACGAACAACATGGCTGCTAAAATCTGCATATGAGAAATATTTTTAGTAAAGATAAAATGTAAGCTGACAGTGGTTTACCGTCCTTACTGTCCTCTCTTAGTCCTTTCACGTATCTTATTGTTAGCTACTTGATAGGCACGTATCGTATTATTAGCTACTTGATAGGTATGTATCGTATTGTTAGCTACTTGATAGGCACGTATCGTATTGTTAGCTACTTGATAGGCACGTATTGTATTATTAGCTACTTGATATGCCCGTATCGTATTGTTAGCTACTTGATAGGCACGTATCGTATTGTTTGCTACTTGA
>JAJKFL010000011.1:12510000-12515000 GCA_021186555.1 Reticulitermes speratus
TAGAATATGATGTCAAGATGGTCCAAGTAAACCAGGAGCGATCGAAATTGAATGGAACACGTCAGTTTCCGGTTTATGCTAATGATGTTATTTATTGCTAATAAAGAGCTTGGTCTAGAAGTAAATGCTGAGGAAAACTACGTATATGGTCATGTCTAGTGAACAGAATTACAGAACGACGAGCTTCATAATTTGTAGGCTGCATCAGATAATATTCATGTGATAATTGAGGATGCTAAGACAGGCGGTGTATTTGGCATGCGTGGGAAAGAAGAGAAACGCACACAGAGGGTTGGTGTGGAAAACTGAAGGCAAGAGGCAAGTTGGGAGTCTTAGAAGTAGATGGGAAGGTAATATTAAATGCATGTAAAAAATAGGAATGGGTGACCATTCGATTAATCAGGCTCAGGACAGGGACAAGCAGCGGGATCTTGTGGTACAATAAAGAAACGTCTGGTTGCACAATATGCGGTAAATTTCAGAAATATTTGAGAAACTGTTAACTTTTCAAGAATTTTAATTTCATAACCTGGTAACCTTCCCTATTGTGCATCCTGTGTAATATTGTGTATCATATGAATAATACATTAACCAACTTATAAACTTAATAAAATACTTTCAGAAGTATAAAACGCCCATAAAACTCCTACATGTTTCGGCACCGAGGTGCCGAAACATGTAGGAGTTTATAGGAGATCATACTTCTGAATGTATTTTATTGAGTGCATAAGTTTGTTAATGTATTAATTATAAGAATATTCACGGTATGAATAACATAAAATTTGTATCATATGAAACTCAGTCTCGCAAGTGACGCTCTGAAAGTGTCTCGCAGGTAGTGTTGCTCTTTTGCTGTTTCCCTCTATTCATGCTACATTTTCAGTCAATGGGTTCTGCTTCCTTTAATCGGCTTTACATTGCCACGTGTACAAGCTGTTCAACGATTATGAAATGCTGAGAGAAACGGAGACAAAGAGACTGTGACCCAATTTGAGATATTTTCCCAGCATCGCCAGAAAGAAAACGCGGCTCAAAACCAGGTTTTTGTATACGTAACACAAATATCTAAACCAGGTTTTTGTATACGTAACACAAATATCAATCCAAATGTCACGTAACAAAACACTCCCCTTACAAACAACTCTGTCATTTACAGTCCGCCTTTCTAAACGCTTCATCTAAGGGCATATAGAAGCTAGCGGGCATTACACTTCAATATTTAAACAGTCCTGTGATGTATTTACGTGCAGTCTCCACTAGCATTAATTCTCGTTACCTGTACGTTATCAGACATGACCACAACACATTGTCACTTCAGTATATTTGCCACGTACAAACCATAACCAGCCACGTGACGTCACGTGACGGAACTTATAATGTTCACGCGCTACTCCACGGAAAGACTGTAACCGTCCATATTAATGCGTAATAATACAAATTACATAACACAGCGCATCAAAACGACCATTGCAACATAGAGTTTGCCAAAACATTTAGGTGTCGTCATCGCGTTGAGTTTTTATTAATCAAGGTTCCGACCTATACGAGTTTAAGAGTAGCTTATTGTTCTAATTTTACACTGCGACATGTTTCGGCCTGTATTCTGGCCATCATCAGGTAGTTGACTTACAATTTATAAAACGAAGTGTTAGGTACAGGCCTCTCATTCACATCCGGTGCATACAATATCCAAAAATAAAATATTATTCCCAATAAAAGAGTAACAAAATGCTTAAATTAGTCAAAACAAGAATCTGCTTAATGATGTGTAGGCGTGTGGTGGATATCAGTGGCGTGGTTGGCTCATAAGTGCAACGTGATTGTAGAATGAAGCTGTCAACATACTGGGAGAAAGACCAAATTTGGTATCGAATTGAGTATATACTGAATAAATTAGGTTATGTTGTATGTATTAAATAGTGACATATTAGATCTGCGCTCTTCTGGGATATTACGTAGCGTCGAGTGGTACTCCTTTACCAACGTTTCGGGGCAAAGTATCGCTGCCATCTTCAAGGGCCAAGAAGTCTTCTTGGACTTCTTGGCCTTTGAAGGCTGTACGTGTTTCTTGTAGCTGTCAAACAAAAACTACGCCTAGACTTCAGAGGGCCGTGCGCTTTGTCAGCGGCACATCTGCTGCGACTTACAGAATATTTCAGATTTTAAATCTAGAAATTGAGGCGATTGAAGAGGGGGGGTGAAAGGCGAATATGTTATTAAGATACTTTGAAAAGCTCAGAAAGGAGAATAGGACAGAGCGTGGCTAAATATGTAGCAGGAAACAGGAGATAAGAAATTAATTGTGTTGTATCACAGAATTGAGAAAACTGCTAAATTTTAGATAAGATAATCTGTAAATGGGAACACAGAACCAAGAAAATAAAACAAGGCTAGACAAAGAGTATGAGAGACCAGAATAAGAGAAATCAATAAATTGACTACGGTAATGCAAAGGTTACTGATCTTAGCCCTTAATGTAATGCATGTGAGCTGCAGACAATATGCTTTGGCAGAGGCGGGCTCTGTTACACAAGAACAGAAATTGTTGTTACTATTGATATTATTACTATTACTATTAAGCAGATTAGACCTGTCAAACAGATTTTACCCTAGCAGCACGTGTCACTTGAGTCATGGTTGCATTACTTTTTTTTTTTTCCAATGACTCAACAGCCCCTTTTCGGGTGCCTAGGCCGCCTCATTTTTCGAGGCTTCACGATCACACACATTTGAGACACACCACAGTCGGTAGGACTCCTCCGGACGAGGGACCAGCTCGTCGCAGAGACCTCTACCTGACAACACACAACACTCACAAGAGACAGACATCCATGCCCTAAGCGGGATTCGAACCCACAATCCTAGTAAGCGAGCGGCCGCAGACCCACGCCTTAGACCGCACGGCCATTGGGATCGGCGGTTGCATTACTTAAGCTACTTTAAATTGCAACTTCTGCAGACAGTGCCGCAGACATACGTATTTAGCAACGAAATTAGACTCTGAAACATATTTTAAGGCAGCAGCATGTCTTATATGATTAATGATTTTAATTATTTAGGTACACCTGTGTTTCAGTTTTAGCCACAAAACTATTTTGTCATTTGTGATGTTTGTCCGTGTTTATTTGTGTAATTTGTGTTGCAGTTATTTTGTGCTAGTTTTGTTATTGGCCATTGCGCTGCAAAACTAGCACTTTAATAAATGAGAAGTGAACTGAATTATTGTTGTTGTCGTTTTTGTTGTTGTTGTAGGACACTCTTCTCGGCCTACGGATCAAAAGAAAGCAGTTACATTGATTTGCATGTACATTCTCCCCCTTAAGTGAGTGACTGCTCACGCAGCATGCAATAAAGCGCATTTAGAGACCAGATGCACACAAATCACCTACGTAACGCACGGCCAGTAAATATGAGGATGGCAGAGCGCTGATGCTGAGGATTCGGGTTTGCAGGGTTTTTACACAGTGCCAGCGTTGTTACACAGTGCCAGGTTTGTTACACAGTGCCAGGGTTATATTCCCGGCAAGGTCTGCGCTCTTCTAGGGTATTACGCAGCGTAGAGTGGTAATTCTGTACCGACGTTTCAGGACAACCTATTGGTCGCATCTCCAGTGGTCAATAAGTCCAAGAAGATTTCTTGACCCTGTAAGCGTGTTTTGTTGTAAGCCTATTATACTGCAAGAAGGCTGTTTGTATGGGATAATTATCTTATCTGACGACTATAGGTTGCCACTATCTGTTGGCTCTGTTATTCTATTAACGTAGCACACTCATTCGACCGCTCACAAGCATAAAGGTGTAGGAGCGTTAAATGACAAACGATAGTTGTCAGATAAAATAATGACCCTCTAGTGTATATAAAGACACTCTCAGTACAGAGACTATAAAAGGTCCAACGATAATAATGTGGTAAATAATGAATTAGAAAGGATGTGGAAGAAAGCGGCAGTAGTTTAATTTGTTACTTCCTTGGAGTGACTGAGAAAAATTACGAATCTCTACAGTCATAACTGTACAGTCTATGTCCGGTCCGAGATTTGTACCGGACACCTTCCGAATACGAGCGTGTGGTCTATTTAGCGACGCTCCCGGCGCTTACAAACAGGCGACCTCCAGTTCAGTTTGTTCGGCTCTCTCTCTGTCTCTCTCTACTGAACCTACCAGTTAGCTGCTGTGGCTCGGCTAAATGTCAAAGAATTTTTGATTTAAACGTTTTTAGTCAAGGGCCCGAATGCCCAGAAATGTTCAGTCCCTGGCTAGTGACATACAGCATACATTAGCCAAAATACAACGATCGGCTAAAGGTTGAAATTAAATAATTTTAGCAGGTTTTGGTTTTGTTCTTAAAAGATGGAAGCACTGTTAGTGGTGTGTTCAATTGTAATGCAAATACGTGCTCTATTTATTGCTTAAACTGATGCGTGGCCCGCCTTAAATTTCAGAACTATCCGTTCGGCTCGCGTACTGTTTTGGATTTAGGTAAGCGGTCTGCCTTACCTGTGCACTGCAATGTCGATGGTAAACGCATGATACATGAGTATGGAGCATTGGTGGAATGATAAATGATAGGTAGAAACCGAAGTACTCGGAGAAAAACCCGTCTCAGTACCACCTCGTCCACCACAAATCCCACATGGACTGCCCTCAGGCTGAACCTGGCCTGTGTGTTGATCAGCCGGTAAGAGCACAACCATAAAAGTCAGCGACGTTGCGTCAGAGGTTCTTGAATTGAACGTCAGAGGCAGAGCGGTAACAGCCGATGGTTACCGCAGCTGTGGTATCAGCTGCAAGGAGCAACACGCTATTCTGCACAATCACTGCACCTCTTGTAGCAGCACCTAGAGCTGGGAAGTTAATTTACAGATATGGGAAGTATCCAGCCTTTAGCACATGCGCTATACAAATTGTATATAATACGAATTAATAATTTTCGGGGGAAAAAATATTTTTAAGCTTTCGCTGTTTTTTTATAGAAATAAATTCATTCCATTCATTTCAGT
>JAJKFL010000011.1:15769725-15797248 GCA_021186555.1 Reticulitermes speratus
TTGGCACCCTGTGATTTTTTCATGTTTCCGAAGATAAAGAAGAATTGGAAAGGGCACCATTTCGGTACACTGACCAACGTCCAAACAGCCGCGACACAGGCACTGAACACCCTCACGGTTGAAGATTTTCAGGGCTGCTATGAAGAATGGAAGAACCGTTGGGAGCGTTGCGTGCACTCCCAAGGATCATACTTTGAAGGAGATCAAATTAATGTATAAAAATTTTCAATAAAATATTTTTTTGAAAACCATTCTCATTACTTTCCGGATAGACTACGTATGTCGCTTTCAACCGCCACGGGACATCTACCCATAATTTTCTGGAGTCCTGTCATGCTGAAACCATAATCTCTTCCTCACAGTTAGAGATGTTTCTTCAAGCAGCCCCAAAGTAACAGTTCCAGAAAATCAAGATGCTGTTGAGCAGGCAACATATCTGGTAGGACATAGGGGCCCACCAGAGTGTCCCGACGAAATTAGACCAAATGTGACGCTGAAGGGAACTGATATCCACGTCTGACGATAGTAGACGATATCCTGTGACCAGGTGTGAGTGTTGTGGATCTTGAACACACTGTGACGCACGAAACTTGCTTCGTCTGTCCACAAAGTACTGTTTATGAAGAGCTCATCTGCAGGGTGGTTGATGTAGCCATTAGCAAAATTAGATCTGTGGAGGACGATTGGTTGCAAACGTATGTGCGCTCTGCGAGTAGTGGCATGAATGTAATTTATCGGCATGCAGTGCGTGGAAGAAGTTATTTTGGGTTAGTCCCACTTCTCGTACAGATAACGCGCAGCTTTTCCACAGCTGTCGTTCCACACCTACAATTACGGCATTTCACTGGCTGGCGTCTGTAGGGACCTTAGGAGGCCTAAACTCGAAAGTGCCTCGGATGTGAAAGTGGGAATGTGGAAGTGCAGTGTAACAATATCAAGAAATGTGTGTTAGATACTGTGAGTGATTTGATTTGGATAGTCGAGAGAACAAGAAAGCCATGGATTACACAGAAGATGGTCAGTAAAATGGACAAACAAATGAAATGGAAGAATGTCAACAACGAAGAAAGAAGGAAGAACTACAGAAAACTAACGAACTTATTGAAAAGGATCACGGACAACGCCAAGAAGGAATATCTTGAGAGCATACGCGACGAGATCATAGACTTTCAAAGAACGGGATGTTATGATTTAATGTACATGAAGACAAAGGAGCTAGGATGGAAAAATAACATGGGATACAAAACATTGGCATTAAAGGCTCTCAAGGGAATATAATAATAGATCAGAGAGGAGTACTGCAAATTTGGGAGAATTATATTTCATAGCTCTACGATCGAGCTAATCGACCAGAACATCTGGAAGTCGAACCTGAAGCTGAAGTAGATAAAGACGAGAAAGACCCTTATATTTTGCAAAGTGAAATGATAAAGCTATAAAGGAGATTAGTGATAAGAAGACCACAGGGGATGATGATGTATCTGGGATGTACTCAAATTGTTGGGAGAAGATGGTCTCACACTAAAGACACAGCTGATCAACAGCATATATTTAACTGGAGAGTGGCCCATAGATTTCATTGATGTTACAATGAATGCCTTAAAGAGGAAGCCCAAAGCTACAAAATTATAACAAATGATGCAAGGTGTACACGTGAAATTAAATCCAGAATTGCCATGGCAAAAGCAGCATTCAACAAGAAGATGCCTCTTTTCACCATCAAAGGGGACTTAGATTTAAGGAAGAAACTAGTGAAATGCTACACTTGGAGCATAGCTGTGTATGGTGCTGAAACGTGGACACTTTGGAAAGTAGATCAGAATTACCTGGAAAGTTTTGAAATGTGGTGCTGTAGAAGAATGGAGATCAGTGGGACCGATCGTATGAGAAATGAAGAAGTATTACACAGAGTCAGAGAGGAGAGGAATATCCTACATACAATAAAAAGAAGAAAGGCCTACTCTTTGGTCACATCTTGCTTAGAAACTGCCTTCTGAAACACGTGATTGAATGAAAGTTAGAAGGAAGTATAGAAATGACGGGAAGACGAGGAAGAAGGCGTAAGCAGTTACTGGATGACCTTAAGGAAAAGAGAAGATGCTGGAAATTGAAAGAGGAAGCACTAGATCGCACCCTGTGGAGAACTTGCTTTGGAAGAGGCTACGGACCTGTCGTAAGACAGACTAGAGCATGAATTATATTTCTACCTCCGAAAACGCACAAAACCACACGACTCACATCAGATTATATAAATGTGGTATCTTACTTTGATAATAAAAGGAACATTTGTCCATTTCCACGCCATGAAGGTATACAGTGGGGAATACAGTATAGATCTACTCATTCTCAACGTTGGAACTGTATGGAGCAGAATGGTCAACTTCACGCCCTGGCCGCTTCATCTCCGGGAAATAACCCCGGTACCCATTAAATAGAAGGCTAGGTTGCCTCCACAGCTAGTCTGGACTTTTGAGTAAGAGAAAAATATTTTGCCTCTACTGGGATTGGAACCCCCGTCGTCCAGTCCGTACCCTGGTCACTATAGCCTACTGATGGCGCTCTCCGGGTCTTCTTACGTTGATAAAACTCGTGTGAAATATTTCATACTGACCTTCAAGGCTGTTTCTGTATGAGAGGTGCTGAGGTGTATTTGACAGACGTTAATGTCATAAGTAGCAAGGCTATTCTTCGTTATTAGAGCAAAAATCCTTTGCAAAATAGCTTTCCGCAAACAAGAGCTTTAAACGGATTTCATTTTTATGAGAATAAAATCAATTTTTTGTTACTTCTGTAAAGTCTGCCTGCCAGTCACATCGCATGTAACAGGGCCCAAACAACTTGTTATACACCAACTTTGTCGGGCCATTTTGATTCTACTTGTACTTTGTTCTGATTATTTTAAAGGCCACTTTACCTAAGACATTAAACGCTGGATTTTGATAAGAACTTCACATACGGCTTTCATGTTATACAAATATTAGCATTTATATTTTTAATTCTCATCGGTTGCTTTTAAGGGTAGCTTTAGATAACCTCTTTCCTGCCTGTACCTTTTAATTCTTGTCACGTTTTCGTATAGCTTTGTATTGTATATGACATTTTTTGGTCTCACGGTATTATATACATTTCTTCGGCTTGATTATTTTAAAGGTAATTTTATTTCAGGGAGTGACTGAAATTTTATCCATGTATTTTCATAGATGTTATGGTAATTTACATATCGGCTCTTAAGTTGTAAGAGTATTATCATGTATGATTTCAGAAGCCCATTTTGGATGATATTCTAAGCAATGAGGTAAAAAAAATGGCGGAAATAAAATGTAATGGCATTCCCAAAGTATGTTGTTCTTACGCAATATGTGCTTGTAACGCGGGAATTTCGAGATCACCAGTAAGAAAGGGGCACGCGGTGGCGCAGTTGGTTGAGGCACTGCGCTACAAGTCGGAAGGTCGTGGGTTCGATTCCCGATGGTGTCATTGAAATTTTTCATTGACTCAATCCTTTCGGTCGCACTATGGACCTGGGGTCGACTCAGCGTCTAACAGAAATGAGTACCAGGAATATTTCCTGGGGGGTAAAGGCGGCCGGTGCTTAGGGCTGACAACCTTACCACCTTCATGTGCCGATTGTCTAGAAATCTGGGAGCCTCAATCTCCTGGAACCCTAAGGGCCTGTAAAGGCCTGTAATGGGATTGCTTTACCTTTTATATAAGGAATATAAAGAACTTGACCTAGTATCCTGCATTAAATTCAAGAGCCTGGAATGGGCTGGACATGTTCCAAAACTCCATCTCGACCGTATACGCAAAAAAGTCCTGAAATCTGAGTTTACTGGCAATGGAACAGTGGGAAGACCCAGGTTTGAATGGGAGGAATGTGTAAACGAAGGCGCTGCCAGACTTCTCCGGTGTCGCAACTGGAAGCTGACTGCGCGGAATAGAACATTTTGGAGGCAGAAATTATGGTAGGTCAAGGCTCGACTACGGACTGTAGTGCCATAGGATGATGATGGTGATGATATACATCATTTACCTGTGAGTTAAGTTCTTAGCAGATGCGGTATGCTACTACGGTACTGGACTAGGTGACGGTACTTCCATATGCGTATATTTAAATTTTACTCTTGAGTATGGTTTTGTAATAATCTCGTACAATTAGAAACACAACACTGCCAATGAGCCCAAGTATGTATTATAGGCTATGCTGCTGAAAAATTTGGATCAGAGGTACTGCGTCTGGGTTGTAGGAATATTCGGGAGATGCTCCCTTCGAATCTCGATGAGGACACCAACTGAAAATTGTTTGGTGGTTTTCCTCAATTTCAGTAAAATGCAGAAACAGTGCCTCGAAATATGGCACGATCTTATCTTCAACATTCTTTATAATTCATTATTTATTCAGCCTTCAACCACCCGACACTATGTACCCTGAGATACTAATAGCGTCAGTAAACAAGCCGTAAATAAGTAAGATATTATTTTGAAAAACAAGTCATACCATTACTTCCATAAAAGAACCGCATTCAACGCAATAATATAAAACATTTAAGCCTTCAAAACTTTCAGGAGAAGAGCACAGATCTTTGTATATGGCCACGCAGTGCTGAATTCCTAAAAGTGTGTATATCATGCACTGTGCTTATACTACTTGATTTTTGTTCGAATCCTGTCGCATGTGTGCAATCTAACTCTGCCTAATTAGTGGATATTTTGTCCAGCACATTGCGTTGTAAAGTAGAAAACATTGCTTAATACACCATAACCTTCCGTCAAATATAGCATCTTTTACATGAATTCTAAAAGGTTCTGACGACGTTATGTAACATTGAGAACTAATTGGTTTCTGGACCTTGTCCATCGTCCGGAAATCTAAAACAACGACGTTTCGGAAGCTGGATCTGCTTCCGTCCTCAGGTGAAGGAGACACCTACTCTGTTGGGTTCTTTAGATGAGCTAACCTCAATCACTGGACAACCTAAGCCGATTAAACCACAGCTAAATCATAAAGTTCTTGTATTAACAGGTCTTAACAATGACATTAGCCGATACTTTGCATATGAGTGTTGCGTGCTCAGGTAGGTGAAGAGTGTGGATGGGCTGATGGGGAATCTTTCAATATTCCTATTCCTAAGTACATGGGAGACATCTACAAGTCCCTGAAATTAGAGTACCGAGTTGTCTAGACTCATTATTAAGGCCTTATCAATCTTACTAACGGGTAGAATGGTACAGTTACGATCATTTCAGAAAAACATGCTTTAATGCTTAAAATATGTAAAAAAGAATAAGTATCAGTGCTGACATATTCAGTGTACCTTGATGTATATGTCAATATTACAAGACAATGTTAAATAGTGTAATTATTAAAAATTAAAAACTGTTTTAAAATTAATCGAAAATGTACCGCAGTAAGTAGAATTATGGTCACTGTCCGGCACAGTTCTGATCATGAGTCGTATGCCACAAACAAAATATTTTGCCCTTTCGCACCAATGCAGATTTCTTAGTAACACATATGAAATTTCTGGCAACAAATCGAATCACATATATTTTAGACTATAGCACTATAATAGTTTAATAGGCAAAAGCCACATTTGTAACCCTTTGTGGCAAACTGTTGGTAAAACTAAATCTCTTCGCAGCTCGTGTGCGCGTGAGCTTACCTAGATTACTGGTACTTTTAAGACTTGTCATATTTCGGATTTTCTCCAAATTTTGTTCCGAAGTAAGGTTGACCTAATACTTTCTCATCAGCATTTCACTTTACATTTGCTTAGAAGCAAGAAAGTACGCCTAGATAATTAAATTGCATTTCAGAAATTCACGTGAGCGTTAAATTGTCGTCAGTTGTTAGTGGAAACGTGCAGTTACATTGCTTTGTGAATTGTAATCGAAAGTGACTGCGTCAGAGGTTGAGATTAAACTACGATAAAACTGAAGCGGGCAACAATGAGTAGCTAATTATTTTTATGTTTTACTTTCCACTCGTAACTGTATTTAATTCCGTAAGTATCAAAACGAAAGTCCGTAGTAGGAGTTTCGTAACCCAAGTGAAATATTGCTTGTGAATTCCTGCATTTATCACACTGTTGTAGGAAACCTCAGATAAGGAGATAGATAAATGGTCGTTGTAAACGAAGCATTATTAATATGAAAGTACTTGCTCAACTTGTTATTTAAAATACGACAAAACTTTGTAATTAGCGCGGTGCTATCAGAATGAAAGGACAAGCAAACCACTAACGTCTCGTGCGTTCACAGGCGAGCGCTTAAAAAACCTCAGCGTCTAACAGTTGAAGATAAACATAGGCGTGGCTCAAAATTTACAACTTGCAAGTCATGCACGACTAAGCAGCTCTGATTCAAACGGAATACATTTGGTACTGAAACACTAGAACTTAAATTTTGAATTTTGGCCAGGTTTGAAGGCGTTCTGATCCTTTGTGGGACAATAAATGTTCTAGGGACAAGCTAAGTCAGAAATCGAGCTTCATACGTTACCGACAGTTGCTATACAATAAGCGTTGCAACTTAGTGAGTTAAGGCGTCCAAGAACAGAACACCGAAGAGAGTAGAGACGTAAGCTTAATGGACACGGCTGACAGGAATTTGTCTTTTGTATGGATTGAATTGAAGGGCTGGTCTAGACAATTTCTGGTTTGTATCGGCACATAACTGCAGAGTGACCGCCAGCACATCTGTAGCCTATTTTTAGCCGACAACCTTAGTACATTTTCCAAGTAGGTTTTGTAATTTTTTATTATACTGACGAAATATTGGGCTTATGTTCGTTATTATTATTATTGTTATTAATACATCAACCAACAAATGCACTTAATAAAATACGATTCATAACAAGTATTAAACTTCTACATACTTCGGCACCGGTGTGCCATCCTCAGGGAGATTTAGAACAAAGAAATGTAAACCCAACACGTTAATCTAGATGTTAGATTGCCCATCTTGGAATGTTTACAATGTTGTATTGATGTTCCGGCGATTGTTTCCATTGATCTTCACTTGCATATATTTGTGAGTGAGTCGTTCAGTTTTACATATTTTGTTAAACCATTTAGCCGCCTTGGTCCTATAAAGTTTTTCCTTCGTGTTTTTATAGTTGTAGATAGCCTTTGCTTGTTTAAGCATTTGCAAGTTTTATATTACTCATACCTCGCATATTCTTAGAATTAATACATCAACCATTTAATGCACTGAATAAAATACGTACAATTCATAACAAGTATTAACATCCTACATACTTCGCACCTCATTATTTTATTTTCCTCAAGGTTACAGTATTGCATTCTAAACTGAAATCTGTTCTATATCAGAAATTGTGGATCTTGGTCTTGTCAAACCTAAAGCAACTTAGCACCATTAGATCACAATCACTTAATTTTAAGGTTTAAATGTAACTCAAACCTTTAAAGCATGAATTTCAATAAATTATATTTAAAATTTCAGTTCTCGCCACATATTAAACCCTCTGAGTCTCCATTACAGAGGTCAGTCGGTTAAAGCTGTTATAGAAACCATCGAAGCTTATTATGAGAATCATGGGCATTGTGTGAATGGTTAAGATATAGGACAATCTTGGACAAAATCCTACTAACATGAGTGTCTTAACCTCGTTGTTAAACATAATAACAAACATACGTACGAAGTGTTTAGACATGTATAACTTTATAGCATAATTTCTGATAACTCCATTATTGTATATTTGATACGTAATAAGAAATTCATATCTTATGAATGAAAAATATCTAACTGTGACGCAATTGGAGTGGTAGCCTTCATGTCCTGATAATTTAATTCGCGTCTAAACAATAATTTAAACTGTAGCAAAGGCGTGTTTATACAAACCTGCTACACCATCAAGTGGATTACATGTTGACAAGCTAATATACGCTGGCGTGGTCAAGAAATTACCCGTCTTTTACTGAACTTGAAAATTTCTTCTTTTGTTCAAAAGAGCCAACTACCGGAATGTTGCATTAAAAATTTTCCAGTCCACAACCGCACACTCAGTTCCTTTGAGAGTGATAGGAACACTAGTATTTTTCTCCTATCTGAGCCATCTGTGCCCTCAAAGTGCCCCACTCTCGCTTTATGCCTTTCTTATCTCCGTTAATACTAATGTTGGTAAAAGTTAAAATTATTAGCCTCTTTAAATGTTTCTACACCCCTTTGCAGATTTATTTCTTATGACAAAAATTAACTTCAACACCTTTTCTATGAACTTACCATCTATAAGAAAGTATCAAATGGCCTCAATAATTTTATTTTGATTTCACCGTGCATCTTTTACTAATTATTAATAAATCACCAACTAAATGCACTTCTTTATTTAAAGAACACTACAAGGCTTCTTTAAAACTTTAGTTAAATACCCCTACATATGTTTCGTCTTATTAATAAGCCGTCCTCAGGGGGTGTCACAATTGCATTATTTAAAAACACATCCTCATATTAGGAGCTGAGCAAGATGGCGGACGATGTAGATGCGTGTGTTGAAAGTGCTCTGTAAAAACTTGTAAATGTGACGGAAAACAGTGGTAACTTGAGGAACGACCTGAGGAAGGACATTCTTAATTCGGTGAGTGAGCTCAGGAAATCATTTGCTAAAATGAAGTGTGAGGTATTAGAACAGAACGAAGTTATAACTTCACTACAAAACGAGGTAAAGAAGAGCAAAGATGGCGAAAAGCGTAGGGAAGTAGAAACAGTACAAGCAGCGCCATCTGTCAGTGGAAGGCGGAAATACTCAGAAGTAGTGCGAGGCGACCGAACTGAAGCTAGGAACGAGAATGTATACAGCCTAATTCTCAAATCAAAACAAAACGAATCAACGGATGCAATAAAAGTGATGCTGAAGCGGAATGTGAATCCAACGCATTTGAAGGTAGGAGTAAGGAAGTTGAAAACCTTAAGAGATGGAAGAGTAATAATTGAAGCAGGATCTAAATGCGAAATCGAAACACTAAGCAAAACAATCGAAGAAAAGTGTAGCCAACATGTGGAAGTAAACATCCCTAAACGTAGACTGCGAAACGTAATTATCTACAATGTTCCCGAAGAATTAACTCCTGAAAATGCTGAAGAAATAATAATGTCACAGAACCATGAACTGAGTTTGATTGAAGGATCCATAAGACCCAAGTTTGCATTTAGAAACAAGAAGAATATCAACAGAAATCTAGTAGTAGAAGTAAGCCCAGAAACACGAAAACTGATAATCTAGCGGAAGCTAAAGATTGGTTGGCAACTATGTAACGTTCAAGACTACATTAAGGTAAACAGATGTTTTAAGTGTAGTAAATTTAACCACAGAGCACAAGAGTGCACCGGAGAAGTAACATGCCCACTATGTACGGGAAAACATAAGCTCAAATAATGTACTGCACAGGAAAACGAATTCAAATGCATCAATTGCATCACCCATAATAAGTACAACAAAAGTGAAAAAGTATCAGAAAGTCATACGTCGCTTGATAAAAACTGCCCATGCTTGCAAATTGCTATAAAGAAGAATAAACATATTACCGAATACTAATAATGGCAGGACAAGCATTAGCAACAGTTAAAACAGTGCCTCCACATAATAATCGAAATCTACAAATACAAATTAAATGCATGCAAATAAACCTGCAGCACTCCCGAGCTGCTACAGACAACCTGATGCAAATTCTCAAGCAAAATATTATCGATATAGTATTTGTCCAGGAACCTTATTGTTTACAAAATAAAGTGGCAGGAATATCGAGGAATTACAGTATCTTCTCTGCTGGAAACATGAGAAAAAGAGCAGCAATAATGGTCGCCAACAAAGAAATAGATGCTATAATGTTGAACCAACTCTCGGATGAAGATGCAGTCGTGTTGGAACTAAATAAAGGAAATAAAAGAATCCTCATATTAGTTCATTGTATATGTATATAGTCACCACCATCATTTGAGCTACACTGTGACTTTTTTATCGTATATTAGCACGAATAAAATGCATTTATTAAAAAACACATCCTTGTGTTAGTTCACTATGTCACTTATGAAGAATCATTTTTTGTTTATATTAAAGTAAATAAAATCGATGTTAAAATTGTAGATGCATTGGTATTATTGTTTCAGCAGAGAGTATTTTTCTCGTTGCATCAGTGGGTAGATATGGTGGAGTGGCCTGGTACTGTGTCTTCTTATGTTGGGTTTTCCGTTCCTGCAGTGTGCACTGTGTCGGCTGTATGTGGGTTATGTTACTCAACATATGCCTGGTGCTTCAATTATAGCAGATAAAATGCTAGACAAAAGATCTGCAAGTGCAATAAAAACGATTCCGAGTTCTGACACAACTGTTGGTCACAGAATTCATGACATGGCAAAAGATGCTGTTGAGCAAATTACAGAGAACAATAAAATTGACAAAAGGTTTGCAATTCAAATTGATGAATCTGTGGATGTTCCTGATGAAGCCGAGCTGCTTGTATACATTCGGTATTTTGATGTTAAGAAATGGGCTATTGTTGATGAAATTTTCGGATGTAAACAAATACCAGAACATACAAAGGGAGAAGATATTTTTAAAATCCTTGGCAATTTCGTATAAGGTTGGAATTAGATTTGCAGTGGGAATGGAGTGTCAGTGTATCCACTGACGGGACTGTTCAATGACAGGCCAAAAAAGCTGTCTTGTTGCGCGTATTCGCGAAATGAATCCTAAAATTAGCTGACAACACTGCATCATACACAAACAAAACTTGGCTGCGAAACAATGACTCCTGATTTACACGAAACACTGATCATTTCTGTGAAAGTGGTCATTTTAATCAAGTCTCGTGCATTGAACTCCCGCCTTTTCAAGAAAATGTGCGAGCAGATGGGATCCACACACACTCAGCTCTTGTTGCACACCGAGGTGCGATGGCTGTCATGAGGACGCGTGTTGACTCGCCTTTTTGAACTGAAAGACGAAGTAAAGTGTTTCCTCTCAAAATTGAAATCTGATTTGGTTACTTATTTTGAAAATGAAGGCTGGTTTCGTCAATTAGCTTATTTGGCAGATATTTTTAACAAAATTAATGATCTCAATCTTCAACTCCAAGGCTTTGACAAGAATATTTTTAAAGCGCGTGAGAAGGTGAAAGGATTTTATAAGAAACTTCTGTTTTGGATTAATTGTGTTAATAAAAAATGGGAATGTTGCAGTTTTCCCAACTGTTTTTGAACTTACTGAACAAAATGAAGTTAACGTTACTGAGGGCGTTTTGGAAATAATCAAATGCCACTTGGAAAATATCAAGATACAATTTTTAAATTCTTTTACAGAAATTGAGAGAGAAAGAATACCCAAGATTGGATTACAAATCCTTTTTATACCGCCGCCATCAATTCCTCTGATCTTCCCTTAAAATTAAAAGAAAACCCGCTGGAAATGTCCGTTGACGGTTCACTGCAAACAAAATTCTAGAATATGTCAATCTGCGACTTTTGGATTGCTGCTCGCAAAGAGTTCAAGTAGCTTATTGACGCTGCCATTTCACACCTCCTGTCATTCCCATCAACGTGTT
The DNA here is from genome assembly GCA_021186555.1 of Reticulitermes speratus. Taxonomy (NCBI): domain Eukaryota; kingdom Metazoa; phylum Arthropoda; class Insecta; order Blattodea; family Rhinotermitidae; genus Reticulitermes; species Reticulitermes speratus. The sequence continues at coordinate 15,781,284 of JAJKFL010000011.1, forward strand.
TGTGTTAGCAAGGCTTCTCCGCACTGACATCAATCAAAACGAAACACAGGAACCGCTTGAAACCAGAACCAGCTCTAATCCTCACACTCACGAAGATTGGTTTTTTACAATTTTAAGAAAAACAGTACCGACTGGTGTATTTTGAACCTGAAGTATAAAAGTTTCTTTCGGAGAACACCATGGTTGTTGGTCACTGTTGAGGCTGGTTTTAGAGTTTCCGTTGCAGGAAGTTTTTGTTTCACATTTTATTATTTTGTTAATCATTTAGGACAGTATATGCTTTTTGTTGTGTATGTATACAGGGGCGTAAGTGGGGTTCGGCCGCTTCGAGCGGCAGAGTCAGAGGGGTGACTGAGTGAATATCTTAAATAAAAACAATTTTCTACGCTCAACAAATTTTAAATTATGGGCCACAGGAAAGGAAATTCAATAAATTATTGTGATTCTTTTTAGTTTGTAATTTGTGTTAGGGGCTACCGTTGCGTTTACTCGCCCCGGAGAAAAATAAAACTAACTGCGCCACTGTATGCATATGTAGCCTCTTTCCTATACGCCCAGAGGTGGGCCTTTTCGAAAGGTGCATAAAGTTGTGATGCGCCTGAAAGCTTGCGAGATTCGTAACTGAAACCATAAGTTATATCCTGAGTTAGCCCGCCCAGAATGGTTCGCACACGGTGGGACAGTTGTGTAAGAACCTGACGATCGAGCTACCGATACAGAGGAAAGTAGGTTCGCAATTTGCGAACATGTGGCCGCAGGTGTGGGCATTGGTGAGAAATAAATGAACAATCTGTTACGCTATTCTCTCCTCCCAGTTCTAATACCGCTCCTCGGTGTCCTGTTGTTTTGAAGCTATGTCATTTTGACCGCACATACAGCGGACTGTGAAAAGACTGAAAGCATAAAATGTGGTATCTGTAGGCTGAAACTTTTAACTCTTTCACCATGAGCGCTTTGATGAAATTCGTTTTGGAGGTGTATGGTCACCGATCAGAGATAGTCACTGTGCCTGCTTTGGACACCTCCATAGACATGGCCAGTAGCACCGCAAGAAATGTGAGCGACAGTTACTCGTGTTTTTGACCCTTATTCAAGATTTTCTTTAACAAGGGTCAAACACGTACTAAAAATAAAACCTGGACAACAATGGGAATAAAAACTTTATGTAAATGTAGAAGAGAACTGTATTTGGCCAGTAAGAAACATAATGATCTGAGACTATAAAATTACTACAAAATGTATTGTAACATTTTATCTGATATCAGTCAGGAAGCCAAACGAAATAATTATAACAATCAGATTCTAGAATCAAACAATAAAATTAAAACCTTCTGGGAAATTGTGAAATTAGAACCAGGTGGACAAAATAGTAATTAACAAGCACAAGTTTTAAATATTGATAGTAAATCTACTAACAATCCACAAACTATTGCAAGTGCAGCAATAAGTCACCAACAAATGCACAAAACTGTCATTATAGAAATGCACGGTGATTTAAGATTAAAGTATTGCAAGTGCTCTTAATGAATATTTCCTCTCACTGATTGAGAAAAAATGTTAATAATAATAATAATAATAATAATAATAATAATAATATAATGGTAATGATGTAGTGGTATTAGGAATAATAATAATAATACAGATACTCCAATATATTATTTGTTGAATGTTTTTAACAACTCCTTTCCAAATATAAAAATCAAATCTGCAACAATGCAGGAAGTCGAAATATTATTAAATCCCTTAAACCTAAAAATACACATGGTTATAATGAAATCCATACCAATTTACTCAAAATAAGCTCTGTTTCTGTTAGTTCATCTTTAAATCATATATGTAGTATACCTTCACCATAAGGAATTTTTCCTCAACCATTATAATACTCTGTAGTGAAAGGATTATATAGAAAAAGTTGAGGGAAATTGCGTTTCTAACTAGAGACCAATATCTCTACTGACTTCATTTTCAAAAGTCTTTGACAATTGCGTACAATAGACTGCTCGGACACTTAAATAATAACAACATATTAGTTGAAGAACAATTTGAATTGAGTAAAAATCTAACAACCGAAAAAGCTACCTATGAATTACTTAATGACTAATTGTGGGAGGGGTTTTCTGTGATTTAACAAAAGCCTGTGATTGTGTTAACTATGATATTTTACTGTCCAAATTAAATTTCTGTAGGATGACTAGCAAATCTAATGAATGGATCAAATCTTTCGTTAGGAATAGGTATCAAATAGTGGAGATAAAAATAAAATTTCACTCATAACACATTTACAGACTGGGGAGTTACAAATTGCGGTGTTTCACAAGGATAAATTTTAGGTTCTTTACTTTTTCTTCTCTACACAAACAATTTATAAAAAAGCTATTAATGGAAAAACTAAACCAATTTTATTTGCAGATGGTACTAGTATAATATTTACCAATACTGATCTCAAATATTTTAAAAATGATTTAACTATTGAATTGGAATCCTTAAATAAATGTTTCAGATTTTGGATAAAACACTATTTCATACTATTCACAAGTAAAAGTAGTCTTTAAAATGATCTGGACATTAGTTGTGCTAACAAATTAATTTCTAAGGCATAGGATACAAAATTTCTTGGAATATATGTAGACAGTACACTGTTTTGGGAAATTCATATTGAAAAAATTACACACAAATTAAGTGCAGCCTGCTATGCAATGAGATCAGTTAAGCGCTATATGTCACAGGAAACACTGAAAATGAGTTACTATGCCTATTTTCATTCTATTATGAGCTGCAGATTAATATTTTGGGGGAATGCTTCACATAGTGCAAAAGTTTTTAAAATACAAAAGAAAATAATTAGAATTATTATAGCATGCAGAAGTAGAGACTCATGTAGAGATACATTTAAGAATCTATAATTTCTACCTCTTTAATCACAGTATATACTGTCACATCTGTTATTTGTGGTTAACAACAAAATTAATTCAAATTAAATTCTGATGTCTATAACATAAGTCCTAGACAAAAATATAACTTTCACCAACCTTCACCAAATTTACCACTATATGAAAAAAAAATCTACTCAATTGGCATAAAAGTGTTTAGCAGTGTGCCATAAAGTATCAAGTATTTAAGTGATAATCCAAAACCATTTTAATCAGGCCTAAATAATTATTTACATGTTCACTCCTACTGAACAGACGAATAGTTTAATGTAAATAGAGAATGATAAGCAAAGCCAAATCAGTTTTAAGCTAATGGTGTTGTACCAAAAACTACTGTATATATGTAACATTTTCTTGACTTGTTCTGTATCCAAGGTATTAACCAGTTTTGGATTGATTGAATGTAAATAAATCCAAATTCAAATTCAAATTACTGGTGTTCAGGCAATGAAAACCTAATAGAAGAATACCAAAATGAATTCAGAAATAACAGAGCTACTACTGACAACATATATATATATTCTGTGCCAGGTACTTGAAAAATGCTACAAATATAATATCGAATTTTATTTTTATATATTGATTTAGGAAAGCATTTGGCACAGTAGATAGACAGAAGGCTATACAAAGATTACAGCAAATAGGAATTCTGAATAAACTTATAAGAATCATAAAAATGACAATTCAACATACAAAAGCTAGTGTAATAGTCAAAAACCTAAAAACAGATTTGTTTGATATTTCAACAGGGGGTATGTCAAGGAGATCCATTGTCTACAACCTCATTCAATCTAGTTTTGGACTCAGTAATTAAAAAACTAGATTTAAGAGGTGATATACTCTAATAGTTTAAGAGCAGAAGCTGAGTTTGTGGGTCTGTATATAAATGAAGATAAGACCAAATACATGCACCTTAAAAGGACAGATCAAAGAAATATACTCCTACACATTAAAAAAATGTCCTTTAAGAAAGTTTGTAACTTCACATATTTACCTTCTGTATTAAACGAAAGTAATCTTATGCAACCTGAAATTTCTGAAAGAATTTGCAAAGGAAACAGAGCATACTATGCAAATGCAAAACTTTTAAGATCAAAGTTGTTAAAAAGAAGTAAAAAATGAAAATTTATTTAACACTTACAAGACCTGTATTAACGTATGCCTCTACGTGGACTCTCAACGAACATGATAAAAATAGGCCTATATGCGAAAGGCAGATCTTAAGAAAGATATTTGGTCCGCTACGAACCGGGGAAAATACCTGGAGAATATGAAGTAATGCTAAAATCGATCGTCTAATTAATGGAGCAGATATCGTAAGGGTTATTAAAGCTCAAAGGATCGGATGGTTAGGCCACATGCAAAGAATGGACTCCTCAAGGATGGTAAAAAGAATTTTAGAATGGAAGACAGTGGGCAGTCGAATGACCGGAAGACCAGTAATAAGATGGCTGGATGATGTGTGTAAGGATATAAAAGCGATGAATGTGGAAAATTGGAAAGAACTGGCGCCGAATATGAAGGCTCGGAATGACCTGGTTGTGAAAGACAGAACCCACAAAGGGTTGTAAAGCTAATGGTATACGAAGAAGAAGAAGTGTTGAGGCATTCGCGTGGCTGGGACACCATGTTACACATTATCCATGTTGGGCCGAGTCTACACTCGCTTCACATAGAGAAATGTGTACATCTTTTCAAGGTGTTGTGGAGAAGTACCTAAAGAATACAGATAAAACTTGCAACAACCCAAAAGCATATTTTGGATCTAGTGAGCTAGGAAAAGTAGGGTTGCCAGCGAAATTTGTCCTCGCCTGCCTCTACCAAGAACAGGCACTGACATTCCTACAAGAAAGCAGCATGCGATGCCGTAAATATAAAGGTGAAATAACACTGTGTAAGAACTCGGGTGTTAAAAGTACTGATTGGCACACAGCGCAGGATGCCATGCCATCCCAAATGCTAAACCGACGCTTGGTATTAACTCCGTCCTTTTGAGGGCTAAAACTTGGTACTCGAAAGAGGGGAACATAATGTTAAGGTAATTACAGTATGCAATGTTGGTTAAGTGAAATATAGTACAGATATATAGCTTAAGTAAAATGTGTGTTCTGAATGTCTGTGTACACGTAGTGTAGATGAAGTGCGGAACATGTGGCAACGTAGAATGTACAGTTTGAAAAAGGCGGGCGGCGACATTGGCGTCACGGGACGGACGGCAGGAGTAACAACATTGCGTGAACTGTTTTGAATGCGATTGTGCTGCTAACACAATGACTAAAGATATTACCAGGAGCAGGAGAGCGGTCATATTTTATTCGTGTTGCTCAATATTCCTCAGCTTCCAACAGAATTGGTGTATGGAATAAGACAATTGGTTCTGGTAGCCTGTTTCTCATGCGAGTCCTCCATGTTGCAAACAGCCAGAGATGTAGTAGAAAATGAAGATGATGCGTCACGTGTAACTGCTTGTATTTATGATAACTGGAATAGATGTGGTAAGCCATACTTTAGCTCTATTAGATGGAACTCTTTGGTAATGTACATCTAATGTACATTTAAAAAAACGTTGATGGATCATTATCGTAAGCGAAGCATGATCTGTGACTTACGAGATTAAAATAATGATCCTTATACACTATATTTAACGAATTTCAAACGGCCTTGTAATGAAGGATAGCTAACACAATCTCCCTTTTTTGGATTTTGTCCATCGTCCAATCTTAAAAAAAAACGACTTTTCCGAAAGGTCGTCTTTTTTAAAAATTAGACGATGGACAGAGTCGAAAAAAAGAGGAAGTTGTATCAATGAGTCATACACCACCGTTAGAGCCCTTTATTGTTGAATGAAGGACAGCGTTGAAGGGACTGGGTGACCAACATTTTTACTGACCGTAACACCTATATTATGACAACAAAGTGTGTAAGATTATCTAGGAAGCTAATGTTACAGGACATGGAAAATAAGAATGAAAATTACATGGGGTATCTGTGATACAACACGCCGTGATATTCATTACATAGTAAATACTAACATATTAGGTTTGTGATTACATTACACATTCTGTGTGTGAGTGAAACAAATTTTGAATGCCTAACTTTCACCATAAATTGTTAGTCACTACAGTGTATGCCTACTTTGTGTTGTTGTGTATTGAATTTCTGCGATGAAAGGGAATGCTCAAAGTCTCAATGCTGTCAAAACGTTTGTCAGTAGAACTCTCAGATATGCTGGAGAATAGTGTTGTCGCAATAAAAATGACAAAACCGTAACAGCGACTGAGCCACTGTAACCAGTTCAGCCAGAGCCGGTCTGGACATTTGCGGAGCCGGAACACAAACACAATGACTAAGAAACCGAGGAAAAAACGTAAAATTTATTTGCATGAGGTACGAGTAATACTATGATTTCTAATTGTCATATACATTTGCAATGTGTTCACTGATGTAAGCGGGGAGATCTCCTACCTGCAACATATGAGGTTTCCAGCTTACAGTTTTTGTTGTGGTCTGATGATGGCTCCTTTATGAGCCGAAACCAGTTGCCAATAAAACGCGTGTTAAACGACTTGTTGGGTCCGATTGAAGAATTAAATAAAATATGTACTTATGATTGATACGCCAACGGGGATGTTTCAAATTGTAGATTTTGTTATAAGCTTCAGTTCTGAGAACGATCGCTGTGCGGAAGACACTGTAACGGAGGTTGTTAGCAATATGTTTAAAAGATAATCATATTTGTGTAGAATTCAGAGAAGTTATTATTGATAATGTATTTTAGTGCGTTTAAACTTGTTCAGTTCTCTCGTATAATATTTATTACATTTTCACTTCCTCAAATAAATCAGTTCCGTCTAGATCTCCTTTTAACGCTAGATGCAAATGTTCACAACTTCTTAAAATATCAGTTTCATACATTACGTTTAATTCATATTATAGAAGACAACGAAATTCTTCACCATGTGTCTGGTACGTTCAGTCGTGTTCAGTCATAGAGATAAAGTGGTTAGTGCGCGTGAGAAATGTACGTAGTATTCTGTTCAGGTGAAAAACTATTGCATACTGTGTGCCATGGGGAAGTAGCGCCGAATGGTTTGTAAAAAAAAAAAAATCCAACGTCAACAGTGTCGTGCAAAAGGACGATATACAGAATGATGGAAACATTTTGAACGGCTGGTTTAGTGGTGGACAAAGATAGAGAACGAAAACTAGTGTTTTTTTTCTCGGATGAGTTATGGTTTATATAAGTAGAAACGTAAACAGGCAGAACAACAGATATTTATATCGCAAAAATCCCCTTGCAATTAGGGATTTCTTATGTGACCTTGAGTTGAGGTATGTTGTGCAGAGAGTGCGCATAAAATCAAAGGGCCCGCCTGTCTATAACAAACATATCCTGACAGTTATGTTGATTTATTTTGACACAATTTGAAGCAACGGACAGAAAAGAGAGAAAGTATTGCGCAATTCATTTTCACTGCTAATGTTGAAGAGTAATTGTCTAAGAAAAATGGCTTAGATTTAAGTGAAGAGTTTTGTTGCCTGTCGAGAGATGATCTGAAGGTACGAAGCTGGAGGTCGGCACTTTCAGACTTCTAAGTTGAACTGTAGGGAGAAAAAGAAATTGGAAATCCAGGCCTCATATGCAGTATAGGTTATGTGACTGCTGCCGTGTTCAGGTATACGATGTACATGGGTCCTTTATCAATTACCGACATCTTATGTACAATCTCTTCCGTAATCCTTGTATCGTTTTGAACGAGAGCAGTGTTAATCCCAATAGGCAGAAGCAGTGCATTGCATAAAGCCTGAAACAACAAACCTAGTATCACAAAGCCATATCAGCACACGTGGGTCAAAATATGCAATAGAGTTTTGTGATTACAAAGCTTTACAATGAATACTTGACAATTTTGCACCCTCCAGTGATGATATTCATGCAGATGTTTATTTTATTTACAGCAGGGGGTCCACAAATTTTCCAAAATTCTAGGAGCCACCTCCAAATTATAGGAGCCACAAAGGTGCCATGAAGAAAGCTCTACACTGAGATCCCAAAATTCTGAAGTGTCCTGTGAATATCACTGCGCTTTCTGCTAGGTGCATGTGACCTTACGCACATTCTTATATGTAAGGGGGAAACACTGCAATACTTATGCTGAAAATATTGGCGCTACCGTAAAAATGTAGGGGCCAGAAGCCTGGGATTTGTGCACCCCTGATTTACAGATTTACTAGAACTTAAACTTCCATTTTCCCCAAATATTTTTCCTTCCCCTTCTACCGCCTGAAGAACTTGGTGCTACAAATCCATTGCGATGTTAAGAAGGTTTTAAAATTGGGCCTTCCTACGTATCTGTGCTGTACGGAGTCTACAAAAGTTTATACCTCAAACAAGTATCTAGTAATTTTTATGCATTATTAATATCCATATTATTAGACTAACAACAATGGGAAATTTGGCAGCGTAGTGGATCTTGAATACTCGTATGTCCGATCTATACCCTTCCCAGCATAATACACAAACGTGTCTAAAGGTAAAAGGTAAAGTTCACCTTATAACCTGCCATGAAGGCACAGAGGGGCAGTAGAAGTATAGCTCTACGCTTTCTTTAAGCTTGGCGCTAGATGGGGGTGGATGGTTAACGCCACGTTCCGGCCGTTTTACCCTCGGGAATGACCCGGTACTCATTTTATGGGAGGCTGCGTGGTTTCTTGAACCGGTATGAAGGGGTTAGAGAAATCTCGCCCTCACCAGCGTTCGGTCCCCGGACTGTCCAGCCCGTAGCGAGTCGCTGTACCGGCTACGCTATCCCGGCCCGCGTACGAACTGCTCCAGAAACAAAAATAAAGCACCAGTAATACTGATTCATTGATGGCCTGCATTACATTGTAATTATTTGGAAATCTGAAGAATAAACGAGATTTTAAACTAGATAGGTAATGTACGTGAAACGTAACGTTGTGGCGCGTTCGCGTAACCATTGTTGCCGTGGAAAGCAACAATGAATTTTGTGTTTTTTCCACATTATCTCTTAAAGTGCACGATTTTCAGGAAAGAATTTATTAAAACTAAAATACGTGTTTTGATTTTCTCTACAAATTTTTTCTAAAACACTTGTAACCATAATAAGAATTCAGAGAGATGCCATAAGTTCTTCATGTATAGAACCCATTATTCTCGACAGATTTTAATGAAGCTTGAATTTTCTAGACAGAATTTAAAAAAAATCTTGCGATATAAGATTTCATGAAAATTCGTCCAGTGGGAGCCGAGTTGTTCCATGCAGACGGACAGACATAACGAAGCTAATCGTCGCTATTCGCATTGTTGCGAACGCGCCTAAAAGGGGATGATTACCAGAGTAGCGGAGAAACATAGTACCTCGTGTAATTTCCCATTAACGTTCAAAACATCGTGGTTTCATGGTGAATTAGAATTAAATCTACATAACATTTTGTTCACCAGCGAGGCCTATTTTACCTGCGATGGAGTTAACAATTCAAGACTCTCCCGTTTACGGGATCATGATAATCCACATGGAACTGTCGAAAGTGACTACCAGCATCGCTTTTCCGTAAACGTGTGATGTGTTATCATTGGTGACTAGCTCATTCGACCGCACACTTTCCTTCGTTCCGGTAGGTGCACCAATTGTTTGCAACATTATTCAGTTTTACCAACAAAATGCATTTTGATGGTAAAACTGAATAGTGTGAAAAATGCACAGTGAAAGCAATATAAAATTTTTGAAACATGCTCTGTCAGCCTTCTTAGAGAATGTGCTGCCTCGAACAAACGTCAGATAAACTACGGAGCAACACCTGATTTCAGTCGGGTCGTTAGGCCTTACCTGAATCACTAACTCGGTCGTAGCGGTAAACAGAATTGGCCGTCACGGTCACCGGATCTGAACTCGTTAGATTACCATGTGTGGGGTTACATGAAAGTTCTGGTGTATGCACAGAAGGTGAACACGAAAGAAAAACTACCCCGGCAAATTCTCAGCGCTGCAAGACGCATCAGTAACGCCGCAAAGCTTCGTAGGCTTACAAGTTGGCTAGTAACACGGGTCAGAAAATGTATTCAAGCAGATGGAGGCCACTTTGAAGAAACTGCATGAGTGGTGAACTGCCCATCTGTAACTGCACATTTAACAGCCAATGCAATATATGCACAATGTAGCCTACATATTTTCTTTCTAATTTATTTAATGTACTGTAAATGTGAATCGGTTACATCGGTATGTGATATTTCTGACTCAGAGTTATCTGGAATTAAATCCTGAAGTATTGATCTTAAACCCTGGGACACCTGTGTAGACTGAAGTTTATATAAAACGATCCACATAATTCTCAGAATCAACTGGAATTACGTATTTGGAACACTATAAAAACGTAATAAAATATGATTCTAACATGAAGTTTTCCGAAACACTTTGGAACGGTGATGGTGTTTTGTTAATTATCCTCACCGTAAAAAACTATCACGTTACGAATCATTTGACAAAGCCTTGGACCTGGACTGATTCTTTGGTACAACTTAAGCAACGGAAAAGGAATATGAGGTTTGGGACATGGAACGTGAGGACCCTGTATAGGTCAGTGTCAGCTATGACACTGGCCAGGGAATTTGCGAGGTATAAATTAGATTTAGTGGGTGGGACAAAGGAGACACAGTAAGAGCAGGGGATTATACTTTTTTCTATGGAAAAGGAAATGAAAGTCATCAACTGGGAACAGGTTTTTTTGTACATCAGAGAATAGTATCAGCAATTAAGAGAGTAGAGTTTTTTAGTGATAGGATGTCATATATGGTGCTGAGAGGTCGCTGGTGTAATACCATTGTTCTGAATTTGCATGCACCAACTGAGGAGAAAAGTGATGACCCACAGGACAGTTTCTATGAAGAATTAGAACAGGTTTTCGATCATTTTCCTAAGTACCATATGAAAATTCTGTTAGGAGATTTTAATGCAAAATTGGGGGGGGGGGGGGATACTTTCAAACCGACAATCGGGAATGAGAGTTTACATGACGATAATAATGATAGAGTAGTAAATTTTCCACATCACAAGATCTAGTTGTTAAGAGCACGATGTTCCCGCACCGAAATATCCATAAACACACCTGGACCTCTCCTGATGGGAAGACTCGTAATCAGATCGATCACGTATTGATAGATAGGAGATGGCATTCAAGTATACTCGATGTGCGATCTTTCAGGGGAGCTGACTATCTGGTGGTTGCAAAAGTTAAGGAAAGACTGGCGGTAAGTAAACAAGCAGCACAGGAGTTTGATGCGGAGAGATTTAGTCTCAAGAAGTTAAGTGAACTAGAGGTTAGGAAACAGTATCAGATAAAGATCCAGTGGCGTGCGGTGGTATCTGATAGTGGGTATGCTGATTAATGATTTTGAAAATCAAACGGAACTTATACATGTGAGACTTAAACACAAAAGCGATAGTTCACGCATAGCTAAAAGCGTACAGTATCAATAAATCTCTTCAGAACATCTCTGTTTTTCTTAATACTTTCATTATGTTGTAAAATACTTGTTCGTAATTGAGAATCAAGCTGGATGTCTATTTGGGAAGTTCCAAATGTTTTCAATTGCAGGAACGAATAAATATGTGACGTTGAGTTTTCATTCAATATAGTATTCTCGGGCGATCATTCCGTTAACTCGTTTAAATACAACGTTTCGGGGACTGGCTCCGTCCCCATCCTCAGGCAAAACTGATTTAAGACATTGCTCCTCTGTCCCGTGTTTTTCTACCCGTCGCGGCAGGGAGAATCAGACCGGCTCGAAGTGCCCAAACAATTAAGTCAGTGGGCGGGCTGTTTACTGTTGTGCTCTCATGCCTCGCTGCGAGGTCCCTATCCGACGTAGTACGGACTGCCAGGCTCGGCTGAGTAAGTAACCCGCCATTCCTGTTGATGTTGTCCGGATGTAATTTTATTTCCATCGCTTCCTTCATTATGCGGTCCATGTATCCCTTTGTCCTGGCTAATCTGCAGGTGTTGTTGAATTCTACCCTGTGGCCTGTTTCCAGGGCATGTTGTACTAGTGCTGATTTATCTGGTTGACCCAGTGTAAGGTGTCGCATGTGCTCTTTGCGCCTGGTCTCGATAGTTCTATTTGTCTGGCCAATATACGTCTTACCGCATTCACATGGGATGCCGTATACGCCGGGTATTTTTAAATCAAGGATCATCCTTCACTGGTCTGAGCATGTGGCAGGTTTTCTTTGCTGGGACGTGTATGGTTCTGATGTCGTACTTGGCTAGAAGTCTGCTAAATTTATTGGAAGTGGATTGTTGGTATGGCAGAAATGCTGTTGCAATTAGTTTGTCCTTGTTTTCTTTTTGTTTTGTTTTTGAGTTAGGGCGTGACTGAAATCCCGTTCGCTGTAACCATTTTTTCTGAAGGTCTTTTTTAAATGCTGTAGCTCTTCTTCTACGCTTTCCATATCGCAAATCGTCTTTGCCCGGTGTACCAGATTTCTCAAAACCCCATTTTTCTGTGCCGGATATTGTTCTGATTCCGCATGTAGATAGAGATCTGTGTGCGTAGGTTTTCTGTATACCGTGTGTCCTAGTGAACCATCCGGTTTCTTCTTTACAAGGACATCGAGAAATGCCAGTCTGTAAAGAAGAAACCGGATGGTTCACTAGGACACACGGTATACAGAAACCCTGTGGCCAGGGCAAACGGTAGCTTGTAAAAGACCTTACTGTAGGTATGCGCTAACCGAGCTAAGCAGTAGAGATGTAACGCACCCTACTGCAGGAACCCCTAAACCAGGAACTGTGTGTTCGCGTGAAAAACACACGAAACTAATGACGGAAACAAACAAAATATTATACCTATATACTTACTTTTTCTCTTAAATTGTTCTGGGTAAACGGCGCTTACCATACATACCCTGAATGCACGCCACTGTAAAGATCTCAAAGAGGTTTGCAGCTTTGGAGAACTTAAATGTCAGTGAGGACATAAATAGGGCTTGGGAAAAATTAAAGAGAGTATCAAAATCTCAGCTAAAGAGAGTCTAGGGCTGTATGAAAGGAAGCAGCATAAACCATGGTTTGACGAAGAATGTTCAACATGTTTTTATCTAAGGAAGTAGGCTAAAATGCATTGGTTACAGAATCCAATCCAAAGTAATGTAGATAATCTGAACAATGTAAGACGTGAAGCTAGTAGACATTTAATTAGAGTAGTAAACTTTACCACATCAGAAATTCTGGTTGTTAAGAGCACGATGTTCCCGCACCGAAATATTCATAAATACTCCTGGACCTCTCCTGATGGGAAGACTCATAATCAGATTGTTCACGTATTGATAGATAGGAGATGGCATTCAAGTATACAGGATGTGCGAGCTTTCAGGGAAGCTGACTGTGATACTGATCACTATCTGATGGTTGCAAAAGTTAGGGAAAGACTGGCGGTAATTAAACAAACAGCGCAGACGTTTGATGCTGAGAGATTTAATCTCAAGAAGCTAAGTGAACTAGAGGATATGAAACAGTATCAGATAAAGATCTCAAACAGGTTTGCAGCTTTCTTCTTCTTCGATGGCTCTACAGACTCCACTGATCCTTGGCCCGATCTAGCTGCTTCTTCCATTCTGCCCTATCTGGGGTATACTGGATCTTCAGCTCCTTCATGTCAGTATGCACTTGGTCCTTCCATCTTGTCTTGGGTCTTCCTTTTGGTCTTGTTCCTAAGGGCATCCTTTTAAACAGTCTATTTACTAGACGTTCCTCCCCCATCCTCATAACATGTCCATACCATTGTAATCATTGTATTCTTGCATAAGCTGAGATGGGAAGATCTTTGTATAGTTGGTACAATTCGTGGTTCCATCTTATTCTCCATTCTTTATGTTGATCTCTGACTGGTCCATATATCTTACGTAAAATTCTTCGTTCAAAAATGTCCAGTCTTTCTTTATTACTTTGATTTAATACCCATGTCTCACATCCGTAGGTTACCACTGGCCTAATAATTGTCTTATAAATTCTTACTTTGGTAGTTCTTGTCAGGATGTTACTCCGAAACAATCTCAACATGGAGAAGAACATTTTATTTCCCATTTGAATTCGTCTTTTAATTTCTTCTGTTTCTTTATTATTGTTATTGATTTCAGAACCTAAATATATAAATTGTGATACAATCTCAAATTTGTATTTCCCAACTTCCCATTCATGTCTATCAGCCTGCTTCCGTAATACATATATTACTTTGGTTTTCTTCTCATTAACCACCAATCCTACTTTCCTTGCTTCTCTTTCCAGGGCAAGAAACATCTCCTTTAATGCAGCTTCTGTTCTGCTTATCAGAACGATATCATCAGCGTATCCCAAAAACTGCTTAGTCTTGTTATATATTGTTCCTGTCCGAAAAAACCAGACCAGCTTCTTCTACAACCATTTGTAATACGACATTAAATAAGAGTGGAGCTAGGCAGTCTCCTTGTCTTAGTCCTCTCACCGTTCCAAATTCCTCAGATATACATTTGTTAACTTTTATTATACTTTTTGTCTTCCTCATAGTCATTTCAGTCAGTTTTATCAATTTCTGTGGTATATCCAGTCTCGTCATGGCTGTTACAACTGCCTTTCTCTTTATCTGATCATAAGCTGACTTAAAATCTATAAATAGGAAACCATATTGATTTTCCATACTCCCATGTCTTCTCTAATGTTTGTCTGACTGCAACGATCTGATCCACAGTTGATCGATTAGCCCTGAATCCACACTGATAGTCCCCTATTTTATCTTCAATTAATGGAGTAATTCTATTATATATGATTACCGATAGTATCTTGTATGCTACACATAACAAGCTAATTCCTCGGTAATTATTACACAAAGTTCTGTCTCCTTTTTTAAAGATAGGGACAATAGCTGCTGTGTTCCATTCTTCTGGCATTACCTCCTCATTCCAAATTTGTGATATTACGATATGTAGGGCGTTAATCATTTCTTCACCACCATACTTATAGAATTCAGCCGGTATGTTATCCGTTCCTGACGCTTTGTTATTTTTTAAACATTTCACCGCCCTTCTTATTTCTTCAAGGCCTGGTGGATCTACATCTATTTTGTCATCTAATACATTTCCAATTCTATCTCGTTTCTTCTCTTCTGTTTCTATTAGACTTTCATTAAGAAGTTCGTTAAAACATTCTCTCCATCTTCCTACTATTTTCTCCTCCTCATTTAACAATACATTCATTCTCCTTACTTTTGATCCAGCTATTTGCGGTGACCAAGCTACCTTCTTTCCTGATGTATCCAATCTCTTTATAAAATTTTCTTGCCTCGTTGTTCCTTCTGCTTACTTCCAGTTCTCTCACTTCTTTTTCCAAGGCTTCCCGTTTTTTCTTTTTTGTTACCTGTTTGACTAACTTCCGAGTGTCCTTATATTCTACTTCATTCTGCCTAGTTCCTCTCTGCAAATACTTCATCCTTTTCTCATTCCTTATTTTTACCACTGTGTCACATTCTTCGTCGAACCATTGCTTTCTCTTCTGTTTCTTTGTTTTTCCAATAACCTCATATCCGGCTTCCATAATTGCATTTTTAATTTTACTCCATCGAGTATTAACATCCATCTGCTGACTATCCAATATCAATTTTTCTCTGTCTACGTAGTCTTTTATTTTCTTACTGAAGTTACGTCCTACTTGTTTATCTTCAAGTTTTGCTTTATCCCATCTTCCTTCATTGTCCTCTCTTTTTTGATATTGCTGTCTGCTAAATCTCTGTCTCAGTTTCATTACCACCGGATTATGATCTGATTCTATGTTCGGTCCTCTAAAACTATGTACATCATTCACACTTTTCCTATACTGGGCATTGATTAATATATAACCTATCTGACTCTTTATTCTCCCATCCGGTGATGTGCAAGTATACTTATGTATATTTTTATGCATATACATAGTACTGACAATTATCATTGCTCTAGAAGTGGCAAAACTGATCAATCTTTCTCCATTATTATTTGTTTCTTGATGTAG